>OY856188.1:185226539-185456786 GCA_963693315.1 Diogma glabrata | reverse complement strand
AATGTTAAGGTTTCTTTAAATATAAAAAGTTAGATCTTTGTTTGTGGTACTTTTAGGCTTGAATTAAATTGTGATATAACACTAACGCAATATATGAGCTTTCATGGTGAAACTGTTGATAATTTTATTACAAACGGATTAAATTGATTAACTTAATTTTATCGAACAACAAATGAGCACTAACAAATCCAAATTACAGCCCTTTGCATATATTTTTAACTGATTTATACTGATCCGATGCATTTCTATAAATCCTTTACGTCAAAATAGTTAGATGTACTTTTGTGAAGACATCTTCTGTAAATGATGACACTAAAACCGGTGAAAATAGCTTGTGAAATTGTCGGTCCTCTTAATCATGTTTCATTATTTGTGCATTATTTAATGGTAGAATCTAGTATTACGATTAGTTGCTTTGAATAACAAACTTTCCTATATAATTATGTTTCTTTTACTAAACCGAAGGTTATACCATAACCTCTTTTTCTTGTATAGAAAGCGTTAATTTCACAAGCAAGTGTCCAAAATAATGTATGTACAAAACTCAATTTCTTAATGATTATCAGCATTTGGTGGGGTATTCTATAACTATTATCGAGTATTTTTTAGCTTATTTAGCATACTCGATTACTTGACTATCTCATTCAACTATCCGGGTAATTTAATCGACTTCAAAATTTTGATAATACAGCAATTAAAAAATCCTATAACTAGAATTTTACACAGACAAATTTATGCAATCCAACTACAACTCCGTTCACTAGAAAATAAGTGAGATATAACTTTGCAATTTATCAGAAACGTGTACATAGTTTCTGAAATAATGTGAGATCTGCGCCCAATAATAAAAAATCAGTCTGTTGATGATCTTGAACGGAATGATAAAACTATTATGGAAAAGATACTGATAGACAAGGCTGAGTGGAATTCATATTAATAAAAATGTAATTCAGCCAGAATATTTCTTATGGTAGCCTAAAGGTAGAAACACAATACAGACGATAACGTCGGATGTAAAAAAAACGTCTACAATTTCGCTGTTGTAACCACAACAAAGGCGTCAGCGTTAAAAGTTCTCAAAAATAAAATTGCATAAACTAAAATACTTTGTTCTTTGTCAAAATGAATTTCACAAATTTCAATTTTAAAAATAACTAATTTTTACTAATAAATAAATAATAATAATTTTTCTACTAATAATTAATTTTAAAAATAAAATACAAATTATGAAAATATATAAAATATAAATGAATAAAACCGAACTTTGAACATAAACTCAAAATTAAAACAACTCAAAACAAAAGAATTACAACCTCAGAAACGCGAAAAACACTATAAAATCATATTTTGCAGTTGGCGGCACTATCACAATAACATTAAAAATTACCCTTGCAGCCAAATAAAAATAAAATTGATAACTGGCAATAATCATCGCCGACGATAAATAAGAAATAGAATCTAAATTTTCTCCGACGAAAAAAACTTTTTCGTTTATCGCTGTAGTTGTGTTTGAAATGTATGTATTCTGTGTATTCTAATGTTACTAGCGTCGTCGTCGGACGATTTCGCCCGTGTTGTGTTTTTGCACGAACACCTGTTTACTGTGTCACCATTTTTTCAATGTTTGTTGGGAGCACACAGCATTCGTTCGTGAACGAATTTTGATGACACTTTGGAAAAAGATGCAAACATTTATGGCAAGGAACTGATTAGTTTTTGAGCGATAGTGAACAAAGTGGTGGAGGGTGTCCCATACACCTGTTTTTTTGAAAACTCCGCATAACATCTGTACCTGATAATCGAATTGGATGAAACATAGCACATGAGCATTTAGTACGGTTCAAAACAGCTCTGCATCCCAACTTCCGGCTTTTCACTTGCGGTAAAAAAATTTTTTTTGTAAATTTTCAATTTTTTTGAGTGTGTTTATACACACTACAGCCTACAATAATGAAGTGATTATGATGAAACTTATGAAAAAGATTCCAATTAGTGTGAGAAGGTAATTACCATATATTGGGACACATTGATCAAAGTGGCGGGGGTCTACCATACAACTGCTGACGTTTCACACTTTGTTTTTAAAGTTTTTTTGGGAGCATACAGACTTCATTCATTAATCAATTTTAATGACACTTTGAAAAAAGATAAAGACTTAAATGACAAAGATCTGATTAGTGTTTGGACAATATTGGGATTAGTGGTGGGGGTCCTCCCGTACACCTGTTTATTGTTTCAATGTTTGTTGGAAGCATACAACATTCGTTCGTTTAGTAGTTTTGATGACACATCGCAAAAAGATGCAAATATGTATGGCAAGGAACTGATTAGTTTTTTTAGCGATAGTAAACAAAGTGGTAGGGGGTCCTCCGAGTACCTGTTATTTTGGAAGCTCAATAACATCTGTACCTGATAACCGAATTGGATGAATCTTGGTACATAAACATTTAGTACGGATCACAACAGTTCTGCATCCGAACTTCCGGTTTGTCACTTCCGGTAAAAATTTTGTTTTTACTTTTTCTCGTACAACAGAATTTATGTTTGTTGGGATACTACTGATTTCGTTAATATTTTTACAATTAGAACTACGAAGTCTATAACATTGGTTAGCTTTTAATTAAAGTATTTTATGGATATTAGCTCATTATATATCCAGAACACTATGTTTCCAGAGCTGTGGTGAAGTCAGCCTTGCAAGATTTACCATTGGCGCCATAAAACCAATGCAACTCAAGCGTCTGTTCTCCATATAAGGGACGGCTTGGAGCGGGTGCTTATCTTGGATCAAGTGGTTCGCTGTATAAACGTGTAAATCGGTTTTTCTGAAAACCTGAATATCAGGACAGCCCCATTCACGAAAATTTGGATTGGACGAAGGGGTAACCTCTTATGTCTGTAAAACAATTATTTGTTGGAATATCCCAGACTTAGTACAAGAACGACCTCGGAAATGTATAACCGGACCACGGCTTAAAAATAGCAACCTGCACCGCGCTTAGCCCTAGAAAACCAGTAGATCTGCAAAAACTTACTAACCATGTCGTTAGTTACACACTGGATATAGTGGCATTACAAGAACTAAGACGGCCAGGGAAGTGGAATCTATGAAACAGCAAGAGGATACACTCTACTATTGCGGTTATCAAAGCGGAGGAGAATCTGGAGTTGGCTTTCTCATACATCGTCGCGTGAATCAATATGTTATCGACTTCTGCCCAATTAATATGCGGTTATGCACCTTAAGAATCCGAACGCAAAAATTTAATGTAACAATCGTCAATGTTCCTACACCTACTGAAGACAAAGCAGATGACATTAAAGACCTGTTCTTCCTTAAACTCGAAAAAGTCATCAATAACATCCCACGGCACGATATAAAAATCGTGATAGGTGACTTCAATGCTCAAATTAGTAGAATTGAAAAACTGACAAGTGACAACACATCGGTCCTAACAACTTGCAATATACTAATAACAATAACGGCTTTTGCACAGCTGAACTGGCTATAATGTTTGATCTAGCTGTTAACAGTAATTTCTTCCCTCACAAGAGAATCCAAATAGCAACGTGGAAGTCAAACGACGGCAAAACTGAAAATCAAATCGATCATCGCTCTAAGAGACACTCTACAACTACCACCGACATCACTTAACGAATGGTTTGACGACGATTGCCGCCAAAGCGTTGAACATAAACAAAAACCATCAGACAAGCCCCAGCAAAACTTATATGGAAAAAGAAACGCGAACACCTGAGAGTTGTATCGAAAATTTCAACCAACATGCGATGTGGCTAGTGAAAATTTCAAAGAATGGTTTGCAAATGCGCGGCATCTACAAAAAGATTTCCACCCAAGATCCACAGACCACAGCGTTTAAAAGTGGAAACAAATGAACGTCATATGATGGCAGTATGGCGATCGCACTTTCAAGACCAACAGAATAGGGCGAATGAAGCTCATCCTATTCGAGCAATTGCTCCATCAAGTGAGAAAAGGTTTTTGTCCCCTACCCAAAAATAGGAAGCTACCATAAAAAAACTGAAAAATGGTAAATCACCAGGTATCAATGTTATCCCTACAGAACTATTTAAAAATGGAAGAGCAGCTCTTGTCTCACATATATATGACCTGGTTCCAATCTGGGACCAAGAAAAACTATCGGGTGAATGAAAAACAGCTCTCATTGTTCCGCTACACAAGAAAGGTGACTGCTTAAAGTGTACGAATTATCGCACTGATGACTATTGCTGCGGTTTTCGTCCAAACCGTTCAACCATAGATCAATATTTACCTTAAGGATGATTTTGGAAAAATGTTAGGGGTACAACATCACCATTCACCAGCTCTACATTCATTTCAAGCAAGCATTTGATAGTATCATATGCGAAACTCTTTGGTCCGCGCTCAAATGCCTTGGTATCCCATTGAAACCTGTTTCTCTGTGTAAACTTTCAACATCGGGATCGAATTGTAGAATAGTAATCGAAGTACTATTTAATTTGGCGCTTGAGTACGTGATAAGAAAAAGTCGAATTGCTACACAAAACTGCATCTTTAACAAATCTAGTTAATATTTTGGCTATGCAGATGATATTGCGCTTCTCGGACGTAGACTAAGCTATATTCTCTCACAGAAAGAAATGCTAAACGACTTGGATTATGCATCAACACCGACTAAATCAAACATTTTTGACAACATCCAGGATATATCAAGGCAGGCAGATATCAAAACCCGTGTCACTGCCGCATACAGAGTTTTCTACGGATAATCTTAACTGCGATCAATCCATCTTTCGCGGTTGTGTAAACTCACACTTTACAAATCATTAATTCGTCCCGTGCTTACCTTTGAAAGTGAAAGTTGGACACTGACTTTCTCCGATTGTTGAATTCTATCAAGATTCGAGAGGAAGGTCATATGAACAATTTATGGTTCATATAAGGTTGCTAAAAATCAGTATAGAATCCGAATGAATTATGAAATCAGAGTTCTTGGAGGCTGCGATGTAATCAGATTCATTAAATCCAACCGGATTAGATGGTTGGTCATGTAAAAAGGGCTCTTAGGTAGAATGCTAAAAAAGTGTCCCAACAACGTTGTGGTTTGTTGAAGAGGTAAACCTGATAACGCTGCCGTGATGACATCGTCCACGACCTTCGGGACCAAGGATGCCGAAACTGGGCTCAACTATCATGGAACAAGATGAATGGTAGCTGATTACACAGACGGCAAAATTCCTCCATGGGATGTAAACACCAGAGAGAGAGAGAGAGAAGTGCCCTTGTCGAGCGGGTTATATTCGCACTTAACCGACCTTTTTATTGAGTGAAGTAATAACTTTTTCATCAAAATGATAATAAAAGTTATAAGAGGCATAAAAATCCAGCTATATATCAGTTAATTTTTTCCAAAAAAAAATTTTGCCGTCCCAGCATTTTAAAGGAGCTATATCTATACCTATTTCCTTCCTAAAAAAAAACTTATAGACAAAAACAAGAAAATGGGTTTTTTGTGCTTTTTTCTTTCTTTTTGTTTCAACATTTTTGGCATAACAAAAAAAAAGTCAGACAAGTTGTAACGATTAGCAGTGCAACCTAGGTCCCTGATTGGAGCAAAGATTGCACTTACTAACGTTAGAGATTTTGTTCACCTAGTTAGTAACCCGGACCCGCTTATTAGGCTTAACTAAGACGTGTGTATTAGGTCGTGGTTTGTTCGGCAACTAGGTAGTACTAGTAGTAAGCGGTATATACGTTAACCCAAGAAAAGATAAACACCATTCCTACCTATCTTGTCAATCCTAAAACCATGTATGTTTCCTCTTAGTTGGTTACTCTCCTTGCTTCCCATCCATCACGTAACCATGATATACTCTCCCTTAGCTTGGGTGTCAAATACCCCATTAGTTTCATTTTCTTTTCCGTTTAAACATTACGACCCCCAAAACAAAACATTTCTTTTTCTTAGTTTTCTTGAAACTCACCAAAATTCAGCTCCAGGGTTCAGTTCCATAATTTCATAAAAGAAATGAAACGCAAATTTAAACATAAAATTCACTAAATGTATTTTCCAAATATTTTTTTTTAATATTTTTTTTCTCTTAATAAAATTAATCCACTCAACAATTAATTCAATATAATTTCGCACAATTTTGGTATTTTTTAATATTTTTTCTCTTCATAAAATGAATCCACTCAATTCAATATAATTTCGCAAAATTTTGATATTTTTTTTTTAATATTTTTTTCTCTTCATACAATTAACTAATTCAACTCAACTCAACTAACAAAACATTTAATCAATAAAATCAAATAATTAAAATTAGAATAAACAATAAAAAAAATAACTAACACAAACCAAAAAAAAAATTATAACACCAAACAAGAAAAATAAACAAAAATGAGCCAAATTTCCTGACTCAACCGCTCAACACTACGATCGCTAGTCCTAACCAAGATCTCTTTTTCTTCAGTTCACACCGGTGTTATCTTTAATAAAATGCTCAAAAAAAAAAACAAAAAGAAAAAAAATAGTTTGAGACATGCTAAAAAAACGTTACCAAGAATCCACTATAAACTGTGGAAATAGTTTAAACTTTCCCACAATTGAAAACAGAGTTTCTCCGATTTCGAGAAATAAATAAAATCATCATAACTGAGTGAGTTTTAATGTGAAAAAGAAGGAAATCGGATAATTTTTGGAAAATGTTTTCGCAATGATTACAAAAACGACATATGTAAACCGTTGAATTTAATTAAATAAAAATGTTTTGCAATATTGCAAAACTGAAACATGGGAACGGTTGTAATCTAAATTAATGAAATTTTTCAAAACCGAAACTTGGATAATAATTTTAAGAGATGGGTCTAATGTCATGAAACATAAAAAATTTGTGGAATGTGGAATCGGGCAACTTGTAACGGAGGAAAGTAAAGGTAAAGAAATGAGCACGAAAAGGTTGTGTTTGGGATCTCCTTCGTCACAAAGTGCACCTGCTCTTTCAAATGACACGTTTTAAATAGTGTTTTTACCCCTCCTCATTTCCACCCCCTTAATAAATATAATTATGAGCATGTGATACTTTCCTATATTTTCCATAAAAAACTTACTGATTTTTCTATTATTCTCACTACATTTGAAAATTTTCGATCCTAGCTAATTGAGGTAAGAAAACAAGAAGAATACGTCATTATTAAAAATTATACAAAATATCGTGAGGTGTAAAACTCCAAAATAATTTTTTAAGGAATACTGAAGTGAAACCCTTCCATATGATACCCTACTTGAATCTATGAAATAATGTATTTTCTCAAAGGTCTCACCTCTCACATCGTAACCCTGTAAACCAAACGAAAACAACTTTAGTTTTATTTGTATCTGTCAGCTTATGTGGACAGATTAGTTTTATATGCACCTCAAATTTCATGTCCATAGCATTTATAGTTTACGAGATAATCGATATAATGTGAAAAACTCGTTTTGCTTTCACCAATAGTGTCCCGTATAAAAAACGGAACCCTAAAAAGCTTTAAATATTTTAAATGAAACATTTTGATAGGAAATTCAATTATCTATAAAAAAGTTCCATATAAAGTATATTGAAATTTTGTTTCGTTTAAATATAAATATCTCATTTTGATAAAACTGAAAAATTTGCATTTTCACCTTTATCTCCAATTGCCATCCTCTAATTTAATAGCACTCCGCGGTTTTTCTTCTTAGATAACCGTTCAATCGATTTCTGCAAGATAAACCGGTGAACGTCTTAGTTTCATTCTATATGACATAATCAATAGCCTATCTGCTATCATATTAAATCAATTTTTTGTAAATTTCTGCAACACAATCAATAAACTTTGAAAACTCCAACTCAAAAGTAGTTTAAAATCTTTATAGCAATATGAGTCAAAAATCCTATGTTCGACCTTGGATACAATAGAAAATTGTTAAAATCCATTATACTGAGGTCTAGACTTTCGACTGCCAAAATATTACTTTCGGCTGCAAAAATATTAATGGCGAAACTCGAAATCATCTTTAAGTTTCCATTACCTTTTAAAATTTTCTTCATAAATTAGAATAATAACGATAAAACTGGCATTTCATTGTATCTTAAATTGATTTATACCTATTTATACTAGAAACTGGATTTTCCAATAACATAAATACTGATTACACTTTTACAGGTTCAGTTAATAAAGGGTGTATGGTCACCTGTTTACTGTGTTATATGGATATCAAACCCATTTTTAAACAAATCAGTCTGTGTAAAACCAAAGAGTTCACACTTTGATATTGTGCAGATATTGTTTTGAAATTTTATCTTGTTAAAGTAACTACTTAATTTTTATTGTTTCTTTTATTTCAAAAAAAAAGTTTGTAACAAGTTTGGCAAAACAAACTTTGTAAAACAATTTTTACCAATTAAATTATAAATTTCGTTGAAATTTGTTATTGCATTTGTGCTGTAAAATAAAAGAAAACAACAAAAAAGAATTTTCCATGATAATAAATAGAAGAAAAAAGTACACTTTTTTAGTTTTTGACCCGCGGGCGGAAGAACAATAATCAAATTGGCATTAAGTCAAATTATTTTGTTCTTTAAGTTTTATAAGTTATTGGCACATATTTTTGATTTCCACTTGTGGGCGCAAACAATGTTTTGCTATCATAATTTCCCATAATACTTACTTGAACATTATTTCAATTATATTTATCATTTTTTTGTTTTAGATGAGTTTAATAGATTGTAACAATACGGAAAATAATAATACGTCAAGTTTCACAGGACCAGATATCCTACTAAAGCATTCTATCAATTCCTTACTAGAACAGCAAGACATTATCAACAATTGCCGACATTTAACAACAAATGATGGTAAGTTTTTTTTCATTTATTTTTTTGCTACATAGTGTTAGTTAGTAAATTTGATTTATATCTCGCTTGATGTGTTTAAGCGAAAGTGAGAAAATATAACTTGGGCACTTGTTGATTGCTTGTTGTTGGTTTAAGACGGTATTGTGTATTTTCTATTTCTAAAATTTTAGTTTTATACAAATAGTATTTACGTTGGTGTTAGGAAGGGGAAAACATTTTCATATATAAATTGTACACTTTTGAAAAAAATGGTGTGTATACTTTTTTTATTGTAAAGAAATATCGAACGTACTATAACGCTTTGGAACATGATTTTCGATACAAATATGACAAACTGAGTTCCAAGCGGTATTGACATTCGTATCAGATGGTGTCGGGTCACAGAACAAGAATAAATACAATTTTATAAACTATAAGTCCATGTAATTTTAAAAACGATTTGCAATAGAAGCAAAATAGAGGGTACTCTGAGGAGAGCAGCATATCGATATAGCTTACCTAATAAAAATACCATACAACCAACTTATATGAGACTTCAATAAATTTTGCATATTTAAGCAATGAGGAACGTATATCAAAACCTAAAAACAAAAAATCAAGGTACCAAAAAGCAATCACAATCGTTAATATACTATGCCGTAACTAATGGTCGTAAGTCAATATTTCATTATGTGATCGCGAAAAATAAAATAAGAGATAAAAGCATATTTTTTAGCTAATTTGCAGGCATCTAACTAGAATTTGTATGTGACATACCGTTAACTCGTATTTCAATAGCAAGCACTCGCGAACGCAAGATTATTTGGCCGTAGGGCAAAAATTAGAAATCAACAAAAACTAATCTCCCATTCCATGCTGAACGCTGACACCAAAATCGACAAAAATAGTTGAACTGACGAGTAAAATGGTAAAAAGAATTTTCTGGCAAAAGGCTGTAAAGTTTAAATTTACTGTCTCTAGGGGGAACGCTAAAGTCTTACATTTTTGACGTATAATCAAAGCGGCTGTAAAGTAACGCCATTTTTATTTTATTTTTACGGCGGCAGTGAAGAAATTTCACAATATTACGGCGGCAGAAAAAGTCGCCATATTTTTACGATATTTGTTATTTTTTTCAAACAATTATATAACAATGACAACAAAAAAATAATATACATTTTGATTGGATGATGAAATTTTGAATTATTGTATAACCATGACAACAAAAATAGCAACTATATTTCGATTGGATTGTGAAATTTTGGATTGAAAGGCTGCTTTGATAAAAACACTTTATTTATACAAATTTAAATGTTTTTTTTCTTTTTTGGATAAAAAATCATATTTATAAAACTTTGGATTTGGATTTGGAAAAATATCTATAAACATTTTGATGTATAAATTTCATATTTATAAAAATTTAGATGTTTTCCGAAAAGACAGTGTATTTAATTCGGAGCTAAAGTGACTTTTTGCCTATCGTCTATAATTGTCGGCCTCCCTACGATCGGCCGTCAAACTATAGACTAAACCTAAAAAGTAGCACTTTAGCTCCTAATTAGATAATATACTATTATATACACTACAGGTATAAATGATGTAAATTGTAAAGAACAACAAGATCAGATACAGAAGAAATGTTCAAGTAGTTCAAAGTTATGTAGCACTCTTTCATACACTGAGAAAAAAATGTATGTAAAATCAATGAAAATCTCTGTTGATTCAACATACTTTTCAATCGGTTTTGATCCTACAAATCGTTCGTTAAATTCAACAACTCATGTCTGTTGATTTAATTTTACCAACAATTTTCAAGGGACAGTAAGTAAATTTAACGAACATGTTTGTTGATAATTACGAACAAAACACACAATCTGACTGTTAAAATAACGTACACATTTGTAGAAGTATTTTATCAAATTTATTTGTATTTTATCAAATATAAGAAGTATTTTATCAAATATATAGTAACAAACACCATTTACATCAGTCCAATATTAATCTGAAAAATAAAACTTGCAAAAATAATAACATGAATTTGTATTGATACTCTTTAAGAATTTTATTTATTTTACAAAATAATAATGTAAATAATAATGTAACAAAATAATAATATACAACATAATAATAAATAATAATGTTGATGGCCTAATCTGTGTGAATTTAGTGATTGCATAAAACATCCAGAGTCCAGTGAAGTTTTGGAATTCTGATTTAAAATATATTATTACTAAATGTAAAAACTTTAACGTTTTCGCAATTTTTTTTTAACATTCTTTTTTTACAACTAAATTCATATTTAATTTTATCTTATAATATTGTAATTAATTAATTAATTGAAAACGTTAAAATTTCTTGAATATTGTATTTAATTTACATTACACAATTCACTTTACAAGTAACCTGACACATTTTATTTTAAAATTTGACCTAGTTTTATTTAACACAACTTAATTTTTATACACTTTACTAACTCCATCAAAATTAACAAATAATGAAAATGGCTACTACTGTGCATTCTGCAAATGGTTTCATTCTTTGTTTTCATATGTTTTATTCAACAACGAAAATCAACGTACAGTTCGTAGATGTCGTTAAAAATATTTAACAAACATGTTTGTAAAAATTATAAATTAACAGATATGTCTGTTGAAACTCTCAAATTCAAACACCATGCCGTTTAAATAAATTTAACAGACAAATGTTCGTTGAATTTTACCTACATATTTTTTTGAGTGTATGGAACCTTATTATAGACTATAATCAAATATTTTTTTATCACTTTCACATTATCGAATATCGACCTCTCCTCACAAGTGAAACCAACTTTCTTTCATTGATAGAATTTATAATTTTTGAGATAATCGATAAAAAGATAAATAGAGAGACGGATAAACACTGCAGTCTCGTCAACAGAGATACATAGATCAATGTTCCAAAGTTTACGCAAGATTAGAATTCCTCGTAATTTGTGCGGTAAAGTGTTTGCAACCAAACAATGGAGGGTTGTAAAAATGGAGCAATACATACACAAGACAACAAAGCATTTTTATTAGTAGTTGAACAACATTTAAAAATTAATGAAAGTTTGGCGGTTTCAGTTCGCAAATTCTGTACAAAATATGACCGAATTATTGGTTTAACTTCGTCAACTGTGAAAATAGTAATTAAAAAATTCAGGAACTCTTGATCATTTGGTGCAAAAAACACACTGGCTGCCCATAACAAGCCGTTCACAGGTTTATTTCGAAGAAGTATGAAAGAGTGTTGATAAACGTCTAGGAATATCTATTCTTTGTTTTAGACAAGAATGGCAAATTCTAAGAAATTGATATATGATAAGTATTTTAAAAGTTATGAAGAATTAGATGAACATACATATATACATACATACAGGTCAACCACATAACCCTCTTATTTGCTTCGCCGTAGTCGGGTAAAAATTCAAATGATTTTCTTACTCTGACAAACCAACATTACGTGCGGTTGTCTCAACTACACCGTTCTGTACCTGTACACCTATTGAATCAATATATCAGTTTGATTCGCTTTATCCCAAGGCGAGGCTGAGACAACTGCAGTTCGATTGGAAATATAACATGTTTTTAGTGTAGATATTTGTGTTTAATTGCTCACAAAAATCCTAATTAATTCAAGCATCTATTTAAATTTCAGTCTAGTGAATTACAATTTTAAAACCATATTAATAGTATCATATTCATTGCTTTTCGTATGAATAGAAAAATATATTTTATTTCATACTGATATCTAAAACGACATTTTTCGGATTATTTATGGTACAAAAAGTTGAACTTTAATGTCCTAGGACTTTATAAAATTTTATAAAGTCTTAGGACGTTAAAATTCATCTTTTTGTACCATAAACGTTGAACTTTAACGTCCTAGGACTTTATAAAATTTTATAAAGTCCTAGGACGTTAAAGTTCAACTTTTTGCGCAAAATTTAAAACTCATTTCTTTTTATTTTATTTTGTATTTACCTCAAACGAAATGTGTTTTTAAAGGTACTCACTAGTAATTTCGTAAACAACTAGCTCGTACTTTAAAGTCTCACTTTTCGTTCTTGATAAATAAATAACTATTATCAAATTTAGAGTTAGAAAAAATTAAAAAAAGATATAAAACGACTTTCTGAATTATCACTTTTGTTTTACAATAAAATGATGCCACAATTAATGATCGTGTCTCGAACCCCGAAAAATATAAAACGTGTGTTGATTAGTAAAATTCGAACCAAGCAAATTTTTTTTCAAATTGTTTTGATTTTTTCCAATTTTGTGTACATTATAGTATTTTAAACAATTAGTGTTTAATGAGATAGTTTATTCTCAAGCAAAAGTTTAAAATTCGAGCGCGGCGCGGCACGAGCGAGAATTTATTTAACTTGCGAGAGACTAAAATTGATTAAACACGAATGATTGCAATACTTTATCCTCTGACAGAGGAGGATTGTTTAAGTAACCTTTTTTTATATTCATATAATATACAAAATAGAAACTTTTTCTTCTCAATAAAAACAATAAATGTTCTAATTGAGAAAAAAATTCTACTATGATAGAAAATGATTGAAACAAATTTAGTTTTCTTGTTTACTATGTATTTTTGTGCCATTCAGTATATTGCATTCCATCCCATACAGTACAATAAATTCAACTAAAAGATATAAGAGAATTTAACTAAAAATTTGATTTTTGAGAACAAAAAATCGCAAAGCCATTGTGATTATAGTTTGAAAACTATGAAGGGGCTGAAATCTCACAGCTCTGAGATATCAAGACTTCGGTCTGGGTTAAGGATTTTGATATAGTTTTCGGTAAAAAAATTTTATGAGAACATTTTTTTTAATTTTGGGCAGCGATGTACATATATCAAACATAAAACTCTTTGTTAAAGTACAAGTATCTCTGTTTAGAAATTTATTACAAAACAAACACGAAATATTAATACGTTACCGAAAAATTATAACAGATCATAAATTAATATAACTTAATGAAAAGATGATACACCCAGCAAACTACTCCAAAACTTCTTCATTTAGCGTTTCAAAAACATATTTCAAAATCAAAAATTCATATTTCTTTCAAAATTCCAAAAATATTCTAAAAATTAAAATCAATTCAAAAATTTAAACTTTTTTTTAAAGTTCTAAAAAATTATTACAAAATCAAAGATCGAAACTTTTTTCAAAATTCTAAAAATATTGCAAAAATTATATTAAAATCAAAAATTGAAACTTTTTCAAAATTCTAAAAATATTGCAAAAATTATAACAAAATCAAAAATACGAACATTTTTAAAATTCCAAAAATATTTCAAAAATTGTAATAAAATCAAAAATACAATTTTTTTTCATAACTCTAAAAATATTACAAAATCAAAAATTGAAACTTTTTCCAAATCAAAAATTCACAAAACTTTTTCCAAAATTCTTTTCCAATATCCCAAAAATTATAACAAAATCAAAAATACAAACTTTCTTCAAAATTCCAAAAATATTTCAAAAATTATAATAAAATCATTAAAGTTATTACTTTTTCTAAACTATAAAAATATTACGAAAATTCTTACAAAATCAATATTACAAACTTTTTCAAAATTCCAAAAATATTTAAAACTAGGGGGTATCCCGCGGGCTTCGCTCCCCATCCCCCTTAATTTAGTTCACAGGAATGAAATTACGGCAAATAATTATGGGAAACCACTATTATATGATTTTTAGCACTGCCTGTCAAAAAACTAATTAATTTTCTTGTTAATATCGAAATTATATAATAATTTGAACAAAACGGGAAATGACAGTGCAATAAAATGCTATGAAAACTGCATTATCGATCAAATTGCACTATCGTAAAACGAAATGTATGTATGAATAAAATAAAAGTGTGTAAAAAAACAATAATTTTAATGTTATTTATAGTAGTTGTTGTTATTCTTAATATCGAAATGTAAATATCGAAATGATTTTAATGATTTTAATTTGAACAAATTATGGCAAAAGACAACTTAACTTTTTAACTAACTTTAAAGAACTACCTTATCGATAATTCTAAGTATCCAAAAACAAAATTTTATATAAGTTTTATTTATACTTATAGCTTTTCCAGGGTAAATTAAACCTTTTCCAAGTTGACTGCAACTTTTTCCAATCTAAATGAAACTATTTCCAAATTGATCGCAACTTTTTCCAATCTAAATGAAACTATTTCCAAATTGATCGCAACCTTTTCCAATCTAAGTGAAACTATTTCCAAATTGAACGCAACCTTTTCCATTACAAATTAACCTTTTTCCAAATGAAATTAAACTTTTTTTAATTGTTTTTTTTTTTTTTTAACAGAACACTTGTTCAGAATACTATTTATTCATTTATTTCAAGTATATAATAGTACATTATATATAACAAGGTTGAGAAGTAAGCTATTATTGACCGAGAACTTTTAGATCATGAGGCGCGTAGCGATAATGTTCGAGGTCTATATTAGTCTTCTCAACCGAGGTATATTTAGAATTTTTTTAACTACTAACACAAATTATCATATTTGCTTTGATTAGATTTTGATATTAGTCATTTTCCATTTCCGTTTTTAAAAATCTTAAAATATCAAGTAGCCTGGAAGTTTAGTTTCAAGGAAATAAAACGAAACAAAGAAATGCAATTAATATTTGTTTGTGTTTTTTTGTTCATTTCAATTAAAAATAAAAGAAAATTGTCGTTATTAACCTAGGTAATTTTTTGTTATTATTATTAACTTAGGTTGAGAAAAATAACTTCTCATTGGAGCATTCGAGTCGAGTAAATAATGACGATTTCTCAAGTTAGTAGTTAAAAAAAATATTTTTTGTACGAGTAAACCGTAAAATGAACTTTTACAATTCAAAAATTGTTTGTAAAGCAGGCCTTTTTTCCTATTGAAATAACAATGCCGAAATTGAAATAGCAATGCCTCAAGTTATTATTATTACTATTACATATTTCGAAAAACTACTAGGATAAAATAATTTTTTAAAAAAAATATTTACTATTTTGTGTAAATATATGTATTTTTATTTATGCAAATAATACATAATCTTACTCGTACCAAAAATCTTGTATGCAATTCGGGCATAAACTATCTTTTTTGCTTTCGAGTGATTGTTTCTCTCGGCTAACGCCTCGAGCAACACTTTCACTCTCAAGCGGAAAAGACATAATAAGCGCCCTTAATACATAAACAGCTATTATATACTTGAAATAAATGAATAAATAATATTCTGAACAAGTGTTCTGATTAAAACAAAAACAATTAAAAAAAGTTTAATTTCATTTGGAAAAAGGTTAATTTGTAATGGAAAAGGTTGCGTTCAATTTGGAAATAGTTTCACTTAGGTTGGAAAAGGTTGCGATCAATTTGGAAATAGTTTCATTTAGATTGGAAAAAGTTGCAGTCAACATGGAAAAGGTTTAATTTAACCTGGAAAAGCTATATATGAATTATTTATTTATATGAATTCATTCATGAATAATAAAATAAAAAAGCACAATAATTTTAAAGTTATTTAAAGAAAATAATGAATTTATGAATAAAAAAAAACAATTTTAATGTTATTTAAAATAAAAATTTAAAAACTGCATTATCGTAAAACGAAATGTATGTATGAATATGAATAAAATAAGAGTGTGTAAAAAACAATAATTTTAATGTTATTTAAAAAAAAAATAAAAAAAATTCGCAATATTCAGGTTTCGAACTTACAATCTATAGATCATCAGTCGAGCGCGCTACCAATATACCAATTTGAACTATATTTGATCTATAGACTAAAGGATAGATAAGATATCCGTTACGCTCGTATAGAAGGATAGACTTACGGCTATTATATTATTGATACTTATACTTATAACAAACTTATAATGCCATAATCTAGATTTTGGTCTCACATACCCTCTCCCGACCATCATGATTTGTCCAAATTCAATGTTCCTATTCATAATCACTTAAAATGAACGTTTTTTAAGCAAAAATATACAAACTTCCTTGTGTTGACACACTTGACGATTTTTTTGAAACACTTCCGGGACAGCTATCGAACACATCGTCATTAATCATTTCTTATAGGATAATTTTCATAACGCAATAGGTTCATTATCATTATCATTAAGTTCATTATGCAAAAGGTTAGAAAACAATACAATAATACATACTATTATTATGGAAAAAACATACAAATAAAGTTGATATTAACAGTTGGAAGAGGATAAAAGTTTTTATTTTGTATAAATTAAATTAAATGTCTTCAATTAGAGTACTCGAACCGTTTTTTTTTGTGTCATTGGAACTAAATAAAAACTTCACTGCATCGTCCTTATAACTAACTAAATTTCTTCAATTACATTCCTTTAACCTTCTGTCATGGCAACTGAATAAACCTCTTATTGCAGCGTCTTTGTAACTAATTGACTTTCTAAAACTACAATGCTCAAACCGCTTTTCTTCTAACATTGCAACAGAATAATAACCATACTACATACTACGACGTTCTTGTAATTTACTGGACGAAATACGTTATAAATTATAATGATCTTATTTAAATTATTATTCATGCATTTAAAAAAAATTACGTTTATCCACCCCAGAACGCATGTTGTTGTGGGTGGAACCTACGTCTTCAAAGGTTTCTATGTGTCACATTCTATTTCCTACTACTCATTTTATTAAAGAAAATAACAAAAAATCTCGGTATTTCAATTCTGATTTGAATCCGTCATGTTTCGGTTGCTTGGCTCAGAATTATCAATTAAATTTGCTCTTTGGTGTATTGATGAACACTATATCCTATTTCTGGCAGATTTTGATTACTTGGCCCTGGATCGTTGTTAGATTCTTTGGTCATCTCAACATCATATTCATCAATAACTCAATAAAAACAAGTTCAATTCGAAGTTTTCAGCATTTATTTGTTATGGCCTTACAGCAACTTGTGAAAAACACAAAGCAATTAGTGGATTCGACTCCCATCTAGGTCAACATGTTTTTAAACGCTTGCATCAATAGACCGTTTATTCAATTAACCGATAGTTAGCAAAGTAAACCACTTCTCGACTTTCAGGCGAATCGTGGTAAATTTAAAAATTTTATTACTGATTGGTTTAAAATACTATATTCTTCAACGATGCCGAAAACAACATATTTTGAAGCGAGAGGACAGTTTATCAGCCGAGGCGATAGCCGAGGCTACGTCTTGAGATTCAAAATGTGATTTTCGGCGAGTAGAAGACTGTACTTTTTGTACTACTTTTTTAAAAATTATTATTAATTATTAAACATTTTCATTTATATACAATTCAAATTTTAAAACATACAAACATCCAAACAAAATCTTTAAATTTATATTCATATATTTTCTGCTATGAAAATATAGATGACTCAATATGAATAAATTATCTAATTTCTATGTCATAAACAAAACCGTCTTTAGTTACAAGCCTGATTATCTTTTCGTACAAAAAAATCGTCAACTTTATACATATACATATTTTTATTCTATTTACACTACAAAATTCTATATTTTTATTCCATTTGGTCTATAAAGTCCCTAAAATCATTAAATAACACATCTTTAGAGATTTATTGTTTTTTGCATTTCGCGTCTAGTAGGCTTATAATTAAAGCCGGTTTTGTAATAATCAAAATCAAATTTAAAGATTTTATTATTATTTCTAAAATAAAAACAACAGTTTTGATTTAGTATTTGTATGTGGATGACGTTACGTAAATTCCTGATATATTTTAAAACAACGTAAATTATTTTATGTAAATAAATATTTTTTTTTCGTTTTTCTTAAATAAATAGGTAAAATAATTTTTTTTTTTTCATATATCTTAACACCAACTGTTTGTTATCCTACTATTTGAAAAGAATATATGAATATTATATAGTTAACTATTATTATTTTTAAATTTTTAATGTAAATTGTCCGTAAATAATTCTAAAATTAATTAACGTCGTCTTCCCAAGAGAGACAAATTAACACAAACAAAATTATTTTATTCAATCAATTGATTCTCTTAACGGGTTGATGGCTCATTCTAGTTAAGAAATTAGAAAATGGCTTTTAAAAAATTACTTTCGTCGCTAGGTACGAAAGCAATTTGTATAGGTTTTTTTAATCACTGGCGACGAAAAAGAAATTTTCGATGCAATGAACAAACATCGAAAGCAGATTTTTTAAGTTGGGTAGTAGAAAAAATTATTTTATTCTCTTCCATTTAATTATATCAGCTTTATTTGTATGTTTTTTCGATAATAATTGTATGTATTATTGTATTGTTTTCTAACCTATAGCCTAATGAGCTTAACCTATTGTTTAATGAAAATTTTCCTATAAAAAAATTATCATTATGCAATTGGTATGATTCCAATTGGTCAAATGGTTTTAATTTCATTAAAATTATTTTCAAATTATAATCACATTTGCTTTGATAAGTTTTGTTCAAAAATCAAATTTTGAGTAAAATTCTCTTATTTCGTTTAGTTGAACTTGGTTGATTGTATGAGATGGGCTTTTTTTTTATCATCAGGGTTTTTTTTATTAAGAAATTTGATTTATCAATTAAAACAATAAAGATCTATTGTTTTAATTGAAGAAAATGTTTTTTTTATAATACACAATTCTTTGTCAGAGAATAAAGTATTGTAATCGATTCGTAAATAATGAATTTTATTCTCTCGCAAATTAAAATTCTCGCTCATGCCTCGCTCGAATTTTAAACTTTTGCTTAAGAATAAACTACTTCATTATTCACTCATTGATTAAACTACTATAACATAATTGCATGAAAATAATAATTCATTTAAATGGGTGTAAAAAGTATTTAATGGTAACTTTTATTCTTCATGAAAAACAAAATGCGAATGCTTATTGTATATAATATTTTCTATTATGAAAATATTAGTTATTCATGAAACGATTTATCTCGTTTACATTTTATAGTTAAATAAAATTAGATTTAATTTTATGATTTTATTCTGTGGATAGTTTTTGTGTTGTAAAATTTTTAAATAATATTCGTAACGATATTTTTCCACAAACTATGACTTATGACGGTTTTTAATTAATTAATATAGAACGTTTTAAAATCCTTTTCATTGTGAAATATTTCTACACTACCTAGGTAGCAGGAAGCATAAACAATTTAGTCCGCACTAATGCATAAGCAAAGAATAATGCCGTTAAGGATGTATTCGAAACGACGACTTATTTAATATTTGTTTTTGGAGACGGACTTATTTACCGGAAGACAAAAATGAGAGTTACAGTTTTTTTAATAAGTAGAAGTGGGTAGTACGAAAGACAATATGTGTCACAACAACACGTACGATACATTTTAAGATCCTTCTCCGAGTTGCTTCTCAAGATGGAAGGGTCTACGCCCGAGCAGAAGCATTCGGAACCTAATTCCTATCAAGGACCATCACAACAATTTCGGCGAAAGGTGCAAATCCGTCGCTCCAATTTTGGGTAAAGAAGGAAATGTTACTGATCTCACTGCTTCAAACTCTTGTCATGGCTGGTATTTATAGAAATTCTGGATCAACTAAAACAAGGCATTTTGCAATAAGTAAAAACATTTTAAAGGCAAAAATCAATCGAGTGTAACATCTGTTTGGAATGGTGTCACTTCAGGAACTGCTCAGGTCTTGCCAAATATAAGCAAAGGATCCAAAACTACATGCCCCAGTTGTCAAATATCTAGTTAACATACCAATACCAGTTGGCATTAAAACAAAATGCGAATAAACACGCATCCGGAAACCTGAAGTGACGTGAAAATTACAACGGTCTCATAAACAAGAACGATGATTTAAATTATATGTGCAATAATAATATTCTAGTCATGGTTCTACAGGAAATCTAATTAAATGTTAGATCTACAATGTTTATAAGGCTGGATAGAGTAAGGACAAAAATGATGGCTTTGCTTTTATCGTTCACAAAACCGTCTACCGTACAACCACCTTACCTGCAGTAGCTTAAACTGACAAACATTTAAAACTGGGTATTGAAATAAAAGCCGGAAATACGGAGATAACTCTAGTTACTATTTATATATTCCACCAGTAAGTAGCTGTGATACAGGTTATGAACCATTTAAACATTTATTTTATACCAAAGACTGTATGATTCTCGTAGATGTGAATGCACACCATGATCTATGGGGCTCACACTTGAAGACTGATTCACGAGGCGAAAACATTGCTGATCAAATTGACGGCTCCAACGAACCACAACCAACAGGGTAACAAACAACTCTTTCTATTATCCAGATGTCTTGCTTACCGGCACGCAAGGTTGGCATGATATATATCAATGATATATATCTGATATATATCATTGATATATATCACGATATTTATTCCCTGATATATATCATGATATTTATAAAAAAGAAATAATTAAATATTCCTACCTTAAAGTTGGAAAAACTGTTAACAGTCGCAGCAATGCAACAAGACGCATGCCATTACCTGGTTCAGCCATGCCAAGACCATAAAGATATAGAGCCTAACATATCTAAACTTATGACATAAATATTTTAATAAATGCTAAACATATGCTTTGTTATCTGAAAACAATAGCATTTGCTTTAGACAGACCTCAAAGAGATAAAACGACTACTGCCGCTGTAGTTGAAATTTGGCATAAACTGGAATCCATCTTAAAATAGAGAAACTTTAGAAGTTAAAAAACTTTTTTATCGAAGGAGACACATGGCTTTAAATTCATATCATCACCTAGCTAATTTATACTTGACCATTGATTTTAATGTAAGCGTTTGAACAACCATCAAAGAGGAGAAGCATATACTTCCTTATTAAACTATAATTATTCAGACTTCATTCCATTTCATTTGCAACGACACTTTTACTGAATCTACACTATTTCCAAAATATGTATTTCAATATCAGTTTAGAAATACACCACCAATGGCGTGGAATGGAATGACTGCCCAAGCAGGATTCTCCAGAATTTAAAATTCGACCAAGCACTGGTCCATTAATGGTTAACAGTACCTTTTTGGCGGCGTTAATGTTCCTGTAGAAGCGTTGCCAAGCTAATCAGGTTAACAGTACTTGACTTTTGCTGTGGGGCCAGTACTAGAACGATTCATCGTTCACCTATAGTTTAATTATCGCAAATTTCACCTATAGTTTAATTATCGCATCTCTGCTGAAAGACTATGATAATAATGTTAAGGTTGGTTAAATTTTTTTCTTTGGACATTTTTACTTTATTTTAATTATTTTGTATTTAATTTATTTAAATTTACATATGATATTTTATATTTTTTTATTGGCCCTGTCATGGTTGCCTGTACTCTGTCTTTGCTGCAATACTGGTTATCATTATTAGTCTGTTACTAGGCCAACCTTGTATGAGCCATTGCTGATTTTTCCTCAGGCAAATGAATGGCAACCATTTATTGTCCGAAGTAATCAACAGGTAAAATTATGGGCCATTGGTTAATGGCCGGTTTATATAGTTGCCATTGTTGAATTTCTGGCAATTGACCATTACTGACCTAGTTGTATAACATGGTATGGATCATTGCTGGCTTTTTCTTTTTCATTTATTGTTCGAAGTTATTATTCAGTAACATTATGTCAATGGTCCAGTTATGGTTGCCACTCGACTATTGCTACATTACTGGTCGCCAGTAATGGACAATTACTGGACCGGTTGTACAACCTTGTATGGGTATTGATGCTGCAACTTGGCCAAATAAACAAGACAAGAGGGCGAGCGTATTCGTCATTTGGACTTGTGCAATCGAAGATATAGACGAATAGGCAATGGATAAATTGCCTATAAACTGAATTGGAGTTGCCATATTTAAATTTATTTTATAGGCAAAGAGGTAAAAAACGAAGGAATGATGCATTGTTCTGCATACAAGTGTGGAAAGGGCCATATATTGTATAATATTTAAGATAAACAAATTATTCAAAATAAATATCAGAACTTGATATATATCGGATATATATCTGATATATATCGGATATTTTGATATTTATATAAATATCATGATATTTGCCAACCTTGCCGGCACGTCACTAATGTCAATTGCAGGATGGAGAACCGAAATTGCATATATTCAGATCATAATCACCTTAAACCGTTCCATAAATCAAATAAAATTCGAGAACAGGACCTATATTAAGATTGACGAAAAGGACTGAGATAATTTTACAAATTTTATTGAAATTGAATTCAATAAGTAATTTTTACCCTTGCCCCATCTCTAAGGGAAAATTTCAGAGAAACGTTTAATAAAGATAGTTGTTGAACGGTCATTAAGGGCTTAACTCATCCTCGGTTACCTGAAAAAAAAACTGCATGATCCCTCTTCGATGATATCCCAACCGAGAACCACAGGAAATGAGGATCAAAATTTATTACACTGTCTACAGACAAACAACCTAAACATGATAGGAAACCAAATCAGTATTAAAACATCTGCGCAAAATTTATACTTCTAACAAAAAGTTGAGAATGCAATAAGGAAAATCAAAATCAAAAGCTGTATGACTCGACGGCATTTCAGCCATCTCAGCCATGCTCAAACATATTAGACCCAAAGGATTAAACTACCTACTGAACTCCACACATCCCTAAATAATCTCCAGATACCAAATATTTGGAAAACGGACAGAATCAGCCCAATCTTAAATCCAGGACTACCTGATGAAAAGGAAGAATCTTACAGACCGATCTCCATCCTTTCATCGGTCGCAAATTGTTTGTATCACTTGTTTCTTCTAGGCTGTCCATATAGATCTTGCAATTTGGCGTCACACCAACATGGCTACCGAACAGCACAAAGTACAACCACCGCTCTGCATAGAATTCAAAACCAAATTACTAAACCTCGGAATCATAACGATCCTATGCTAGAACAATCTTAAAATGCATTCCAATTGTACTAAATATACTAAATCAATCAATTAACTATTTTATATGATTAAATCAACATTTTATTTCTAAACAATTGTGAAGGAATTCTTACGTTAAACAATATATGACAGCTTGATTGCCGTAATTTAAATTAAAATAAGACAAAGTTTCACAAAGTGGAGTTCTCTCACATTTATTATTAAATCCAAACCTAAGCAGTGTACATGTCCCATCAGTAGAAATTACCAACGGCTGCATATGACGTACAGCCGAATCCACGGTACTTGCCACAGGGAAAAACCTCGAATTCAACTCACCAATATTGAATAAGTACCTTAACATTCCGAATGAATGGTTTAAAACCAGACAATGGAAACTTTCCACTGAAAAGTCCACTCCTGGGTGGTTATTTTTTATTTTTAGACAAAAGAACTCAATGAATCCAGAGTGTCAAATCTGATTTGAAAGAATTTAAAGAATTTTCCCAGATTTGGATTTTCCTTTGCCGGCAGATGTTTCCGCCCCAAACACTTACTTTTATCATTTATTTTAACCACCAACCAATAGCTTAACCACGGGTCGAGTGCTTCAGCGGTTGGCTTGAGAGCCTTAAGATCACGTACAACCTCATCTACAGAATCGATAATAATTTTAATTTTGCTTGTATTTGCTGTTTGAAGAGGTGGAATTTCTACAAACGTAGGTATAAATGAGTTTAGTATGTGCTTTTTGCGATCATATCTGTCTTTTAGTTTGTTTCAAGCTCCAAAGTAGTCGGGCTCTGTAACGCTGATATGTCGCAATAATGCTTATGCTCTTCACCTCTGAGAGATCCTTTCAAATATTTAAATTTTTGCACTGAGTTTAAGTTTGTTGATTCATGAATGGTTGTTAAGAACAAGTCAAAAAATTACTGCAATTGGGTATAATCGCCGAAAAATACTGTTATGCTTATTTTTGGAAGTTTAACTTCAACTGGACCACTGTGTGGAGTGTTCAAAGTCGTATCTCGGATTCCCAAAATATCGTGACCAGATATTCACTCATTAGTGACTCCATCCGACCTATTCGCCTTCTAACTGCTTCGACTTCAGTGTTATCTATAATTGTATTTACAAATTTCCCAATTTTAGTTAGCTTGACTTTAGCTGTTGAGCGCTTAAGATCTGTTATTTCAGACATGTTTTGATTAGTTC
Source organism: Diogma glabrata (assembly GCA_963693315.1). Lineage (NCBI taxonomy): Eukaryota > Metazoa > Arthropoda > Insecta > Diptera > Cylindrotomidae > Diogma > Diogma glabrata. Next base: position 185,431,772 of record OY856188.1, on the reverse strand, counting down.
TTACGGTTTTGGTCTTAAAAACAAAATTTATTAATTTTAAGTTAAATAAATAGTTTTTAATACAAATGTTGGTGGTAATTTAATCTGATATGTATATATTTAACTTTCTTAAACATTTTATTTGCGTTAATATACTTGTTGACGCGATTTACCTGGATTTATTTTCCACTGCACGTTTTCTGCACTAATTTATCCGGCTCAAAGGACCAATATGATGCGGCAAAATCTTGTTGTTTGATTCTCATGTAATTTTATTTAAACAAATTCCTTTATAACATATTTGTTTAGCACTTGTTTTATACGTACGTTAACGTGCGTATAAAACGAGTGCTAAACAAATATGTTATTCAACGAATTACGCCAAGAGCGAATTCAACGAATTACGCCAATTTTATTAACTAAAACTTAGACAGTTGCAAAATTTATTTGTTTAACCTTCGCGTGAACGGATATTTTTAGCGACTGATATGAACAATATCTTCCCCGGTAGATGTAGATATTACATATATCATAATATCAACAAACGTTATTGCGTATTTATTTTACTTTTCTGTAAGCATACAATAAAAGCATATATTTAAAAATAAAGTTACTTGTTTTTCACATTGACCAGTAAAAATTTTCATATAAGACCAAAGGAAAAAAAGTATCTACCCGGGTAAATATTGTTTTCTTACGTAATATCAACTTACATAATATCAACTTACATAATATCAACAAACGTGTAATAATATCAAACGTGTATTAATATCATAATATCATTTTGCTTTTGTGTAAGCATACAATAAAACCATATATTTAAAAATAAAGTTACTTGTTTTTCACATTGACCAGTAAAAATGTTCATATAAAACCCAAGGAAAAAATATCCGGGTAGATATTGTTTTCTTGCGTAAAAAAAACCATAAAAATCCAAAATAAGTGTTAAAAGGAAGTCCAAAATATTTTTTTCTCTGATTTTACGAAATCAATTTCAAAATTAGTCACATAGCTGAACAGGGGTGCGTTTCGAAATTAACCAAATGTAGTGTATGTTTTTTATTTCTATACATAATTTATTTTTCAGTCTTCAGTTTGATACTGAAAAAATATAATAATTTATATTTGATATAAAAATAATAAAAATAACACATTTCACTAAAAATTATTAAATACTTAGTAAATAATTATTAAATGTACGATATATTCACAAAACAATATAATTTCTAACTTTTTTCCACAACAATTAAAATTTTCTTTTATTATAAAAAACTATATTGTGTTTTATAAATCGGTTGACATGTCGTTTTAAATATTTATATGTTTTGACATTAGAACCTCAACAAACTCTACTCTAGACTTGAGTAACAAAGTTAAAGTAGTGACGTCACAATTTATTATGACAACTAATTTTTATAGTTTTGGAACGATAGTACATCTGTCATCCAGTAAATATTTTATTTTGCGGTTAATTATGGAACGACATTTGGTAGAGTAAAGTTACCCGCGGTTAACCATAGTTAATTTCGAAACGCACCCCTGGCATGATGATTGGTTAAAAACTCATAAAGTTATTGAATTACAAAAACCGTGATATCTACCCGGGTAGATACTGTTCACGTGAAGGTTAACTTATTTTGATTGTAAATTATTTTTACTATGATTTTTTTGACTATGAACTTTTACTATGAACACGTTTTACTCTCACCAATAGTGGTTCTTATAAAAAATAGAGTCCTAATAACGAATATAAACCAGAACGAAAAAGTAAAAGTAGGAACATAAACTTAAACCGAAACGAAACAGATTTCGGTTTACGATTAAAAAACGGGAACGATAAAAAGATTAAGAACGCTATGTCTAGCCAGTAAGTTGAAACATATTTACGGTAGACATATGCTATCAGTATTTGAAACCTGAAACCAAAGATAACCGATATGATCTATTAAATCATTTGAATTATAATAAATATTCGAAACGAAAAAACCATTAATGCGCAAAACAAAACAAACCGGTAAAGAACATATTTTATCCAAACAAACATAAAACCCGATATAGATTAAAATTCTAAATGCAAGAAATACTTTTCACGCATCGAATCCTATAAATGGCCGTTAATATTTATAATTATCATTTAATCTAATTATTATTAGTTTTAGTTTTAGATCATCTTAATCATCACTCAATGCATGATTATCATGTAATAAGTTTTTTCTTTATTATTATGAAATATATTAAGTTTTCTTATTCTTTTACAATAAATTTATTGCCATGTTTTAATTAAATCTTTGTTATGAAGAAAATTGGCTTGATTTAGTCTCGACTTTTTTCCTTTCTAGTTCAAAAAGAAAAAAAAATGCTATGTTACATTAAATGAAGATGTAAGAAAAGCAAAGATAGAAATGAAAAGGATGAATGAACGACTTTTTAGGATAAAATAAGAACGCGAGTATTATAAGATTGGTTGTTGTTATTGTTTTGTTTTTGAGTAGGCTGTTCTGATTCTTTTTTTCATTGTTCCTTGTAATATTTTTGTAGACAGTAAGCAATTGAAATGAGTAATGGGCCGACATTCAAAATTATGAGAAACTAAGAGACGAATAAATAGCATTTTTCTTTTATTTATGCTATAAATATGATTTACTATTTTTATGTTCAGTTTTAAAACCAAATTACAATTATGTATTATAATATACAAATTGTGAAATTTAATAGCTTCATAAAATAATAGATTTCCTAGATTGTCTACAAATAAAAATTAAATTATCTCATAATAGCTAACTTATGTGCCTTAATATTTACATACATATTTATTTATTTTTTTTCTTGATTTTGTCTTTAAAGCTGATCATCTCACGCTGTCCGACATTCTAGGATATGGAAACAACAACAGTCATAGTAACAGTAGTATATCACGTGGAAATAGTAGTTTAATTACATCACAAACAGGTTCCTTATCACCGGGTCCATTTACACCTGCAACACCCACTTTAACACAATCATCAATGTCGCCTGGTATGTTTATACCATCTTCCAAAAATTTTGATGGATTTCAGGTAATTGTTTAAATTAATTATATTTATATTTCCTATAATATTAAAGAAAGTACCGATCTAACCATTGGCGGTTATATACCAATAAATGATAACAACTATATATATAAAAGAACAAAGTATTATATTTTAAAGTGAAAAGTTGTTGTGTAGTTTTGTTCTTATCATTATCGTTCGTGTGCCCACGCTGTTTAGTTAATTTGTTTTTGTCAGTTGTAAAGTAACAATGAAAGCACTTCCGTAAATAGTAATAGAAAGTTATGTTTATACTTTAAAGGTGCCGTTTGCATTACTTTAACTTACTAAGGGTATTCTTAGAGATTATTTGGTGCAATTTTTTCGGTGTTTTATTTATAATAACTGAGCATTTACTTGTTAGTACTATTTTTTTACCCATATCACCTATAAGCAAAACTTCATATTTGCGATATTATTATTAATATTATCGAAGATATAAAATAAGTTTTTGTTTTACTAATTCCTACTTAAACATTAATAATAGTATATTGTAGGCTTTTATATTAATTTTATTATAAATATATTGGGAATAGAGCCTATTTAAAAACAAATTAATTATTTTAAATTAAAATGTATATTTTACGTTTCGGCAAACATCCTTTGCCATTTTCAAAAAAAATTATTACAAAATTTTTTAAAAAATTAACAAACAACATCAACAACATTCGTTGAAGAAAAAATTATATATACAAAAACAAAAAACACTACAAAGAATATAATTTTAATTTTCAAAAAATAATAAAATTTGTTTGTTGAATGGTTACTAAATTCAAAAAACTAACATTAATATTATAGTTATTAGTTGGAAGAACAAAATGAAAGAATTTAATAAGATCATAAAGATAAAAGTTATCAACACCTAACCCTTTTCCATTAAAGTTTGATTCCACGGATCTTACAGAGGAGTCCGTGAATCTTCTAGAAATAATTATAAGACACTAGAAATGAATGTATTCAATTGAATAGAATGCAAAATTACTTTGAAAAGCGAAAGATCCGTAGCAATGTTTTTATCTCAATTCCGGTCGGTTCGGGAATCGAACCGGCGTCCTTCTGATCAGAGTTTATGGTTAACCATTTAACCAACTCGACCAGCGACGAGATAAAAATTTGTTTTTGGACGATCGACTTAATATTATAATTATTTTAATTCATTTTTAGTGTCAATTTTTGTCTTATTTTTGTCTTATTTTTTATTCTACGAACACGTTTTACCCTTCTTCATACCTCAACCAAGTTGACATTGAATGAAGAACATTACAGAACTACGAATATGGCAGACAAATTCATAATGTTCTAACAAAACGGTTCAAATAAATAGATGTAGAATTGTAGCCTTCCAGTGCGACTTTTTCAATGTATGTTTTTCCTGATAACTGAAATTCTCAAAAGTTTAAAGTCAACGTTCATAAATTTCTGTAAAAAAAACTTAAATCTCAATTGATCCTAATCCCTAGTTGGCATGGTATCTTCGGTTACTCAGAGACGTTAATTTATAATTTATTACATTCACACTAAGCATGCCTAACTTTAGTTAAAAAAAGTAAAGAATTATAAATTAATGTTAAAATATTTTTTTTTATGTCGTTCATGCTCCTCTATGTAGGAGCGTTGCCAAGTATATGCAGCACGGTCAGTCGCAACAGCGGTATAATTACCATGGCAGCCGATTTTTTTAGTGTCGTTCATTTCGTCCCTCTCCCATTGTATTCATGGTCTACCTTGTAGTCGTCCACTGCCTGTGGTACTAACGTACTATTTTTTTAATCATTTCAGACTGCGAATCGGGTCGTAGAACATACCCTAGTCAAGCAATCCTATTGAAACGATTATTTATTTATTTATCTATTTACTATGGGAGCAGACTTAATCGTAACAATATTTAAAGCGTCTGATCACTAAATTAATCAAGATTTTATAAGAATAAATTTTAGAACAGATTTGTTATGAAAAACATATAAACAAATGAAAAAGAAGATGTCTTTAATTTGTAATAAATAAGATTAGATATAATAAAAATACACTTAAAATAATAACAGGGAAAAATACAGAGATCTGACGAGATCTAATCAGTTCTGCCTTACCAGATCTGCGTAGATCTGCATTTTGGGACATATCTACATCGATCTGCGCAGATCTCCTTAGATCAAAACAGATTTGTATAGATATATCCCAAAATGCAGATCTTCTTTGATCTAAGCAGATTCTCTTTGATACATTTATATATGCTTTGATCTTTCAAGATCTTTTTTGGTCTAACAAGATCTTTTGTCATTTATTAATAAAAATACAAATACAAATGTAAAATAAAAAACATGAGTGCGTATAATCTTTACACGAGGTTGAAATAAAACTTATTTAGCTACTGTGGCATGGCAGGTATTACTAGAAATATTAAGTATAAAATAAATATGTCATATTGAAATATAGAGTAGCATTTATTGAGAATATAAGTGTAATAGAATACATGTGTAATAAAAACTAAAAAGCCATTTTTAAATAATGTATTACAAAATCAATTCAATCCTTATCACAATTTTTTTTTTTTTAATAAAATGTGTTGTGTAGTAGGAATTACAATATGTGTCACAACAACACATAAAAACCTTGACCAAGGTCCCACGACAACATACGTTTAAAGATGTTGATGGACGTAAATCTTTCTTTTTTTGTTTTTTTATATTGAAATATGTAGTTAGAGGTTTATGATAACTAAAGTGAGAAACAAAAACGTTACTTTGCAAATTTGCAAAAACCGCGTCAATTGTACCAAATCTTGTTGAATTAAGTGGGCAAGCATTCATCGTTAAATTTAATTTGTAAGATTTTGTAATACATTATGTAAATATGGCTTTTTATTACACATGTTGTAACTTATATTCTCAATAAATGCAACTCTAAATCTCAATATGAGATATTTATTTTAGATTTAATCTTTCTAGTTATACCTGCCACAGTAGCCAAAGAAGTTTTACTTCAACCGCGTGTAAAGATTACGCACTTCATATTTATGTTTAAAAATTATTTATTATAACTTTAAGTTAAAATGAAACTAGAATTCTAGATGATAGAAAATATTATTTCAATATCACATGTTTCGAAAATAAAAAACTATATATGTATACCTCCAAAGAAGCTTAAATATATAATATATAATACATTTTTTTTAAAATTAATTTTATATTTTTATTAATTAAGTACGTATTATTTATAAATATACAAAGATATATTGATACACATCTGATACACATCACATTCAAATAAATACTGTTAAGTTGTTTGAACATTTGCAGAGATCTCTTAAGATCTGAACACCTCTTTTGTAAATTTTGGTTGTTCTATTTTTACATCTTTGCAGATCTGATGAGATCTCTGTAAATCGAGGTGGATCTTCGGGGATCAAAGATAAAAATTGCCTTTGGAGATCTGAAGAAATCTTTTTAAAATCTTGCCTAATCATCAAAGATCAAACGCAAATTTTTACTTTGATCTTTGAAAATCTATCAATATGTGAAAGGGTTCACGATTGTGGCCCATACACCACAAATGGTTTAATCAATATCTTGTAGAACTTGAGAAATCATCAAATTCCTCTTCTCAGATCATCACATCAAATCCTTCTTCTCAGCCTCTCTTGAAACATTCATTTGTTTGGTTTTATCGTAGTTAATTTGCAGAACAATTTTTTTAGCACCACTCTCAGTGACTTAAAAAGTGGTACCTCGACTTTCCCGTAAACCACACTGATATTCCCTAAACAGTTCATTTCAGCCAATTATTGGATTTTGGCTATAGAAAAATGTATGAACAGATTTTGTACGCTATGCAGAAAAGTACGATTCCCCTGTAGTCCAACAGAAAACTTAAATTCTCATCGTTGAAGAATACTGAAGGTGAACAAAGATATCCAAACCATATTGCTGAAACAAGCGTTTAGAACTATCTATCAGGACATATATCCCTACATTTACTTAGAGACGATGTTCTAAGCGCGGTTGTCGGAGTAGCTGTTGTGGGAAAACCACTTCCTGATGAATTCAGTATGTCTTGACCCTATCCATTGCTAAAGAGATTGCTATCTTAAATGTCTACAAAAACAAAACGCCATGTCCACGAAAAATAATTATTAACTGGTGCGTGTAAACGAGCCCACAAAAGAGAAATTCGATACGGTACTGTTAAAACTATAATGTAATAAAATTATTCTACATTGTTACATAGTCATTGTACTACTCAAATCTGGTATTTGTACTTCGTGCTGGAAGTTGGACAAACTCCATCCCGCACCCAAAAAGAAACGAAATATGCTATTTAGATAGCATTTAGACAGACCAATAGCCTTACTCCTAGTCCTGCCTAAAATATATTAGTATTATTTTAATATCCACATATTAAAATTTTTGGAAGACGACCATTTGATATCTGATAGACAATACGGTTTTCTAAACAAAAGATCAACAACCGAATCTATTGAATTTTTAGCCCATCGTTGGAACAGCAAACTTGAAAGAGGGGGTAAAACGTCCGTTATCGCATTAGAGATTTCAAAAGCATTTGATCGAATCTGGCATGCCAACCTGATCAACAAGTTGGTTGTGTACGGATTTCACCCCGTAGTCGTGAATCTGATTCAAAATTGGATCATTGACCTCCGAAACATTTCGGTAACCATCGATGCCTTTTATTCTGAGTCAAAATTGATTAACGTTGGTGTAATCCTGGCTTATTTTGCTCTACCATTTTCCTCCTCAACAAAATATTGAAAACATCATCATTCATCATGGAATAACAAAAAATATAATACAAAAAATTTCTTTCCTGAAGAGGTTGATGTTCTTATTATTCTTCACCATTCCAGAATTTTGATTTATGTTTTTTAACGAAAGACTTCCATCACTTGATTTACAATAAAAAGAAATTTTCAAAAACACGAAATATTTGAAAGACATCTGCACTACATTAACTTTATTTTTTTTTATTTTTTTTTATTTGGGACTTCACAACTACCAAAACCCCAACTAAATTGCGTTATTTGGTTTTTCTGCTGCAAGACTCGGTAATGGTCTTCTACGATTTAAAGAGGTGCTTACAAAAAATCTCATACAGCAAATATCAACGAAAAATATTCTCGCCTCATATAGAAAACGAATTTCCAGTCAACCCAGGAATTAATATTTCGTGAAGTCAAACAGAAAACTGTTTATTTTGGTTTTGTATGAAGTAAATTGATGAGGTTCTAAATTTCAGTTCAAGTTCAATCCGAAATTCCACTGGGTATGGAAATCCGAAATTCGTCGTCCACACCGTGCTTCCTGGTTAATGCAGAATTAGGTTGGTGTATCAATGTTTGTTTGTTGGTGTATCAATGACGCTGCATCACTGTGAATTGGTGCCTTAAAACCGTCTGTACTGCATGTTAGGGGCGGCTGGGAGCAGGCGTCTGTCTTGGATCAAGCGGCTTGCAATATAAACGTGTAAAATGGTTGTTTCTGGTAACCTTAAGCTGCAGAGGCAATTTGGCTTAGGCCTAAGGTTAACACCCTAACCCCGGAAAAAAAATTATTTGTTAAATTTGGAAATCAGAAAAAGAATAACAGAACCTGTCAAAAAAACATAATTTTACCTGAACGTAAAAAAGGACCAGACTACCGATTCGCTCTTATAAGTCTAGAAACAAGGCTCAGAGATATAGGATGGATATAATAGCTCTGCAAGAAATTACAATTTTACTTTCGATTGAGTACGTACATGTTTTTGGTTTGCTCTTTGAAATAAAATAAAATTAAATAATTAAATTAATTTAGTGTTACTAAATTTGTGTAATTTATTCAAAATTATAAGTGTTATTAGTGTTATTAGTATTATTGCTAATAGTTTTTTGATTGTGTCTTGTTTTATTATAAAAACTGTTAATTCCTAAACTAAAACAAGTGTAACATTGTGATTTCATTTACTATGCCACCAAGAAAACCAAATAAAAATCAATTAAGGGGCCAAGAGAAAAAAAACTTTCTTCTTAGTCCACCAGCTCGCAAATGTCCTAAGTGTGAAGAAACTATCACCAAAAAAGATAAAAAACTTACATGCAAAGCCTGTTCGGAAAATTTTCACCTTGAATGTACGAAGGTCACGCGTTATCAATACAAGCAGTATGTCGATGATCATATCTGGTATTGTTCAAGTGTATGTGAGAATGAATGTAATGAAAGAAATACAAATAAAAACTCTTCTCTTCGCGTCAATTTAGCTTTTAAATGCAACAAAAAAATGCAACAATTATACTCGAAACTAAAAGATCCGATTGATAAATCAAAAATGACAAATGTAATATACGAAATACCATGCCTAGGTACCGGTGAAATTGGACATAAATGCGAACAGACTTATGTTGGTCAAACCAAACAATATTTGGAAAAACGAATTAAAAACCACAAATATGACATAAAGAGAGCAACAACCACCATCCATAACACAGACTCACCAACAACCGCTCTTGTGGAGCACCACCTACAGTTGCAACATATGCCAGACTTCAATAACGTACGTATATTAGATAGACAGGATAATTGGTCCAAAAGATTAACAGTTGAAGCCCTACACATCTACACACAAAACACATACAACATCAAACGAGATACCGATCTAATAACTCCACTTTTCTGTAACATAATCAAAAATGACATTGAGAACAAACGAAAATTCAAAAACAAAAAAAGAAAACTCTCTGATAAATACATAAACACTGAAAACAACACACAACCCAACAGAAAACGGCGAAGAATTAACAATTAAAATATAAACCGTACATTAACAAATTAGCATTGAGCAATCGGTTACATATAGAAATATTTCAATAATTTTAAATTAGTTAGCAATCATACTTCTAAGTGCATGTTTTATAATTATTTGTGCCATAAATTATTCAAAATTGTAATATGTTATTTATTTTAATCAAATCAACTTTTAATGTGTTATTTAGTTTAATCAAATCAAGTTACACAAACAAAATTAAACCAAAAAAATGTAAAATAATTTTACAAAAACAAAAAAATTTTTGAAAAAAATAATTTATTAAATAAACTAAAATAATTATCTGTTAGATCTTGTGGATTATGTAAGTAACATAGAACTATTTATAGAATTTAACATTTATGTAGTAGTAATATCTTATAATAATTTCGAACAAACAGATCCTTGATGATGATGTTTAGAATACATCGAAACGTCGATAAACTACATACATGAATTAACGGATAAGAATAAATTTTGGTTTATGTTAAATAATAAAGAAATCAAGAATTATTATTAATTGACCTAAACAAAACACTTTATTTTTACTCTCCATATGACCGCAATGCTGAAACAAAAATAATAAGAAAAACTCTTCTATTGAAACAGAATCAGATGATAATGAACAGGAAAATTATAGCACAACTGCAAAGTCATCCATCAATTCTTTGCTTAAATCTCAACAATTTATTTCTAGTCAACTAGATATTTTAATACAAGAAAACAAATCTTTAAAAGCGATGTTAAACGACTATATTGAGCGAACACGTAATTTGGAAAGTCTGGTTGAAAATCAAAACTTTGAAATTGAAACTCTTAAACAGGAGCGTCTTAATTGTGATATGATTAATATGGGAATTCCTGAAAATGGTGAATTGAATGATCTTGAAGCTGTCTCATTGATTGCCAAAGAGATTAAGGTAGATATAAAGATAGGAGACATTAATGAAGTAATAAGGCTAAAAAAGAAAGGTAATGAGCAAAAAACTACTCAAACTCATTCACCACTTCTAATTAGATTTACAAATACAAAAATCAAGGATCAAATGAAATCAGCAAAAAAAACGTATAAAGCCAACCTTTTTACGAAAAAAATATTTTTAAATGAAACCGATGAAGGAAGACAAATTTATTTTAATATGCATCTTACAACATTTAATCAGGAACTACTTAGAGAAGCTCGTTTATTGAAGAAATCTTTCAACTTTCAATACGTATGGTTCTCGAATAACAACATTTTCATTCGTAAAACTGGAACTTCACCTATCCATGTAATCAAGTCTAAAGATGATGTGGAGAAATACAAAAACTAAAACTTCTCTCGTGGTAATATTAATAAATAATTAATTTAAATAAATTCTGAATATGGATTCTAGTGAATTAGTTAACTCTTGTGAAATAACCTATAATGTAAATAATATACCTAGTAGTTTTTTAAAAACGTCAAATCTTAACATACTTTACATAAATATTAGAAGTTTGCGACAAAATAAATTTGAAACATTAAAAACTATAATTGCATCATACACGTTCACTGTTCATGTAATAGTATTAGTAGAAATCTGGATCTATAAAAATGAAATCAATCAGTATGAATTAAATAATTATACGTCATACTTTCAAACGAGAGATGACAAAAAAGGTAGAGGTACTGCGATGTACGTCATCAATAATATTCATTCTAACCTGTTATACAGTGAATGTAATGAGAGCAATGATTTTCTAGTTGTTCATCTAACAGACTTAAAATTTAATTTAATGTCGGTGTATAATCAATCAGGTACTTATACTAACGCATTTTTAGAGAATTTAAATAATTTATTGGAAAGGTATAATAAATGTGTAATTCTGGGTGATTTCAATTTAAACTTATTAAAATCGAGTACTGAAATTTCAGAATACCATGATATATTAAACTCAAACGGATATTTAGTTTTAAATAAAATAGATAAATTGTTTTCTACGAGAGTTGCACATACTATTAAATCTTCTACCCATACAATTATTGATCATTTGGTCACGGATATCGTAGATCGCAGTTACTCCTTATCATTGATAGATCATTGTATAAGTGATCATAGGTTATTATTAATAAGCCTAAGTCAACCAGATATTACAAACACAAAAGTTGAATTCATAAAAAAAACTCTAGATCACAGTAAAAAAGATTCTGCCAAATTAGCAGAATCAATAAGCAGTTGTCAAACCTTTGATGATTTAATAAATGTATGTAAGGAAACAATTAAACACAATACACACGATCATACAATTAGGTTGCCATGTACATTTTCGTTACCTTGGATTAATAAATCTGTAAAAGAAAATATCAAACTAAGAGATAAATTTTATAATCTTAAAACCAAATTTCCATCAAACAGTTATTTTGTTGATCGTTTCAAATTTTTTAAGAAGCAAGTCGTAGAGACTATAAATGATGGGAAAATGAAATATTTTCAAAATGAACTAAATAAAAGTGATGCGCGAAGTCTGTGGAAAATATTAAATAAATTTGTTTTTAATAAATCAAAGAACTCGAAAGTTATTAAAATTAAAGATAGTCAAGGTCAAACAATCGATGACAAAACGCTAACCTGTAATAGGTTTAATGAATATTTTGTCAATTGCGTTGATGATCTGTTACCTCAAAATATGGCATCAAATGAAGATAGTAATGACCAAAATTTTGTTATAGATCCTTTTACCCTAACCCCAACTAATCTCCAAGAAATTACAGATATTATTAAGAATTTAAATCACCGCTCTGCCAATGGATTTGATAATATATCATCTAGATTCTGCCTCCACTACAATGAAATACTATCTCAAAAATTGGTTGATCTTATCAATCAGTCAATGGAATTCTATTGCTTTCCCGACAGTCTCAAAGTAGTCCAGGTATGCCCTGTATTCAAATCCGGAGATTCTTATGAAGTTTCTAATTATAGACCGATATCAATTCTCTCTACCTTCTCAAAATGCATGGAAATCGTCATATATAAACGACTGCAAAAGTTTTGTTTAAATAATAAAATCATAAACGGAAATCAATTTGGATTTATGAGTGGGTCAAGTACATTGGCAGCTACTGGTCAAATGATTCTAAAGTTAAAAGAGGGGCTAGATAGAAAATTATATACTTCATGTATATTTATAGATCTTCAAAAGGCGTTCGACACTATAAAATCAGCACGATTATTGTTTAAGTTAAACAAAATAGGTGTAGGTACTAATGAGCTTAAAATATTTGAAACATATCTAAAAAATCGCTCTCAGTTTGTGAAAATTGATGAAACTTTAAGTTCTTCCCTAAACATAAAACATGGTGTTCCGCAAGGCTCCCTATTGGGTCCTTTATTATTTATAATATATGTAAATGACCTATTTTGTTTGGATTTACATGGAAAACCTCAAATGTATGCAGATGACACTGCAGTCCTATATAACGAATTGAGTTGCGATGATCTCATGACTAAAATGCAAGAAGACATGAATAAAATAAATGAATGGGCGGTCAGTAATCATCTCAAATTAAATCTCTCTAAAACAAATTACATTATTTTTGAAACTCCTAACAAAAATTTAAATGACATAGATCTATACAATATTAAGGTTGAGAATCATTTAATAAATCGGGTATATATAACTAAATATTTAGGACTTCTTGTTGATTCGTGTCTGAATTTTGAACAACATATAAAATCAATTAAGGGAAAAATTAGAGCAATATCTTTTATACTATTTAAAATGAAAAATATATTACCAATAAGTATTAAATACAATATCTTTAATGCCCACGTAATGAGTCAAGTGCGATATTTGCTACCTATCTGGGGATTCTCAGCTAAGTTTAAACTGAATGAAGTTAAACGTCTTATTAATAGATGTTTAAAGAGCGTAAAAAACTTACCAAAGTTAACTCCTACAAGGTTACTGTATAACCAAAAGAATCTGCCGTTGGATGCTTTAATAATGTTCGAATCAGTTCTTCTTGTATTTAAGATAGAGAACTACTTAATAAAGAATAATATGTCGTTAGTAATTGTAGGCTCAGTTCATAATTATTCAACACGCCAAAAAGATAATTACTATTTGAATTTTTGCCGCACAGTCAGAGGTCAAGCAAACTTTTTGTACCAAGGTCTATCCTTTTTTAATAAATTACCGGAAAATATTAAAACAATTAAGAAGATTTCTAAATTCAAGGAGGTACTGAAGAATCATGTCTACCAATTATACACAAACTAATTATATAATTTTATAAGAAATTGTAATAACTAACTGATAAAAGATGTAAAAATAGGAAAAATGCAAATCAACAACCTAAAAACTGATAAAATACAATATGTACTCAAAATCAAAATAAAAATAAAAATAATACAACTTTAAATGTCTACGGATAAGCACACTATGTGCTTTTGTAGACGATAAATAATAATACTTGAACTATATGTTAGCAAATAATGTAATCTTAGTGTAAATGTAAAACATATAAATCGTAAAAAAAAAATAAATAAATAAAGTAAAAAAAAAAAAAAAAAAATTAGACAGCCAATCGGAAAACAAGATTTGGATAGTCATTCTTTATACTGTGGTAGTCATCCTTCTCGCAGAGAATTTGGAACTGGTTTTCTTGTTGGTGCACGCATACAAGAAGCCGTGATGAAATTCATCCCGATCAATGGAGAATCTGTGCTGCGGGTACGCGTTACATGCAACAATATTTCACTTATTGCCGTCCATGCCCCTATGAAACTAAGACCGTCGACGAGAAGGATACTTTCTACATAGCACTGGAAGAGGTTACGAAACAAACATCAACACGCGACTTCATTATGGTTGTTGGTGACTTTAATGGGCAGGTTGGAAGAGATATTTCTTATGGAAGTGGTGGGCCCCAACAGTCTGCATTTGTATTCGAATGTTAATAGTGAGAGAATGACTGGATTTGCATTATCAAATAATCTGAGAATTTCCAGTATTTTTTTCCGCATCGATCGATTCATAAGCATACTTGGGTCTCAATAACGCACGCGAGTAACAGCACGTTTCTTTTCTCGTGTTCTGGATGTGCGATCCTGTAGAGGTGTATACATTGAAAGTGATCACTTGTATGTGCTAAAATAAGGTTCTACTTTCCAGGCATTCCAAAATTCAATAAACGGAAACTTTAATATCTCATCACTAAGGAATGCTGAAATAGAAGAGAGATATGCAAACCATAGTTAATTAAAAAATTGATTGAAGTAGAAAAGAAAAAATATTTTGAAAATGAATTGATTACTGATGATTTTCGAGAACTATGGTTTTTTGTTAATAAATTTGTTATGAATAAAACAAAAGTACCAACTAAAATATCATTAAAAAACAAAAATGACATCTTAATCGAAGATCCAAAAGAAATTTGTAATATGTTCAATGAGTACTTTGTAAATTCTAAAGAATCCATAATTCCTAATAAAAATATGGATTATAATGATCTTAATTTTAATAAAAGTTCACAAACTATACTGAATACAGAGTTTACTACCGAACAAGAAATCCTCGAAATTATGAATAGCCTAAATAAAAAATCTGCTGTTGGATATGATAAACAATCAGCAAAATTTTCATTATTTTTAAAAGATTGCTTAGCGGACAAAGTCACTAATCTCATCAATGAATGTGTAAAAGAAAATCAATATCCTCAATGCCTTAAAACTGCTCAAGTAATACCATTACATAAAGGTGGCTCAAAAATTGAAATATCAAATTACAGATGTGTTTCTGTGGGAACAACTTTTGCAAAAATTTCTGAGTCTGTATTGTTAAAACGACTATCTCATAGTAAAAGCAACAATCTAATTCACAAAAATCAATTTGGTTTTTGTGAATTTTCAAGTACAATTGCTGCAGTGGCTCAGTTAATAGTTCAAATAAGAAAGGGAACAGATGATGGACTATGCACAGCTTGTTTGTTTCTTGACATCAGAAAAGCTTTTGATTCAATTTGTCATAAAAAATTTATCAGAAAGTTACTACAGATAGGACTATCAATTGAATACATACATTTTTTTTATATCTTATTTAAACGAAAGAATGCAGTTTGTAAAACTAGGAAAAGTTAATGGGAATTATCTAACTATTAAGCAGGGAGTCCGGAGTACCTCAAGGCTCGTTACTTGGTCGAATTTTGTTTAATTTATACATAAATGATGTTTTTGATCTAACTCTTGATGGGTCTCTTCAAATGTATGCAGATGATATGGTTGTTGTGTATAGGGAAAAAACATTTGCCAAAGTTTTTATAAAATTACAATCAGACCTGTTAAAAATAAATGATTAGGCACAAACTAATTCTCTTTCCCTTAACGATTCAAAAACTAATTATCTTCTCTTCCAAATTAAGAATAAAAAGATTAATGAAGCTGACAACCATACGATATTTTTAAATAATAAACCAATTACAAGAGTTTATTTGACAAAATTTTTGGGTTTATTCATTGATGCTAAATTAAATTGGGAATATCATGTAAATTATATGAAAGATAAAATTCGAAAAACAGCTTTTATACTGTACAAAACTCGTAACTTACTCCCACAACACATTAAGTTCCTGATATATAATGCTCACATTCTAAGTCATATTCGTTACTTGGCACCAATTTGGGGATCTTGTTCATCCTTCAGAATAGAAGAAATATACAGATTAATGAATAAATCTTTAAAAAGTGTCAAAAATAAACATTATTTTGTAACGGTTAGACTAAATTCGCAAGAAGGTGGTAAAAAGTGAAGTCCACTCCGGTTTTGAAATTTGAATTTAAAATGTTATTGAGTATTGTACAGTAAAATATTAAATTTGTGTCATTAATTTATTTTATTTTAAATTAGAGTCAAAAACTATTTAATTGTAAATCTTAAACTTAAACAAAGAAAAAACTAAAATATTAAATTTATTCAAATATAAAAAAATGTATTGTTAGTTGATTTTATATTAGTTGGTTGTATAATTAATTCTATATTAATTTTAAGAAAAATCTAGAAAGGCTGTTGGTAGAAAGGCTGTTTCATGAGTTGTCCAAAATAAGCCCAGTTGTGCCATATGAAGTAAAACCATTGATTATTGAGACCTGGGAAAAGAAAAGTAACACCAGTAAAACAAAAGCAAGGGAATCATCTTTGCATACTATCGGTGAAATTACAAAACTACGTACACGAGGTACAGAGATTCCGGTATTATCCTGAATTACGTGACTAAAAGGAAAATTTATAAAATGCTTTTAAAATTTATAATAGTACGAGTAGTTAAAGCGTCAAATCATTCATTTAAATAGATAAAATATAATCAAGATGTTGGCAGTAATGTTAATACCGAAATTAAAGTTAACAACCGAAGAATGATAAGCAGTTAAAGGGGAAATTTAAAAGAAAGAAACCTGTTGACGTATGTAGATAAATTTAATTAGAAAAGAAGGAACAACAACGATATGCAATTGAGGGAGAAATTATAGAAACTGGTTTACAAAATTTTTGGGTCGGTGGGAGAGATAAACAAAATTAATAAGATCTATTACGTTTGGGATCTCATCAGAACAAGACGTCTGGAATAATGGGATAGACAACTGCTGTTTGGGCCAACACTAACCACATGGAATTGGGACAACTCATCACAAATTATGCTAAGTATAACTTATAGAAACTAAAATTTAATTAAACTGATAAATAATAAATAATTTAATAGAAGTTAAAATACAAAAAAATTAAAACAAAAAAATTAATTAAATCGAATAACAAAGTTAGGGCTATACAAGTAGGAAATAAAAATTATAAAGTTTGTGAAAGATTGTTGTGTTTTACTTCCTAATTGTGTTGTGTTCGTTATTGTTTTCAGATAAGTGAAGTGGAATATAAAGAGAATCATTTTCTGGAATTTACTATGCAAGGCTCCATCTCCGCACCCATATAAAAAATAGTGTCGCGCGTGTCCAAAGGTCATACGTTACAATTTAACACCGTCAATTACTTTATATAACAAAAATAATCTACCAATTAACTTGCTAATTGTGTATGAAACAATTTTACTTTACTTGTATTTAAAATTAAACATGGAATTATCAAGAACAATTTTATTCTCAACAACAACATTGAGAATATCCATACTTATCCAACAAGACAAGCTGGCGATTTTTATATTTCATTTTGTCGCACAACTGAAGCTCAGAAGATTTTATTTTATAGAGGATTGGTTTGGTTTAATAATCTTCCAAGAAATTTGAAAGATGAGGAACAGATTTCTTTGTTTAAATCAAAATTAAAAGATCATGTTTATCAAAATTCGTCTCATTTTAAATTAACATTTTTAAATTAAAAATATGGAGGGGCTGAAATCTCACAGCTCTGAGATATCAAGACTTCGGTCTGGGTTAAGGTTTTTGATATAGTTTTCGGCAAAAAACATTTATGAGGACATGGTTTTTAGTTTTGGGCAGCGATGTATATCAAACATAACTCTTTGTTAAAGTACAAGTATTTTTTTTAATCTCTGTTTAGAAATTTATTACAAAACTAACACGAAACATCAATACGATGCCGGAAAATTATAAAAGATCATAAATTAACATAATTTAGTGAAAAGATGATACAATCAGCAAACTACTCAAAAACCTCTCCATTTAGCGTTTCGAGAAAATATTACATAATCACAAATTTATTTTTCTTTCAAAATTCCAAAAATATTGTAAAAATAAATAAAATCAAACTTTTTTCAAAATTCTAAAAATATTCCAAAAATTATTACCAAAGATTAAACTTTTTTCAAAAATTCTGAAAATATTGCAAAAATTATACAAAATCAAAAATTGAAACTTTTTTCAAAATTCCAAAAATATTCCAAAAATTAGAATAAAATCAAATATTTAAACTTTTTCTAAATTCTAATAATATTCCAAAAATTCTTAAAAATTCAAAAATTCAAACTTTTTCCAAAACTCTAAAAATATTACAAAAATTATAACAATATCAAAAATTGAAACTTTTTCCAAAATTATAAAAATTAAAATAAAATCAAAAATTTAAAATTTTTCAAAATTCTAAAAATATTCCAAAAATTCTTACAAAATCAAAAATTGAAACTTTTTCAAAATTCCAAAAATATTCAAAAACTATAACAAATTCAAAAATCCCAGCGGCAGGTATACCCGCTAGAAATAGGTAGATTTCGGGGTCAGACGGTTTTGTGTCCAAATAAAATTAGATAAGTCAGATTAGTTTAAATAAAAAATATAAGTAGAAACAGAATAATTCAAAAAAATTATCGAACCAAATTAAATACATTATCCGAACTAACTCCATCAATACAATTTCGGAACAGTTTTATTTAAGTTGGTTTAAACTACTTTTAATAACATATTAAATCCACCAAAGATCAAATGAACTACGTCACAACTACAATTATACCATCACACATAATTTATAACATTATCAAACAATTTTATTTCAAAATCATCTTTTGCTGTTGTGTTTTTTTGTTCTTATTTAATCTTTTTTCAAACGGTTACTTAGTAAAAAAAATAAAAACAAAAGAGATTTTGATAATTTTTCTATGGTATTAAATGGGTTGATATTTTTCTTGTAAGGGTTGCATTATAATGCTTATAAAAATGGAACCTTTTGGGTTAGAAAGCTGAAATTTTTTGAGGCTATAGTTGAAAAGTATGTTTAAAAGCTAAGATGAATTTAAATAACATAAACTGAAACATGATGAAAGCATTATCTTTTGCGTTTGTTTTCATTTCAACAGCCGTAGGGTCTCAACCGTTAAACTTAAACTATTATTTTTGAAAATTTTAGAAAGATTTATATTTTAAGTACGTGAAAAAAAGTTTTCAAAAATGGGCTTGGCCATTTCAGCTAGATCAAGGGCAGCAAAGTTTAGTAAATTTTTAAAACAGCTGATTTTTGAGGAACCTGAAACGCCAAAGTGGTCATCTGGATAAAAATGATAGAAATATGTTCAAATATTTAATATTTATAAATTTTATTAAAATATTATGATTCAAACGGAAGTTATAGCGCCCTAGATTATTCGATATTTTAGGCTCTAGCCGCTTAACTGGTACCCGGATATGGCCAGTTCACGAACTTGTCCAAGACATTATTTGCCGAAACACACACAAAAAATTATTTTGGTGTAGGTCGAAAAATGCGACCGTGAGAGTGCCGCCAAATTCCGTTATATCTCATATCGTTATATATATAATATATATATATATATATATATATATATATATATATATATATATATATATATATATATATATATATATATATATATATATATATATATATATATATATATATATATATATACATATATATATATATATATATATATATATATATATATATATATATATATATATATATATATATATATATATATATATATATATATATAAATTTTTTTTTCATTTTGATTTTCCGTCTCCGCTTATCATATATAGTCGTTTGACACCAAAATTTTTCCGAAATTCCGAGATGAAGCACATACATAGGTAGATTTTTATATGAAATCTACCTAAAATGTCCATGTCCAATTTCATTTTTAATTATATTTTCAGCAAACTATTCAAAAACCTTCAATTTTGCGATTCGAGAAAATATTACAAAATCACAAATTCATATTTCTTTCGAAATTCCAAAAATATTGTAAAAATTATAATAAAATCAAACTTTTTTCAACATTCTAAAAATATTCCAAAAATTATTACAAAATCAAAAATTGAAACTTTTTTCAAAATTCCAAAAATATTCCAAAAATTCTTACAAAATCAAAAATTAAAACTTTTTCCAAAATTCTAAAAATATTGCAAAAATTATTACAAAATCAAAAATACAACCTTTTTTCAAAATTCCAAAAAAAATTTAAAAACTATAACATATTAAAAAATTTCCATGTCCAAATTCATTTTCAACTACATTTACGTCATAAAAACAGCTACATTTTTTCCCCAAAAAATTGGCTAAAAAAATCAATGAAATCATTTTTTGACACTCTTGACATTATTTTTTTGACAAACTTATAATGCCATAATTCTCTATAATAATAATATATTTTCATGTTATACAAATTATTAAATTAATTTTTTTCCAAAAACTTGGGTCAAAAAATAAATAAAAATCTTTCTTTTGACACACTTGACAACATTTTTTTGACAAACTTATAATACCATAGTTCTCAATAATAATAATAAAATTTCATTTCGAACAAAATTTTAATTTAATTTTTTCCAAAAAATTGGGTAAAAAAATAAATAAAAATCTTTTTTTGACACACTTGACAACATTTTTTTGACAAACTTATAATGCAGTAATCTAGATTTTGGTCTCACATACCAATCCCTACCATCAAGATTTCTCCAAATTTAATGTTTCTACTCGTAATCACTTAAAATGATCGATTTTTAAGCAAAAAATATGCAAATTTCCATGTTTTGACACACTTGACGATTTTTTTGACACACTTCCGGTACAGTTATCGAGCACATCGTCCTTTCGGCTCTTCCCATTGAGTAAACCTATTTTTAGAAAAAAAAAATTTTGAAATCCGTCCAGCGGTTTTCTAGATTTCGTCGGTTGTGACGGCCGGACGGACGGCCGACAGACAGACACACATTTTTTTTTTTTTTGCTTTTTTAGAATCAGTATGTCCTAAAACGTCGAGAAATGCCAAAAAAATTGGGGGTAAGAATTTCACTTTGAGCTCATGAATGTAATACTTAGGTCTTTCAGACCGAAGTAATTAGAAAATATTTGTTTATTTGCATAATTTTTTTCTATTTTTTGAAATATTGTTTATTATTAATTATTGAAAAGAAGTTTTACTTATTAATTTAACTTAAACTAAAGGTTTATACTTTATAGACAAGCATTTCAATGCTTTTATAAACGATTAAAACATAAAATTAAAGAAATTGTTATTGATAAAATTGTATAAATACACCTATCCCCCGTTTTACACGGTAGATACGTTCCTGATAAAAACGTGTTAATCGAAAATATAAATTTCGTATGGAAAACCGTGTTAAACGAAAAACGTGGGTTTTTGGTCCTTTCTTGGGCGACAAACAGATTCGGTAAAACATAAAAGTACCAGTTTAATCACATAAGATATCGACATAACAGTTAAATTGATTTTCAAAAAGAAACATGCAACATAACCAATAAGAAGTTCACAGGAAAATAAAAAGCAATTATACATGCACATACTAGCATGTTGACCTAAATCAAACCTAACTTAACTTGATTCAGTTCGGTGCGACTTGGAAGTTAAATCTGTAATTAATAACTGTGCTTTCTTTTTAGCTAAATCTTGCAAATATCTTCATATTGACTTAAAAATTCGTTGAGAGTTCGCAGAAATCGGAGAGCTAGTTCAATATTCGGATCATGTTGTTGAAAGTAGTTGCATTATTTATTATCTTCTGGTATAATGGTTGCAATTAAGAAGTTTTAATTTTGGGTAGAAATACAATTTATCCATTTGTAAGCTGCAAATCTTGAGGATGACATGGAGCATTGTCCAGTAAAAGAAGAACCTTGAATATTATTTTGATTAAATACTATTTTACTTCTGGAACGTAAGAGTTATGAGACAAATCAATGAACAATGTGGCTTTAACCCAAGCTTTTGTATTGGCATTCCAATAAATGGAAAGATTTGTTTATTCCTTTTTACCTGGAGGCTTTGCCACCTAAGCCTTATCACTCTTTAGTATTGAAAACCTGATCAGCAGCCAAATTCTGTAATTGTGAAGCAGTGAAGTAATAAGTTTTTGAATGAACAGAAACGAAGGAATTTTTAACGCTTCACCGCTTCACAGTTACAGAATTTGGCTGCACGACAGTAAGATGTATCGGATTTAATTTCAGTCTTTTTTAGTGGGTACATACTGTTGTGCTGTATCTAAATCAGTAGATGCGCTTTTTAATTTTAAATTTTTGCAAAAAATGCTCGTGTTTATATATTTCGAACCAACCTGCAATAAAACTTAAAAGGCATTTTATTTGAGTAGATGGAGTGTAGAGTAAATGGACTGTTCCACATTCCAAAAATTTTAAAGTCTTACTAGTTATGATATTGGTACCAATTGGAATACGTCTTTGATATTGGTCTTCAAGCCATATCATTAATTTATATTCCATTGTTTTTATTTTTTTTTAAATAAAATGTGTTGTGTAGTAGGAATTACAATATGTATCAAAACAACAAATAAAAACTGTTAACATCACGGTCACCGCAACAACGTGCGTTCAACGATGTTGATGGACGCTAATTTTAATTGTTTGTGTTCTTTAAATTTTTTTGAATTGATAACTAAACAATAAATCCAATCATTTAATAAAATATGACAGACCCCAATATTTCATTATAGGATAGAGTAAGATCTCACTGCTATTGCCAGTGTTGTATAATATCTCACGTTAACTCGTATGTCAACAGATATAATTATTTACTTACAAATTAACTATGACCATTGATACACACGCATTTTGTATCTAGCTAATAACGATATATTGCTTAAAATCAACTGATTTACATAGAGAATCTCTTACAAACCTTTGCTGATTTACATCTACATGTATTTTCAAAATTTTGCTTTGAACACTCAAATGCGTTTTTTGTTACAAGTTTCTTGTTTTCTTGTTTTAATTACAACCTATATGTATATGGTATACCAGAAGGTTTAATTAAAATAAAGTAGATATAAGTGCGTGTAATACCAAAATTTGTCTTTTTTTTGAACTTTTTTTTTTTGGAAATTTTGATTTCAAAAACCGTGTAAAGTTGAAAACGTGTTAAATGAGTGCCGTGTAAAGCGGGGGATAGGTGTATCTATAATTTTATTGTTTCAAATAAAGAAAAAAAATGTTGCTGAAGCATTGGAGAAATCAGAAACCATTAATGGAGAGTCTATAAGTCATGGTATTTGCTCAAAGATGCTGTTTTAAGCGCTGCTGAGGCATTACATAGACGACTACAAAACCACTCCCAGAATCCATTGATGGATCAAGCATGTCTTGACGATATTCAATACAAAAGAGAATGCTATCTGAAATGTCTACAAAGACGCAACACCTTGTTTGGTTTGGGCATGTTCTACTAGCCGATTCACAGTCTGGAATGATTAAAAATTTGTACGTTAGTACCCCAGGGAGTGGGCGACCGCGAGGCAGACCAGGACTGTAATGGGAGGCGGGCGTAAACCAGGGTTGTTCCTTTACGCGTAATCTAAAATAGATTACATTACATGTAATCTATGTAATGTATTCTATGTCATCTATGTAAATTTGGCGTAATCTATTAATTTTGATTTATAAAAAAATATGTGGAAATATTGTATTATCCCTACTGAAAATTTTTTCTTAAAAGACATGATCAATAATATTGTCAAAAACAAAATCTTGAGATCTTGAAAAAAGTTAATTTATTGCTAAAAAATTTTAGAATTCACATATCCATTAAATAGATTACATTATAGTTTACGTTATAGATTACACGAAAATATCTCGCGTAATTTACGCGTAATCTATGCGTAATCTATACATGTAAAGTAATCTATTTTGTCTACGGCACAACCCTGGCGTAAACGTAATAAACGAATTTGAAAAATCGGCTGCCATGGTAATTATGTCGCTGTTGCGAATGACCGTGTTGAATATTCGAAGCTGATTAGAAAACGCTCGTACATGGAGCATGAACGAAGCCAAAAAAAATTGTGTCGACTACAATTATCAAGGGAGAAGAAAAAATTTGTTTGTTAATGCACATTTACATCGTCTCGATGCGAATAAAAGTGTAAGATACTGAGAAAAAAGATGCATGTTATCAGGCGGAGGTCTTGGTTTACATATTCTTTTCCCCGTTTTACGCGTCAATCGGTGTGTGCAATGATGGTTGTTGATCTTCCATTTAAAATCACTTTCTACTGACTGTGTAATTGATATCGAACCTGGGCCCCGATTAGGAGTCTAATTTATTAACCACTATCCTACTACACACGTCCCCATAAGCTTTAGCACAGGTCATATAAATGTTTTGTAAAGTGTGAGAGTGTACAGCACTGTGCTTACACTGCGTTACGCGATATTAATATCGACCTGCATGGCATTGTAGAACGACAGACAATTTAATACTGAATGTGATAATCTTCCCAACGATAACATAACTACTAAATATAACGCGACATCGTATAAATCAAATAGTGTCAATAAAATACAAGTGAAATTGAATAGTGAATAGTTAAGTCAAGTTGGTTGTCAAATGATTCGAAATTAATTAAAAAAATTCCCACTAATCATTTTATCCTGCAAACAATTTTCATTTGATTTTAAGTTGTCTATCATATCTAGCACTCGCTAGCATAAACTTTTAAACACTTTTCCAACATAGTTTTTACCTTCATGTAGAGAACACCAGTTACATAAAAGTTTTCATATTACTTCGAAATAACAAATCCCATAAGATTTTCAATTTATCAATTTCCATGTTTTGTGATTTATGCTCAACATTTAACGACAAAAAAACATCTTTTCTGGTCTGAGAAATTTAATTTGCCAATTTCTTTGATTTTGTTTCATTTAACTTGTTGTTTAACTTGTTGTTTTATGCTGTTGTAATTGTTTTCGTCGTCTGTTATAAGTAATAATGCACAATCGGATGGAAAAACAATGCTAAAGTGAAAATGTTTTTAATACAAGTTTTGGATTTGTTTAGATGATAATGGGATCCTGCGAAATTTTTACTCCACCACAATTGAATATTGGGGCGGACCCAAACCCATCGAATCATGATGAAACTTTGGTGTGTGATCTGGGTTCACCTGAAAATGTAAGATCTGGATTCGTTTAGGTAAATTGGACAAACTGGGGAAAAGAGAGGACATTCAGTCACTTTTAATCCGTGTAATACAATTTTATTCAAACTTGGATTATAAGGTTTTTGTAATTTTTTCAATAGTTCTGCACACCAAACTTCCAGTTTATGCAAATTTATCTCTTGGTTTTGCTGCCTACGCTTTTAGTCTGATGTCTAACAGTTCTGCATATCCACTTTCGGTTTGTCACTTCCCGGGAAAATAAAACTTCTGTTCGCACAACAACCTTCGTTAAGAAATCAATTTTGATGTAACTATGGGAAACGGTGTAGATTTATATGACAAGGAACTAAATAGTTGTTGAGCGATATTATGCCGAGGACGAAAGTGGACGAGGAGCTACAGAACATCGGAGCTTGTTCGGAACTTCAATAACATCCATTTCAGTACATAAGCTTATAACATAAGCATTTAGTAGAATAAAACATTTAGTACATAAGCATGACTATTAAAAAAACTTATGAATCACTAGCGAATCAGATTTCGCCAAATTTCACTTCTGAAGATTAAGATAACACTCATATAATTTAGATAGGACTGGAAGTAAGGTATTGATCTATAATTTGCAATATCAGATTTCGTAAATTTTTTGGGTATGGAGCAACTTCCAGCACGAAGGACAAATATCTGATTTATAGGATTTGTAGAAAATTTTAGTTACAGTTCACTTGCTCCCAAGTTGTTTTCAAATTGTTTTTGAAATAGCAGGCGGAATGTTGTTCATTGGCTTGTTCAAAGTTAAACCTTCTTTAAAGTTTCTCGGCACCTTTGGGTTTGAAATGAAGTTCTGTCATTTAGCTCCTGAAAACTGGATTTGGCGTTTTTCATTAAACGGTTCCAAAATAGTTTAGTTCGAAGTAAAGCGTTCTGCGAACTATGTCCGGCTTTTCTTGCTGGGTCAGTGACAATTAAATAAAGTTAATGATAGAAGATTTATTACCGGAATTTTAAGAATTGATGGGACTGTTAAAACTTTTGTCAGAAATTGGCACAGTCAAAAGTTTTGCCACTTTGGCCCTGTCTATTTTAGCTTTTTTGATTATCTGGTTTGATATTTTATTGAGCTTTAGATATTGCGAACGATTAACATGATTTTTGTTATTGATCCAAATATTAAATAATCTACGTTTGTTTCAAAAAGCCAAATTGGCAGACTTCGAAAACAAATATTTTTGTTGTATTTCATTATTGACAAGGGGACGAATTTATTGATACCATATTGGTTTCAGTAAATTTTTGAGCAGAAACATTAGGTCGTTGGGATAAAAACAACAACGATCGAAATGGAAACCTTGGAATGAACTTCGGAGACCATAGGTGTCCATTTTTAAAAAGAGAAATATTTACGAACTTTGGATACTCTAGTTTTTAGTAAATTACTAGGCTTCTCCAGATCGTGTGGTTTAAATTTGAAACACACCGAAAGATGACTGCAACTGCTTATTTTTGAGCATTAATTGCCAGGTTTCTTTTCATGGTAAGTTTGGAGTCTACACCAGTGATCGCAAATACGTGGCACGCGTGCCAGACTTGGCACGTTTGAAAATTTGTCTGGCACGACAAACATTCTGAAATTGTGTCCAAAATTGTCCTTGAATTCGCGTTTTAGAAATCATAATAAAGAAAAGATTTTTTCAGATATTTTCTAATAAGTTAAATATTACTGTTAGTCCAGTAAAAGACGGTAAAAGTAGTAGGTGAACCTCCAAATGCTTTGAATCAGCATCGATTTGCCTGAATCGATTCGTCTGAAAATTTTAAATTACGCCCAACACATTCTCCATTTCAAAATCTACCCTACGCGCTTTTATTTTTAGGGGCAAAAACTACCCCTTATTGTCAAAACTTATTAAGATGCAAATTAAATCTTAACAGATCGAAATAAAGATCACAACCACATATCTCAAACCTTAAAAACCACCCACAATTATGATTACATTAAAAAAAGGTACTACGGGCGACAAATTTATTTTCTTTTAGGTAGATTTCATATAAAAATCTACCTATTGCAATGGGCTTCATCTCGGAATTTCGGAAAAATTTTGATGCCAAACGACTATGAATGATAAGAGATAAACTTTTCAACTATAACCTCCGAGATTTTCAACTCTCTAACCCAATAGGTTTCAATGTAATTAGCATTAAACCTAATGCATGCCATTCAATTACAACAACAACTTCCATAAAAATATAAAAATATCACATAGAAATATTAAACTCATTATCTTTTGTTTTTTTTTTAGTTTTTATTTTTTTTTCGCAAAAATTTAAAAAAAAATTAAAACAAAGCTGAGTCATTATTGTTTTAAATTAAGGAATATTTTCTTATATGCATATTGATAACACATTTACAAAAGTCTTCCTAAATTGTAGATATTTGAATTATTTGAGGTGTAAAAGTTGTTTGCCAATTTTAGATTATAAAATTATGTGTGGTGGTGTTGTAGGTGTGACGTTGTGACGTTGTGAGAACGTTTATTTGCTCTTTGGTGGACTTAATATGTTATTAAAAGTAGTTTTAACCAAATTAAATAAAACTGTTCCGAAATCGCATTGATAAAGTAGTTTCCGTTAATGTATTTAGTTTGGTTTGATAAATTTTTTGGATTATTCTGGACTTGGACTATTCTACTTAAATTTTTTATTTAAAATAATCTAACACATCCAATTCTATTTGTACACAAAGCTGTCTGGTCCCGAAATCTACCTATTTCTAGCGGATATACATGCCGCTTGGACTTTTTTTTAATTTAACTATATTAAATTTAAATGTTTTTTCATTAATATTTAGCACATCGAATCCTCATGAGAACTATAATGACTGTCAATCTCCTCCTTTTCTTGATCTAAAATCGGAGCACTATTATGAAATTTTGACGGAGCATCCACTACAAGTTGCGTTGCAAAAACGTCCAACTTTTCGACAGATATATAATGCACCACATCCTTTTTTGCAATTACCGAAAATCATTTTTAAAAGGTTTTCCGCAGGAATATTTTGCCATCTGATGGGCTGCAAAGATAATTCTTATGTATTTTTATGAGAATTCTTCTTATGTATTCTTACTTTTGTAAACGACGGTTTATTTCTACCACCTTCATACTTTGTTCATGATAACTATCCAATACAACAGTAATATTATTACCGAAATTTCTTCTCAAATAATAGATGTATTCCCGGAAAAACTGCTACAAATGTGCCATTTTCATTTATACAAAAGCATATTTCAAAAACGGTTTATAAAAATACGTAAAAATATTTCTAAACAGTGAAAATTTGATCTTCATGCGGTTGAAGTGTTTGCAAAGGCAGTTGATGATAGTACAGATATTAACTCCGATGCCAGACTGGCAATTTCTTTGAGTTGTGCTACAGTTGGGAAATACGACAAACTCCTTAAACGAGAAACTTTGCAGGAACGAATTTTTATTTACACATTTTACGTTCGTGAAATTGTCTCCCTCGACGCTAACGCGTCTCGTGAACAAAAATGTCACTCACGAAAAAGCAACGTTTTCATCTCTTGTAGCAAAATGTACTATTTCATAATTGGATTGGCACGCGAAAATAGCGATTATTAGAAAAAAGAATTGTTTCGGCACGCAAATAAAATTCAGTTACGAACCCTGGTCTACACTCTACAGTCAAATAATTTTTGTTTACTTTTGCCTTCCCGCACGTATAACTACAGCGATGTAATTTCTAAGCAGAAAACATTATGTTTGCACCTAGAACGGATACATAATAAAAATGTGCATTGTTTTTATAATAGAAATTTTATAACATTAGAATGTTCGACGAGTTGAATCAGAAAGAACACCAATAGATTCCATCGATAACGGTGGCTCCGTGGGAAGAAACGCTTGACCGAAATTCTCACTTATTACCTTATTGCATAATAACGTTAAACGAATAAAATTTCAACGAGCAAAGAAAATAAATTTGAGTTTCTGCAGAGCTAAGTACATGTTATGCAAATTAGACAGGAATGGTAGATATAACTGATGAATAACTCCGTTTGCGACTAGACTGTGGGACCCAGCAAAGCTGCTAATCGGCACAGTTCGCATAACACAATTCATTTAGCATGGATCTTAATCGATAAGAAAGCCACACCTCTATGTTTGTTGCAAGTCTATTCTCTGAAAACAAATTATTTTTAACTAATTGTTGATACTTTTTTTCAATTTTTTTTTTAACTTCCCTTATATTTTTTTTTTTTTTCAAATAAAATGTGGTGTAGTAGGAATTACAATATGTATTACAACAACACATAAAGCCTTGTAAGAACCTCCTTGTTTTAACCACGTTTTAAATTCTTTAAGCTAAGTAAGCTAATCTTTAGAATCTCTATATTAAACTATATAACTTTCAATCACCTCTGTTTTTCCTTAAGAATTTAAGTCAAGCTAGCTGTTATTTTTATTTCAAATCGATTTATGAATTATTTTATTAATTTATATTTTAGTTTGACAATATTGGACACAGTCAAATGTCTACTCCACTGAAAATGCTTCAAAGAAACCTTAGTTTAGACTCAACTCCAATGTCGCCGAGCAATACACCGTCTTCGTTATATACGAAATGTTTTAGAAATTCACCCCAGTTTAAGTAAGTTAAATGATATATGTATTTTTATTTTCTTTGTGCTATAATTTTTATAATCTTTTTGCAGCAATCTGGGTAATTCAATTGACCAATCTCTATTTTTCAATGGATTGGGAAGCCGTTCGAATTCTCCTGAAAGTAATAATAGCGCCGCATCAAATGTTGATAATAATTTAGTCGAATTAGTGGTATATTGCTTATTTTTTATAACTTAAAAAACAACTTTTATCATTCAATCCTTAACTTTCAGAATTTACTCTCACTTAATCATCATAATCAACAACAACAAAATCAAAATTCGATGATATCGCCAGATTTAGAACTTGCCAAAATACAAAATCTAAATGCTTTGAATGCGTTTAAAATTTTGCAACAACAGCACCAGCAGCAGCAACAGTTACAACAACAACAACAGCAGCAGCAACAACAGCATTCTTTTTTTGGATTAAATCAATTAATACACGGTTATACACCAACACAATTAAAAAATTTTCAAATCCAACAAACACAAGCAACTAGTAGTGATGCAAATTTAGATCGCATTGCACGATTTCATAGATCAGCTGCGGCACTGTACGATGCTACTTGTTATTGGAGTGGTGTTTTACCACCTAGATCACATAAAATTATAACATATTCACCAAAAGTATTTCTAGGAGGTATACCATGGGATTTAACTGAACAACATTTAACGGCAATTTTTAAACAATTTGGAAACATTAGGTAGGTTTTGCTTAAACTTAACTTTACTTAAATGTTTTGTAATTTGGTTTTATTTATAAATTTAATTACTTTAGAGTTGAATGGCCCGGAAAAGAACAAAATGCATCACAACCAAAAGGCTATGTGTATATAATTTTTGAATCAGAAAAACAAGTTCGAGCACTTTTAGCTGCATGTACAGTACAAGATGGTACACCAAATTCAGGAAATTATTATTTTAAAATTTCTTCAAAAAGAATAAAGGCCAAAGAAGTAATTAGTAATAATAAGTTGAATAGATTAATAAGTTAAATGAGTCTGTTTGTAAATTCCTTAAGGTTGAAGTTATTCCATGGATAATTGCGGACTCTAACTATGTTAAATCAACATCACAAAAGCTTGACCCTACCAAAACTGTTTTCGTAGGAGCATTACATGGAAAATTAACAGCTGAAGGTTTATCGTTAATTATGAATGATTTATTTGATGGCGTAGTTTATGCTGGTAAGTTGTTTTAAAACTTATAATCGTTTTTATATTTTGTGTTTTGTATTATTGAATGACTTGAGAAATAGATTTACATTAAAAACGAAATATGCTAAATCATTTTTGATTATTAAATTGTTATGAAACATTGATTTTAAAAAGATCTATTTTATTTTATATTTAAATTTGAAGATTTCAAAAATTAATTGATCTAGATATTAAAACATTTGATATGACAGTGAAACAAAAGAAATTAAGTAACAACATAAAACTGGGAGTTTATGCAATATCACTGTATGAAGGCAAATTTTCCATTGCCTTATTTGGGTAATGAGACTATAACATATATATGGTTTTCATGATTTTTGGGCAATAAAAATTGAAATGTTTTAAATATGTACAAGCAAAATTTTAGAATACTTGACTTAGTATTTTAGGTTCCAGTATTTTATTAGTATTGCTCGGACTCGTTTCATTTGTAAACTGCATCGTTTCTTCATTAAATGCGGACAAAATGAAATTGTATTTAACATCAATAACTTCTTGTCATTATAAAAAGTTATTGAATCATGCCTCATCGGCTGAATTGAAGATACGATCTTACTATAAATTAAATGAAACAGTAGTTAAGTAATTTCTTTTTTTAACGACTGTCATAGAAAATAATGTTTTCTATCTGTCATTTTAAAACAGAAAGTTGGCTTTTGCTGTTTAGCGTGCATTTTTTAATTTTTTCTGCTCTAATGCAGAAAGTAAGACAAAATACATAATAGACAAAGACATAATATTAAATAATTTATAACATATTATGAATTATTTTTTATTTAAAAATAGATAATTTATTAATTTAAATTTTTAGCTTGACGTTCGTTCGATATGTTTTTTAAACAAAAACTAAATAATATAAATGCCTCCTTAGCAACGCATATCTTACTTAAAAAAATATTATTTTTTAAAAATTAAAATTATGATTTAAGCTTTTTTAATAATAAACAAATATGTCGGCAGTCGTTAAAAAAATAGTATGTATACTTTGAGCAGAAAGTAACATTGCTGCTCTGACATGATTGCTGGTTTCGGCTACGCCTCAACCAGCAACTTTCATGCACGAGCAGCAATGTCGTACTTTCTGCTCTTAATATACAATGTACTATTGCAGAACAAGAATTTTTGTTTGTTGATTCGACTATGTTATCCCGACATGACATGTAGATTGCTTAGTTTTTTATTTTATGTTCAAGAGCTAAAGACCTTTTTGAAAAAACAAATAGTTTTGAATGGTCTGTTCTGCAGAAATATTCTATCCTTAAATTGCTTAATTGCCTACCATGTTGCTTCGGAGCTCTAAAAGACCAAACATTCTCCTAGAATGTGAGAGATTGTTTCACCCTCTTCAAGACAAAAATGGCATGTTGGATCATTTTATACTCCAAGCCTCACCTGGTGTTAATTCACAAGTTGGTGAATTATTGGTGACCTGTTTGTAGTACCATTATTAATCTACAGTTGGAACAGTTCAGACTTAAAAGAAAGCGATCATTTGGTGACTCACCTCTGGAATAAATCTTTGAGATCTTAGGAGTTCCCTGTAGTTAATGCTTTAAAGAAGAACCTTGTCGATTAGCGAACTAATCCTACATTTCGATATATCAATTGCTGGTTCAGGGCCTACGAGCCTCCCTTATAAACTCTTCGCCAACTCATTAGCCTTTTCCATGATGCTCACTATGCCCTAGTATCAATACCGTACCATACCATATACTGTTCTTGACCTCGACATAATTTAAGAACCAAAAGCATTGTTTCACTATTTTTAACTTAGTAGTGTGGTTATTAATATCGCAATGCCACTTAAACTTCGTCGCTCGATTCAATGGTGAACTCGTGGGTAATTATTCAGTCGCCAATAGCTATCTGTGTAGATGTCCAGCGTATTGTTCGCACTTAGGGAATAGTAAATCGACTTACAGACCGGTCCTCTCGATGGAATTAAAACTTTGCACTGCCTTCGAAAGACAGTTAAATGTACTTAACGGGTAGAGGTAAGGCATAGAAAAATTTGTACGGGTTTCTTTCAGATCCCTCCATAGGGTTTGATCGCTTATCCTTTAGCCCCTGAAAGTCTCGGGTGTTGCACCCCTTTTGTACCTTTAAAAGCATCTTTTTTCACAAATACATTCAAGGGAGTCAGCTATTATAAAGAACTGCAGATTCGCTGTAGGCGTTGTGCTAAAGCACGTGTGAGGCATAAGTAAGCCTTCCAGTTATTCAATGGCATTCCGAACATAATTTCTCGAAGACCAGGCAAGGCACCCATAACTGTCAATAACTAATTTTATACAGCCAGTTGACCATTTTAAATGGGAAACAGCTAACATTTGCTCCCAAAAGCCCACCTTTTCTGCCACAGAACTCTAGTTGTGTTTGTGCATTTGGTTTCAACATGAGCCGTCCAGTTAACCCGCTTGTCAAGTAGAGCGCGATACTTCACTGACACTAATTGTTGGTAATCTTCAAAGCATTCTGTATTTTTCAATAGAGATGTCCCATGTAGTCTCTTTTCTAAATAATTCTAACATCATCGGCATAGGCGCGTGTGTTACAATCTTCATCATTTAATTCATTTAGCAGTTGGTTCACCATCATGTGCCACAGCAGGGGATAGAACGCCACCTTGGAAACATCGTCGTTTAACATCTACCTGTATTTTTGTGTTGTTCTACGTGTGAATAATCACATCGGTCTTCCAACGCTCGTTGTATCCAAATTAGATTTTTTTTATTCCCTCCATACCTCTCCGCTCCGTTATGGAGTGATTCAAAAGTGTTTATCGAAGTCGCTTTCTTGTCGAGAAAAGCCCCTCGAATAATTGCTTTTTGTAAATAGTTTCTTCAAAGTCAGAGACCACCTCTGAAAGTATAGTGTCCGTAGATGTTTAGGATTAACAGGTCGTTGAGCTGATCAACAGTCTGATCTATAGCCCGGACCTTAACAACTCTTCCACTCGCTTGTTCCTCCGTTACACCTTAACCGCACTTAATTCGCCTGTCGTGGATTCCGGTAGACGCAACCCTCCTCTGAGATCTTCTCTACCTGAAAATCTATATACTATGATCGCTCATAGATATTTACGTATGTATATACTCTCCAGTTCCTCATGTCTTAAGAGAGAGACCAGGAGCAAAGTGTGATGTATATGGTTTCTTGCCGTCGAGAGTTAACAAAAGTGTTTTGTGTTTTCAAATTTAAAATTTCCTCCAGCAGTTAATACTTCCAATACAACTGTAGGAAAGTACTCTAAAATAGTTTGACTGTTGGTATTAATGCTTCCCAGACCAAATGATGTGAATTGTCATCACAGCCGACTATGGTATTTAGGTTTTTTTTCTTAGAAAAATCAAACATATTCACCAATAATGGCTTTGGCGAGGGACTAATAGAGTCGTATGACGAATAGGCAGACACAATAAATACCTGTCTTTTTCTGTAGCTGCTCCGTATAGCTGAGCCCGAAAATGCATACCAAGTCTCTTTTGTTACGCTATGTAGATGTTTCTTGCGTACCTCCTTTAAGTTTAAACAAAATTGCCCAACGCTATTATTGTAAAGATGGGATGCTCTGGTTTTAATGACGTAGGACTCTTGAGTTAATCATAATTTTGTGCGCAACTTTTCAGCAAGTGACACCATTGGTTTATATAACACACTTAACGTATGTTTTTTTTTCAATAAAATGAGTTGAGTAGTAAAAATTACAATATGTGTCACACAACAACATGCATTCTAAGATGTTGATGGACGCCTAACAACATGTGTTCTAAGATGTTGATGTAGGCCTAAGATATCAGCTTGGTTAGTGATATCTTCAGTCCGGGCTATTTCCAGCTTGCTTCTTGTGCATTCAAGCCCAATCCTTTCAACTTAACATCTACTGAAAATCACATAAAAAAAGTTTTGTTTTTTGATTAGATATTGCTTTCACACGAAGTGCAGGAGGTTTCCATTGGCCGAGGTTCAGGTTTATCCTTTACCAATATCTCCCATCATCCCGCATAACCGGATCCTCCATTTAGAAATGTCCAAGTCATTTTGACGTCTTAGACCATTCATCAAGGTCGTCTCAGAATGTTTAGAATCTTTTTGGATCAAATTGTTTTGGTCCTGTCAGATTATTACGTGTGGTTTGTCGGTTTCGGCTTACCCTCTCTTAGCTGTCCTAACATAGCTTTGTGCAGCGTTGCTCGGACACGTCTTTATCGTCGACTTCGATGAAGTCTTTGAGACATTTACACCCGAAGTCTTGCCGCTGTTATACTTCAAAACCTTTATGAGGTGTCTCGCCGTGTTTTTCTATGGGATTTGGATACCACTGATAGAGGTAGTAACCTGTCGTGCAATACCTGTTTTCAGTGACGATTGACCTCCTTACTGAACCAAGAGAATTTTTCTTCTTCCGTTTTCTCCCAACCGTCTCCAGAGGTTTGCTGACCTCCGATTCTGGCTGTTTTAGAAGGAAACATTCAGAAACCTGCTTAAATCTGCGAGAACCACGTGTGACAAGGTGGAAGTACCGAATTTTGATTCTGCAAACGTTTCACTATCCACAGTTTCCATTTGGTTTTGTATTTGTTTATACACAATAATACAAACTACAATTTGTTATTTAGCGAAAAAAATAACATTTTCAGAGGGGATTAACTATTAAGCCTGCACGAATATAGAGTTTTCTACTGCTATCATAGAAAAATAATATTTTTCTTTGATAGCATATGAAAAGTCTATTTTGATCACGCTTAATCCACTGTGAAAATGGGTTCTTTTCCACTAGTGTAAAAAGAATAACAAATTGTAGTTGCTATGGATTCTTCATATAATTTCAGTTTTCAAAACAAAGCAACCATGAAAAAATAGAATATTGTAACGACTCTTCGTTGGTTCTTTTCGATTATTGAGCAAACACGACAGTAAAAAGACAGATCTTTAGTTAACAAAATCTCAAACTTTATTTATCAACCAGTTACAGCAACTTCCGATTTTAATTACAATAAAGTCTAGGGTCTCCAATTTATGCACGATAAACTTCACCGCTTTTCCACAATTTGAATCAATAATATTCGGAATCGTAAAATCTGTATTTACTATTCCACTAGGTTCAAATTAGTACTCAGGCTCAAGTACCACCGATTATTCCTTTACTTGCGAATATTTATAAACACTTTCAATTGCAAAATTAAAACTGACTATCTGATATTTTGTTCGCTTATTTATATCCAAAAAATAAATAAATCGAAACTTCTCTAATTTACTTTCTAGAAATCAATATTGAATAGGCCACACCTATTTTCATTCATACTTGCATAAATGTAAACATTAGCGAACTCATATTTAATTAATTTATGAATGTGCAGAATGTATTGGTTATGAATGATTAAATTAACCCATTCTGGACGAAGTTTATTACAATATGAATTTTGAATGTTATTTTGTCGATTTCTGATTTAATAATTTCTAATAAATATCTTTTATATAAATATCATAGAAAAAATTGCATTTGAGAAGCGAGATAAAAACATTTTACGTTCGTTAAATTGCTCCGCTAACACGTCTCGTGAACAAATTTTCACTCACCAAAAAGCAGCGTTTTCATCTCTTGTAGGAAAATATACTATTTTAATTTACATTATTTATTTTTGATGTTTGATAAATAAAACGATCCAATAATTAATATTTTTGCAAAAAATTATTTGGAATAAGTAATAAATTTTGCTGGCTTTTGCTGTTGCTAGCTATCGCCTTGATCGTCCGCACAAAAGAGGTGGTGGGGTTGCTCTCTACGTGAAAAAAAAAATTAAATCTAAAAAATCGATTTCTATGATGATTCAAATGCTGAAGCGGTACTTGTTCAAGTTAACTTGGGTGGGGTTTCCATTTTAGCGATTTTACTCACCTTTGCAAGGGTAATTTTGCTCTAATCGAAGACATAAGTCCCCTGTACTCTAATCAGTATCTCTACATTATTCTTTTGTGTGACCTCAACACTAATATTCTCAATTCTCCTGCTTTATTCAACGCTTTAGATATCTGTTCACGTCACAACCTCCATATTATTCACAATAGTTCTCCTACTCATCATGCCCATAACTCTCTCTTGCTAATGTAGTGATTTCTTTCTGGTTAGTGATCCTTCTTTTCCCATATTTAGTGACCAATTCTGGGTGTCTGGAACTTCTGCCAATGCATTTTATCTTTATCTTAACCTCAACAAGGTCTATATGCCTACTCCCATCCTCTATCATAACTATAAGAACATCAACATGGATCTTCTATATACAGATATCCTTCAGTCTGAATTTTCATTTTTTTATTTCTCAACTCCCCCCCCGAGTCCCCTTTTTATCTTTTCCTCCTAATTCAATCAAGATACTTAACACCCGAAATCTTTCCAACTTGGTTGGAAGTAGTCATAGTCTATAAAACTAACCTCTCTACCGATAACTGGAAAATCAAGCTGGAAAGACATCGCAATCGCTATTGATAATTTTCGCGCCAGGCTAAATTCGATCTTGGCTCCAAAAGGTTTTCCATTTTACTTTTCTATAAAGCAATGTGGCTTAAGCTCTCTGCTGTTGGTGCCCTTAATCCCTCTGTGGAATCTTTTTTTCCCCAATCTACCTGAACTTAACGCCCACAACCAATCCTTCGTTTCTGCTAGCTCCTTCTCACCTCCTTCCTTTTCCTGTCGCTTACCCTCTCATTCTGAAAATGAAATTGCCTTTATTCTCTCTCCTCTAATACTGTCGCATCCAATGGCATTCCTATCAAATTCCTTAAAATTTATTAAACCCATATTATCATGATCTCTTCTACCACATCATCATGGAAATTTGCTTCTGTCTGTCCTATACCGAAGAAGGGAAGTAAATATTATCGCCCTATTAGTGTCTTGCCTGATCTCTGAAAGGATTTTGAGAAGATTATTAAAAACCGTATCATTGAACATATTACTTTCACCAACATTTTTCTTTCTGATTATCAGTTTGATTTCCGTAATCATTTCAGCACCACATACACGCTGATTAACATCACTGAACGTGTTCGAAGGAATAAGAATAAGAAATTAATTTCATTTTTCTTATTCCTCGGTTTCAGTAAGGCCTTTGACTCAATTGATCATGATATTTTTATTTATAAACTTAATCTGTACTTCGTTTCTCTTCTGGTGCGTGTAAATTTATTTTCTCCTACCTGTAGATCTCAGTAGCACACACTTCTGAAAATCTCTTCTAACACTATTCCAATCCTTAAGAGTGTGCCTTTATACTAAAGCTCTATACTAAGATCTCTTTTATTCTCAATCTACAGTAATGATCTCACCTCATAAATCATTCTCTTTTTCACCTTTTTGCTCACGCCGTTGAAATTATTCACACTTTTCCCATCTCAGATTACTTCCTCCTCATGCATATAAGAAGAATATGCATACATGATTTAGTTATGTCTATCTTCAGCTATGGGATCGAAGTTTCGTCAGGATGTGCATTGAAAAAATAATCTCGACTTATTAAATCTTTCATTTGGGCAGTTCGTTTAGTTTTCAACCTCAAATCCCGTCAGCATTTCTCTAATTTTACCTTTGATCTCCTTGGTACTTCTCTTTCCTAACCATATTTCTACCCGTCTGCTATTATTATTTTTTAAAATCTTTAAATGTAACTGTCCACTTACATGTTGCAATGGCTCCCTTCTGCCTTTCCCACCGTGTTCACAACATTATACTTCCAACTGTTTGCTGTAACCCTTGTGCACTTTCATACTCTATTCGTACCTTCAAGTTCTACGATAATCTTCCTGCTGCTCTAAAGAAATTGCGTCTTTATTTAAAACTAGCAGGACCCGGCGTGCTTTGCTACGCTTATAAATAAAGTTTGTGCGCAGACATTTTGTTGACGTAGTAGCAATGATTTCAAAAAAGTGGTAATGAGAAATGAT
This sequence comes from Diogma glabrata, assembly GCA_963693315.1. Classification (NCBI taxonomy): domain Eukaryota; kingdom Metazoa; phylum Arthropoda; class Insecta; order Diptera; family Cylindrotomidae; genus Diogma; species Diogma glabrata. Next base: position 185,392,233 of record OY856188.1, on the reverse strand, counting down.
AGCATAATTTTTAATTGTACTTTTTAAAAATATAAATGAAAAATAACACTAGTTTACAAATTTTGAACTTTTTTTGTCTCCCTGAATAAAACCCAACTTTTCTTATGGATTAGGACCTCCTGAACACGAATATCATATTCATTTTTTTTGTTAGCTCTTGTTTTTGAGATATTCACGAAAAACCAATTTTTTCGGTGATCAAAAATATTGTTTCGGTTTTCGGGTCTCATATTTTACAAAACAAACAAATTAAATATATTAATGAAACAAGTGCGTAGTAAATATGCCAACAAACATTTTATGTTATGTTTTGTAATAATCTATTACGGATTCTGGAAGTTACAGTCGATAAAAGTTGAAAAAATACGAAAAATTCACGTTTTTATTAAATTCTTCTATTTTCAACACCATAAATTTTGAACAAATAAAGGCACTAATTATTTTTAATTTCTTGGAGCCTATAGTAGCTTTAATTTTCTTTCTTTTAAGTTAAAATATACGAATATTGGTGCAGATTGCACAAGTTATACAAGTTTTTCCAAAGAAAGTCAAAACTCAAAATTTGGAAAAAAAATTTAACTATAAGAATAATTTAAATTCTGCAACATAATTGATTTATATATAAGATGTTTTCGTATTAGATCTAGCTCCTCCCACCTCGGTCTTATTTTAGGAGTTGGAAAATATCAGTTAGTTGATTATGAAATGTCGTTTTTTGACAAAAGTTGTATTTTATTTGTATATGATTTTTCTCGAAATTAAGATTTTTTTGGAAAAGTTTTTGGACATGATCTAGCTCCTCCCACCTTGGACTTATTTTAGAAGTTGGAAAATATCAGTTAGTTGATTATGAAATGTCAGTTTTTGACAAAAATTGTATTTTATTTGTATATAATTTTTCTCGAAATAGAGATTTTTTTTGTGATGTTTTTTGACATTATTTAGCTCCTCCCACCTCGAACTTATTTTAAAAGCTGGAAAATATCAGTTAGTTGATTATGAAATGTCTTTTTTTGACAAAAGTTTTATTTTATTTGTATATGATTTTTCTCGAAATTGAGATTTTTTTGTGAAGTTTTTTGACATAATCAAGCTCCTGCCACCTCGGATTTATTTTAAGAGTTGGAAGATATCAGTTAGTAATGAAGATAGGCAGTTCTTATAAATTGGGTGATTCTTTTAGCAGTATGTATTATGTAACTTCCACAAATAAAACAAAATGAATTTGGGCTATTTTTACACTTGAAACTTCTTGACGACGCCATTTAAATAAACTTGACTTCCCACTTTACTAACAATTTATGTTGTTTTACAAGGCAGCTATCACTATTGATTTATAGATTTTTAAAAACAATACACTATTTAAAATTTATATTTGTAATAATTTTTCTTTTTTAATTAATATTTTCACTTGAACGTTTGGAATTAAATTTATCCTCAGAGAGATTATATTTGCAACTAATCATACGACAGTTATTTACTTAATTATGGCACAATAAATTAAGTAAAAAATTATTTTTTCCAAATTTTGAGTTTTGTATTTCATTGGGAAAACTTGAATAAATTGGTGCAATCTTCACCAATATTCGTGTCTTATAGCTTAAAAGAAAGAAAATTGAAGCTCCTATTAAAAAAAATTAGTGTCTTAATTTGCTCAAAATTTATGGCGTTGAAAAAGGAAAATTTTTAAAAAAACGTGAATTTTTCGTATTTTTTCAACTTTTTTCGACTGTAACTTCCAGAACCCTTAATGGATTTTTATAAAATATAGCTCAAAATGTTTGTCAGTATATTTACTATGCACATGTTGTATTAATAGTTTTAACTTCTTTGTTTTGTAAAATATGGGACCCAAAAACCAAAACAACATTTTTGATCACCGAAAAAATTGGTTTTTCGTGAATATCTCAAAAACAAGAGCTAACAAAAAAAAAATGAATATGATATTCGTATTCAGGAGGTCCAAATCCATAAGAAAAGTTAGGTTTTATTTCAGGAGATTTTTCTTGTAAACTAGTGTAATCAGCACTCTAGCTAAGTTCGGATGTATGAAAAATTGGCGATCAAATAAGTTTTCAAGTAAGCAATAAAAAAATTTATATGACTTGTTGAATTAGTAGAGGTGTGTCATCTCTATATAGAACATTATACAGAACAAAAATAGAATTACAAATGTTCACAGTTCTCATGCATTGTATTTGTTCCCGACACGAAACACACAAAAATCTTTCAAATCACTCACAAAATTTCACAAAATTTTATTTTTACACAAAATGGTGTAAAAGTTTTGTTTATTTAACATTATGCTCGCATATTGCCACTATGTCATAAGAAAGAAAATTCGAAAAAAACTCGTTATGATAACATTCAATTTCCATTGTGTCATTTTTATTTTTATTAACTTATTTTAATATGGAAAGAATTTCAAAATGTCGTTTTAATTCTATTTATTTATTCGAGTACTTGTGGGTACACTTTATTTTTTGTTTTTCCGTTTAACGAAATGGTTTCCCTAACGCGTTAGCCACATACAGTTGTCCTTGTGAGAAGCACGGATTCTCCAAATCTAGTCCACATACTTGCTGTAACTGTTCTTGTGATTTGTTGATGGTCATTGTAAAAGCGAGTTGCTCTGGAAACGAAACGTTTGAGTTCAAATGCCATATCTGTTGGAATACGTGGCAACACTATACATCTTCCGGTTCGAATTTTCCATTTAAAATTGTGGCTTTAATGACATTGTTCATCATCTTTTTCACCGAACATTTCAAAAAAATTGTTGAACTCCAAAGTATTTGACATATTTAGAATTACAATGTATGTCACAAAACACAAAAAAACCTTTTAAGACCTAGGTTCCACACCATCATGCTTTTTTTTTTGGTTTTTTATGTTCTTTTTAAAGAATGGAAAACCAAATAATAAATCCTTTCACATAATAATGTACGACATAGGCCAATATTTCATAATAGGATGGAGGAAATAAAAATAAAATACTTTTTTTTTCAAATTTGCAGGAACAAAGCTAAAATTGGGTTACTAATTTTCCTAGTGCTAGAAGCATATACCAAGATCATGTAACGCATTGTTTTCCTCACTCCAGCATATATAATAGTTATATGGAAACTCATTTCTTCGAGCAAGCAAAAAAGTTCATTCTTTAAAAAAATATATAAAAAATTAAAAAATTGCGTCCATAAACACCTTAGAAGCATGTTGTTGTGGGACCTTGTTCTAAAAATGTTCTTATGTGTTGTTGTGACACGTTGTGTTGTAATTCCAAAAAACCTAAAAAAGCGTGTCATCACCAAAGAATATTCCATAACTATAAGACTAAGTGGGCTATCGTTGATTGAAAAAAGTTTATCCCCCAGCACCCCTAAAATATCACTTATCCTCTTATATCAGTGATATCTTACCGCCAGTGGTAAACGATATCTCACGTTAACTGATTTGCCAATTGCAGGTTCCAAAGTACGCGGGGTTGTCACACCCATAGATCCAAAATTTATATAAAATTCATAGAATTCATAGAAAATATATAGAATTCAATCCAAGATATATAAAATTTATTGGTATTAATGCATTGTTACCGGTTGCAAATCACTACAGCAAACGGGTTGCCGGCTAAGTGCCACTATTTTTAATTAGTTTGTTCGTTATGATTGCCATCCGTTTTTGATTATACATAAGCTATGCTTCTTTGTATAGTATTTGTGCGAATTCTATTTCGTAATTTTGAGCTTTAAATCGATATAATGGATGTTATCCACTATCTTCACTTAGTTTTAGAAATATGTATCACATACAATTGCATATCAGCAACATATTTGGTGTAGATACAACAATTTGATCATGTGCTAAATTCCAATAAATATAATTTTGATATATAAATAAACATAATTGTTTGTCAGATCATACTTTCATTTTTCAATTTCATTAAATTATGTTCAATGTAAAAAGCATTGATCAAAGCAAACCAAATGTATAAAACGATATATTTAGATAAAAATAATAAAGGCAAAACCCCTTTAAGTTAATTATAAGAGCCCTAAGGTTCCATAATATATCGCTACGTTGGAAGAATACCGGCACAACTCAAAATAGAAATTTTGAGAAAATGAAAATCAAAAATTTTAATTAAATTGTAATATAACTATTAAGCACTGAAAAAGCGAGTGAGGTTAAATTGTGACACTTTACCACATAAAAATTTGACGATATTACGATCATTTTGTGCAGAAAAGTCAATCATTTAATGCATTTTATGCAGAGAAGTCAATATGCATAATTTTTGAGTTGTGCCGATATTCTTCCAACGTAGCGATATATACATAATATATAGCCTATGTTCAAATAGTGAAAGCTTTCTTTTCAAATAGTGAAAGAATTTTTCAAATAGGTGCAGTGGTTTTGGAGATTATCAAATACGAACAAACAAACAAACATTAATTTTTATATATATAGATACAAGTTCATCTCTTCCTTAAAAACCTTTAGTTGCTTCCCCCATCTAGTTCACCCTATGTCCATTCTGTCTCTTGCTGTGCCGGCTCTCGTTTTTTTGTCCCCTTTACTTTATCCTAATTTTGCACCTTACCTTGACTATGAGCCGTATATTTTCTAACTTTATTACATCTTCCTTTCCTTCCCTTTTACTTCTCTTTCTTCCTTACCCTCTCCCCTGTCTCATCCGCCCATCCCTCATCTATTATTACTTTAAAACCCCGAAATTATATATATAAGTATAATATATAAGTAAGTTCCTATCTTAGAAACAGTGATTGTTTGTTTTCTTGAATTTGAACTAATATATTAAACATTTTTATTCTAATTTATTCATTTGTTATGCTTTACATTATTATTTTATTTTTTATAATAATCTTCAAAAAATTATAATTATCCCTTGTATTTTTGGGGAAGAATTATGCCTCAGCCTGTTTGCAATCGTTTATAAATAAATAAAATAAAATAAATAAATTTAGATATGCATATTTGCCTATAATAATTTCAATTATATTTACACATTTTTAGACATAATTAACACGAACAAAAGTTATTAACAATTTTTATCAAAATACAAAAAATCGTCTTCATAAATTATTAAAAAACACAAAAAATATTTCTTCAATATTTACTCAAAATAGGCAAAGATAGTACCAAAATGTACAAAATATTATTATGTACATTCGATTGAAAGTGAATGGTTCGAATATTTTGCTTTTGATTATATGAATATAGATTGGATATGTAATAGAAATATTTGAATTTGCTATAGTATATTACCAACTTATTCGAATTCTGATAAAATAATAGAGCGGCTACTGATATTCTTTTTCCGCTTACCAAATTTAACGAATTCTCTTTTCCGGGGTGAGGATGCTAACCTCAAAGTCAACTCAAATTGTCGTGAATGAGTCCATTCCGATCTAAAGGTGTTCAGAAAAATCTTTTTACATGTTTATATAGCGAGCCGCTTGACCCAAAACAGAGAGTCGCCCTTAACATGGAGAAGAGACGCTTGAGCATTGGTTTTAAGGTGACAATGACTCGCAGTGGTGTAGCATCATTCACTAAGCAGTGTTAAGTCTGCCTGTCTCCGATACATTACCCAGGTAGCACGCCGTGGACGAATTTCGGATTACGCTACCATTTTTCCGCTACCGATTCAACTTTTAGCTTCGATTATTCCTCTGATACACAAACTTTCATAAACTTTCGTAAATATCATTCCCCTTACTTTTTGGCTTTAAATTTCGATCTTTAACGGTTTTCTGTTGAATAGGAGACGAAGATCTGGCACGCTTCCTGTTCCGGCAGATGATGTGGTCTTATGATAGTGGTTTTAATTTGTTATTTGTTACTTGCTATACCACATGTGAAGTAACTTTACCTTCAACATCTTGCAGCTTCTTGTTGAACTTTGTTTACTTCTTCGTGTAACGCGGTTGATATATCGAGAATTTCTTCGTTTGCTATTTAGTTAACTTCATCACAATTAACAATTAAGTTCTTCTTTGTTACCAGCTATCTGTTGATTGATGTTTTAAGCCTGAGTTCTTTAATAGCATCTATATTTGTATATACTATATTCAATTGCTGATTCATATTGAAACTTTTTTGATCAAATTTTTGATTCAAATTCGTCTTAAATTATATTTGTATCATATTCATTAATCGCGTAACATCTGAGTTTGCAGATGGTAATGAACTTGTTGTTTTCGCAACATAACTTTATTATGCCTCAGTTGCTATTGAACCACTGTTAATTGTAACTAATCCGAACTGGAAAATATTCCATTGGCTTCCATGGCTTCTCAAAACCTTACCATCGCTTTTGTTGTTGGTTGTTGATAATCCTCGTTGCATCTGTGATAGTTTTGATTTAAACCAGACTAAAAAAAATAAATTTTGACTTTTATAAAATAAATCAAAAAATATTTAAAACCTAATTTTGGCCCCAAAAATTGAAAAAAATATGTGAGAACAAAATTTTGGATATCCTACATAAATAAAAACGATTACTTTATAAAACTGGCCATAAATCGATGAAACTTCAGCAGCAATCACAAATTTTCCAAACAACACGAAATTATCTACTAAATATGCTGCCTTTTGTAGACTTGTTTGATTATGCGCAAACTTCAAGACGGTGCATGTTTTGAACTCCCCTTTTAGTTTATATATCATTCGCCAAGAATTGTGACAATATGCTGGAAGAAAGAAAGCTCTGGATATCCATGTTACGTGTATACAAATCCGTCAAAAATAATTTGCATTTTAATTCAATATTTTTTTTAAATGACGTTATTTTTATATGATTTAATATTTTCAGGCATAGACACTGACAAATACAAATATCCAATTGGATCTGGTCGTGTTACTTTTAATAATAATCGATCCTATATGAAGGCAGTTTCGGCTGCCTTTATTGAAATAAAAACATCGAAGTTTATGAAAAAAGTTCAAGTTGATCCATATCTGGAAGATTCATTATGTTCAGCGTGTGGAGTACAACACGGACCATATTACTGCCGTGAACTAACATGTTTCAGGTATTAGGTCTGTTTTTTTATATCTATTGTGATTTTAAAATTTTTGTGTTATAGATATTTCTGTCGCTCATGTTGGGCATGGCAACATGCTGGTGATTATAAAACTCATAAACCTTTAACACGAAATTCCAAATCGCAAAGTATTGTTGGTTTTGGAAATGAAGGAAATCGACGCCTTTAAATAAATATTTTTAAAAAATAATTTAAAAATATTTATATATAAATCATGTATAAATGAAACATTTCAAAAACAACAAAATATATATACATATTTGTTGAATTTTTTTTATGCTTAAATTATCTTTAATTTAATTAATTTTTCAACGAGAATGATAATATGATACTTCCACTACACAAAGTAGACTGATACAAAGATGCCTAATGTATGAGCACTTTTCTTGGAAATAAATGAAAAATCAAAAAATGAGAAAAATTGAAGAAAAATCTGATATTTTTTTTTAAAATAACGAGGAAAAATTTTCTTCATTAAATATTTTATTTAATGAAAATTTTAAATTTTTCCTGATCATAATTTTATGTATTAATTTTTATTATTATTTTTTTTTAATCTAATCAAAAAAAAATAATCAATATATCTATTACTTACTTTATTTTCTTTTTTAAAATATTCATTTATTAATTAAAAAAATAATTATATCATTTTAACCAAAAAAATTATATAATCAGAAAAAAACTGTTTGAATTAGTTGTTATCATTAGTTGTTAATTATTCGTAATCATTATTAAAAATATCTTTAACAATCAGTGAAAAATATAAGTACATTTCTTATTCTTAAATATTTTCAATTTTGTAATTGGTTAACACTTTTTACAAGTTTTATAATTTTATTTAAGAACATCTGGTTAAAACATTTTTAATTAATCTTAAAAACATAAAAAAAATTCAATAAAAAATGAGCTTTCAACAAAATACAAAAAGTTAAAAGCATTGATTTTAGAACTAATCAGATTTTATTCATAATGAAAATTAAAATAAATATTTAAAAAAGCTGTTTTTAAAAATAGTTTGAGCAGTTTTTTTCTGAAATTTAAATGGCGATATTTAAATCTAATAAACATGATAATTATCTATATTTTAAGTACACAAAAACTCACTAAAAATATTGTTTTAATTAATTTATCAATTGTGTTATAATAAATTTTAATAATTTTAAGAATTTCACTATCTGATAAACAACAAAAACAATCTATAAGTACTTAGAATGCTGTATGAAAACAGATTTAAAAGAAATATTTATAAATACAATGTTTGTTGTAATAACGAATTCAAATGACTGTTAAATCCTGCATATGTACATTTAATTTTGAATGTATAAATATTTACTTGAAAAAGACAAATAAGCAATTCTAAGACTCAATAGATTTGAAAAGAAATTGTATTCTGCTATCGCCATTAACGTTTTAGTCTTTGAAGTTCTTATAGACCGAGAGCCCGCGACGGCCAGACTTTCGTTATTTTATAAAAGCTGAAAGTTTTTCTGCGCATACCTCCTACTCAGGTAGGAACGATTAGCGACATATGAAGTTTTGATCATGGTGGGTTTGGCAGGAAGCAGGTAACAAACAGGCCTCCAAAGTTTCGTGAAAGTATAAAAGGCAATTTTTTTTATATATTCTTCGGTATAGTATTAGAAGTCACGTCACCCATTGCCAGACACTTACTATCGTGGTAACCCCCTGCCAGACACCCTTAAACTTTAACAAATTGATAATGTTTAAGGGTATCTGGGCAGGGGGTTGCCACGATAGTAAGTGTCTGGCAATGGGTGACGTGACTTCTAATACTATCCCGAAGAATATATAAAAAAATTACTTTTTATACTTTCACGAAACTTTGAAGAGGCCCCTTTGTTACCTGCTCCCTGCAAAGCCACCATGATCCAAACCTCATATGTCGCTAATCGTTCCTACCTCAGTAGGAGGTATGCGCAGAGAAACTTTCAGCTTTTATAAAATAACGAAGGTCTGGCCGTCGCGGGTTCTTAGTCTATTATGTAGAACCAACGATAAAAATACCATTAATTGTTTTTCTTTAATTTATGGCATTTTCATGAAAAATCACATAATACTCAAAATATATTTTAAACAATATAAATTCTACTTCTACCATTCAATTAACATCATGATAATTCGTTTTTTTTTATAAATAGCATATAATTTACTCTCAACGAATCATTACACTATTATTTAGACTAACAATATATTTCTTATACTCAATTAAGTTTACAATAAAGATACTTTTATTAAACTGTAAAACTAAACTATCACATTGTATATAACAGCTAAACATTTGTTTTAAATAAATATAAATTTAATAAAAGTATCTTATTATATATTTATTTAAAGTTTAAAATTTATCATTGTATTAATTTATAAGGTTAATTGATATTATTTATTTTTTCCATTATAATGGAACTGGTTGTTATTTTTGGTGATAATAATTTTTGAGTTATTGTCATTTATATTACAATTATATATATTTTTTGTTATTATTTATTATATTTTTGAATTTATATAAAAAAGAAATATTTAATATATTTTGAAATTAATGAATTTTTTTTTAAAGATTGTTATTTTAAAAATAAGAAAATCTGTATAAAAAAAATTAAAAGACAAAAAAAAAACAAAAAAACAAATATAAACAAACACAAAAAAAACCAAATATTCATTTAAAATATTAATTAATTTATTTTAAAAGTGATTCTTGACAACATAATTTTTTTAATTTTTATTTTTCTAGGTGTAATGAAAAATTATTAAAATTATATTGGTTTATATATAATTTATGGAAATATGTTTCGTTTAACTTTATAAGTAAATCTTAAAAGAATTTTTCTTCGACGGGACATAGTATTATTTTCAAGTAGTTATGTTGTTGATTGATCACTTGTTAGTTACGCAATAAAATTTATGTGGTATCACAAACAGTTATTTAATAAAGAAAAAGTGCATGTTCCGCTATGCTCGTATAAGAAAATTTGAGTTGATCTTCAAACTTATATTTCCATAAACAATCAAAACCATTTTACCAAATTTATTTTAATTTATATTAAATGTGAAATAATAATTCCCTAACTAAAAGACTTCGCTTATATGTACAACTCTTTTTAATGTTTATTTAACTATATAATTATTATTAATCAATGTGATATTTAAACAAAGTGGTGATGGGGTTGTTTTTATATTTGTAATGCCCCTAATTTTTTTTTTGTTTACACAAAATATATATATATAAAATTTTAATTTTTTCCCTTCTGAAAAGGTTTAAATCTTAAATATTTTATTTCTTATTATGTTATTTGTTATAATGTAATAATAAACTTTTAAATCCAAAAACTATGAATACTAATTTTATATCTACTATTTTTAATAAATACTCATCATATAATAAAAAAAAACCTATTAAGAAAAAGTATCCTATCTTAAAAATAAAATACTAAATTTTAATTTATTATTTTAATTATATATTGTTTTGTGATAAAAAAAAGAATAAATGGAACCAAAATTTTTTACTTGTAATTTTATATTTTTTTTATATTTTTCCTAGAAACAAACAAAAATTAAATTTTTAATGAACGATTATTGAAATGAATAATAAATTTTACTTAATAAAATAATTATCTTTAAGAGAAAAAAAGAAAGAAGACAATATTTAAGATAAGAATAAAGTTTTATTAATTTTTATTATTTTTAAAATAAAAAAAAAATATATAACAATAAATCATTTTATTGCGCTTTTTTTACTATGTCTATATATTATTATATTAAATAAAAAATATTCTAAAATGTGTTTTAAAAACTATGTAATTATATATTATTAATCTATACATAATTATATATTATGTAACGTTATATAATTGAACAAAATATTCTTGATTCAATTAATAATTAAAAAAAAATCAAAAATCTATTATGAGCGATTTTAAAAATATTTTTGTGTGATCTAATGAATATATCTAATATTTACTTAGGGAAATTATAAATACCAAATATTATAAATTATTTAGTATTATTATATTTTTTTTATTAATTTTAAATGAATTTCTCATAATAGATTTAAACAATTTTATAAATATGTGCTAAAAATTGAAATCAAATTAATAACTAGTTACTGTTTTTTTTATTTGGATGTTAAACATTTTTAAAAAATGTAAATAGTTTTGAAAGTTTTTGTTTTTGAATTTTTATAAAAATTTTGAATTGAAATTAATTTTATTTTTATTATTTATTTTTTTTTGTATTAAACTATGAAAAAGTTTAAATACAAAATATTAAATTATTTAAAAAAAAATATATTTTTATTTATTTGGTTTTATAAAAATTTTAAGCTGATGATTTACAGGATGCAAGATTTTCTTAATTGACTATTGGGAGAAACATTTGGCGTCGTTTTTTAATTGCATTAAATTATGTAGCAATATAAAATTCACAGAAATAAATGGTTTATTGTGAGTTGTATCAAAATGAGTGCATATGATCACCGAGAAAAAACAACTTTGTTTTCTTTGTCAAACAGATTTTTTAGAGTAAGACTCCAACAAAATTACTAATGACGTTACACGGAGATACTTTCAAACTGTGAATTTAAATAAAATTCAATTAACAGCATGGGTAGGCATTAGTGGCACAATGCTAACTATACACAAACTCTTACTTCAATGTCGTGTGTCATGTTGCATCTGAGTTCTTTATTTCACCATACGCGCGTGTTTTGGATAATGGGGTGTCACATTCTAAAATAAATTTTCATAGTTTTGTGGACTAAATTCCTTTTATATGAATACCGAGTAAAGGGTTTAAAAATATTTGTTTTTCTCGAAACAAATTTTTTTGTTTCGCATCTTACAGTCATCTCAAATAAATGTATCCAGTTTTATTTATTTTCAGCCATGTTATCTTGTAAATTTTACAGTTGTTTTAATTTTCAGATCGATTAGTGTTATAGATTACGAGATAATAAACTTTCCTACAATTCGATGGGCTTGAACATTTATAGACAAGTGATTCATTCGATGTAAAATTATCAAAAAAAAATATAGCACCAAAATTAATTTTTATTTCGATTTAGCTTGGTGGGTATCTTTGTTTAGATATGTAAAAATGAGTAGCAAGCAAATACTTCTTTTACAATTAAATTTTTAATATTACCACAAAATAATAGCATATTTTACAACCTTTTATTTTACCTGTGTTTATATTTTCGAGTGAGAATAACCAAACTGTCACCTTTCTGTAATTCAGGATTCAGCGTCTATACAGTGCAATACAAACGCTTTAGATTTGTTGAGTCACTCTATCAAACTGACCTAGCTCCCAGGTATTGTATACCATAAGAACTTTTATGTCTTTGATACCCACCATCTTTAATTATGTGGTTTCTTCACAATTGTTTACTATTTGTGCTTTCTCACAAATATTTCTCATGTGCACACACGCATGCAAATTCATGTTTTTGAAATTCTTTTCATTCCTTTAGTACACGGCATCACCATGGTTTAACTCAGTTTTAGTTTTACTCTCCTAGATATACACCATGTGTCATCAAGTTAAGAACCACTTAACCACAGAGTGTCTCCATAAATTTATTTCTGGTCATAACGACTATCATTCGCGTATATAAGTTATTTAATGTCCTGACTACCTAATATGGCTTGAATTTCTTCTCCCATTATACTGAGAGGAAGAGCCCACTCTGTGGACATCATCTTGTACTACTAAGGTTGATTTTACAGCCCCCACGCTTGGCTTGTGCTACTCTCGTTCTCATTATCTCACATATACAATTTACTGTGGTGGTGTCAACGTTTTTTCATTGAAAGTCTCCCTAGCCTAAATGTTACAAGATATGAACCGTCTCTGAGGACCTAAAATAATTTCCAACTTATGAATTGTCCTACACCTAGTTATGCTAATTTTTATAAAATGAATGACAATAATTACGAGAGTAGTTTAAATTTATTGAGTTATTGCCAGTGATTACTTAAGTCAAATGCTTTATAAAGGAGAAGCACTATTTTCTAACGGCATTAAAAAAATATTTTTTTAACTACTAACTTGAGAAATCGTCATTATTTACTCGAATGCCCCAATGAGAAGTAATTTTTCTCAACCTAGGTCAATAATAATAACAAAAAATTCCCTAGGTTAATAATTACAAATTTTCTTTTATTTTTAATTGAAATGAACACAAAAACATAAACAAATAATAATTGCATTCCTTTGTTTCGTTTTATTTGTATGAAACTAAACTTCCAGGCTACTTGATATTTTACGATATTTAAAAAATGGAATGGAAAATGAATAATATCAAAATCTAATCAAAGCAAATATGATAATTAGTGTCAGTAGTTAAAAAAATTCTATATATACCTCGGTTGAGATGACTAATATAGACCTCGAACATTATATCCCTCGGCGCTACGCGCCTCAGGATCTAAAAGTTCTCGGTCAATAATAGCCTACTTCTCAACCTTGTTATATAATGTACTATAAGTTATGTAATTATTCTCAAAGTATATTACGAAAATTTGCTAACAAACTTTTTTTATTATTGGCAGATGTATTTTTTATTGATGAAATTTCAAAAACTTTTTGGTTATAATAAAATACAAAATATCACTATTCTGTGAACAAAAACGCCGAGAGGGAGAAACTATTATTATTATGTGGTAGGGTTTTTAATTTATCAATTTTGAATCAATTGAGTTGACGCACGATTATTGAAAGAATTTTCGTTTTCTCATAGAGCAATACCAACAAACAAAAATACGATTTGACAGATGTGTATACACACATGTGTATACACGCTAAAAGTTGGTTATGGTGATCGGTTGTTTCCATCGACATCTCAGAACGCATGTTGTTATGTGACCCATGGATTAAATGGTTTTATATGTTTTTGTGACACATATAGTAATTTCTAATATAAAATACATTTAAAAATAAAAAAATTTAAATATAAAAGAACATGAGATCGTGGTTTTGTAAAATTCAAATATATATAATGTGTGGCGTGTTGTCTTATTGATTTATTTAGGTTTTGCGAAATCAGGTCACCTTGCCTTAACACACATCCAAAGTTAAGTTGACCGGCCGTTCGGGTGTCGGCCGTCACAACCGACGAAAGTTGCTGGAGCGATATTAAATATTTATTAAGAGCCGAAAGGTCGATGTGTTTGACAAGTGTACCAGAACTCGGCAGTGTGTCAAAAAAAAAGAAATTCCATAATTTTTTGCTTAAAAATCATTTAAGTGATAATAAGTAGTAAATGTAGAGAAATATTGAGTGTGTCACAAGAATGATTTTCATATATTATGTTAATCAATTTTTTTGACAAACATAATTATGGGACACATTTTGGGCATCAAACATTTGTCACATAAAAGTAATTATTTGGATGACACGAAATGTAATTGAACATAAAATTGGAAATGAAATATGGTTCCATTTAGATTAAGTGACTCCCAACTAACAGTTGGCAAAAATCATAATGTTGCAGATTAAATGTCGTTTTTCACAAAAGTTGTAATTGGTAGAGAAATATTTTTACGAAATTTTTAGTGTGCATCCGGGTTCCACCACTTCTAAATAATAAAAACAGTTTGAAAACATCAGGTTGTTGCAGATAAAATACTATTTTTTCAGAAGTTGAAATAAGGAAATGCAGCTTTCCGCCAAACGGAAAATTAGTATTGTGATACATTTCTGTGTGAATACGCTGGAACCGCTGGGAACAGTTGGGTTGGGAAATCGCTGGAACCGCTGCAGATATTCGATTTTTCTGCTCAGTTAAACCTTATTTTGATCAACGTATACGTAAACTACCACCAAACTTAAGCTAATATGAGGCATTTATTAGACCAGTGGTAATATATGGGTCAAAAATGTAAACGCTTACATAAACTAACGTATCACATTTATCTGAATGTGACCGTAAGATTCTATGCTCGAATGGTTAAAAAACCAAATTCTGGCAGCTTGGAACGGTTAAAAACATGCACGTTAACGCCGCAAAAAGTGGAAGAGCACGACCGTAATGAACGACTACTGTGGGCACGAACATAATAATTGACCTTAAAAGTAATCGACTGGCGTAGTAATTATACCGCTGTTGCGAATGCCCGTGGTAAATATTCGAAGCGACACTACTACATAGCACCATTGAACACCACAAAACAGACTATTTACTGACTATTTTTATAAAACGTCCTTAATTTTTATAAATACAATTATAGTCTTCCATCCATATATAAATATTAAGCCTCTAAAAGCATCTACTTTTTTTATAAATTTCAAAATTACAATTTTTTATTTCGTGTTTTTATTTTTTTATAATTTTATATAATTTTTTATAATATTTCAAAATTTATCCTCAAACAAATTTACATTTTTTCAAATTAATCCTCTCCTTGTAAATATAGATAAATTTTAAATACATACAATTGAAAATAAAACATAAAAATTGACAAAATCAATGACATTCAAAAATAATCAAAATTAATATAAAACGAAAAAAAAAATACAAAATTTTAATCGAAATCAACAATATTATTATAAACTAATAAAATAATAAGAAATAATTTGACAATGTTTGTAACAGAAACAAAATTTACATTTTTTTACTTCGTTTTTGTCTTTAAATCCTCTCTAAAAGCTTTATAAATGTTGTAGGAATAATTTCTTTTTGTTGTACTTAAAATTTTATTAATTAATATTAAAAAGCCTTTTATAATATAGAAGAAAAAACGTAAATAAACATTAAAAAAAACCCTCAAATGCCTTGAAATTATTGATTATTATAATATAAAAATTATAAAAAAAAAATTAACGTAAACTTGAAAAAGTACAAAATGATAACTTTAAAATTATGAGAAAAATAAATGTATTAAGATTGATTGGTGCTTTCTTAACAAATTAAAATTTGGCGTAATTAAAAATAAAATAATTTTTGTAGATGTTTTTTAAAATAAAAATTTGCTGTCACATATAATCTTTGTTTATTTTTGTATTAATTTTATTATATGTGTTGTGTTATATATTAAAACTAAAAGCATAATTTCAAATTGTTCATAAAACGAAGCATAATTAAAGTCGTATATGTGTAATAAAATCATATAACTAAAACTGATTGAAAGAATTAAAACTGTTACAAACAACCTGTCTAATTTTGTTGATAATATATGAATATCAAAAACATGTGTAAAAACATTTATATATAAACAGGGTGATTCACTGGTAAGGCAACTTTAAGTGAAAATATTAATACACCTATACAATTATGTTGCAGAATGTAGCTTTAATTAATAGAAGATGTTTGATTTTGTTTGGGTCTGCTATTATTGAAGGTACACCATTAAAATTGATATATCTTTTAGGTATGTGACGGATTTTTTCAATATGCAATCCTTAGAAGGCTTTGTTCTTTCAAAATCTGCTCTCACGTTTGTATTTTATCCAGAAATAGAAATCAGTTTTTCAAAACCAAAACCAGAGAAAATAAAAAAAATGTATTATATTGTCACGTTTTTCAACCTTCCTTCGAATTGGCCTTACTCTCAACTCGATAAACGCAATTCCCAAATCTCCTTCTCGGTTCGATCACTGACACCAGGTTTTATTAACTATTCAACACAGGTGTTCCACAACAACAGGAAAACAATATTTCTATCTAGAATATTCTTCCAATAGCTCCAGAAACGCCAACCGTTATTTGTAGAAATTTTCAGTATAAACACAGCTTCCAAAATAATACTCAATATATTTCTATTAAATAACGCTCAAACTTTATTTACAAAAATTAAATTTTACGTCTATTTACACGGTTTTATATTCACGATACAGCGTTTCCCTTATAATTAATTTACTGAACTATTTCCACTATCGCAGTCTAATTTAACTTAACTTTACACCATCGCAGTCTAAAATAAGACAATTTGCTTCTGTCTGAAAAAAATGCTTAAATACTATCCGTTTAATATAGAAAAATCGATCGTTATTCTAAACATCTTTAATTCTGAATGTTCCTTTAAACAAAATAAAATATAAAAAAGGTATACTATAACAACAAAACTATGTGTTCCATAACTATTATTGTTTTTTTAATCATTTTATTTTTTATTTTTATTGTTGATTATAAATTGGATTTTGTAATTTTGATACAGGGTGTTTCATTTATGTGGGATTGAATTGAATTTTGTATTTCGTTGAGATATTGTTGTAACCGTAACAATATGAAAAAATAATTTATGTTGTGCTTCTGATTTACAAAATTTTGTTGGGGTTCACTTAATTAAAATTGTCGTTTTGTGATTAATTTAAAAAGTGTGAATAACATTAATTACACTGTAAATATAATATACTTCTTAACAAAACTTTATTTAAAATTATTTTATTAATATATAAACTTTGCACGCTTTTTATTTTTCATTATTCTATCGTCATGTTTACATTTCAATATTACATTACCCTTGAAGTTTTTCATTTTGTGTTTCATTTTGTTCATTATCTGTCTCAGTGTGACTGTTGTTTGATTCAATTATCTCCTTATCAGTTATCATCATTTTATTTGTATGAAATCTCTTCAAAGCAACTGCCCTTCTAGTTTAATAGTTCTCCTTTTTGACTATCAATTAATGTGCCTTTCTTTCTTCTTACAATCGCTGTATGCTTTTCTGGTTTAAAAGTAGGAGTAAGTTTGTCATTCTTCTTTTCATTCTGTCTTAAAACGATGTCACCTTCTTCTATATCGGAATTAACAGGTTTTCTTTTCATATCGATGTACTCTTTTTCTCTTAATTTGACTTTCCTATCCTGATTTCTTATTGCCGTTTCAAATGCAAAATTTTTATTAGAAATTGATGGATGGATTTGAAGTCGATGGATGTACAGAATTTGTATACATGAACATATAGTCATCCAATTCGTCTTTCTAATCTCGATGTTCAAACTGAGCAATATATAATCTTTTCACTAGCGAACGATTTTGTCGTTTAACTACTCAGTTAGATTGTGGCGAATATGGTATTGTATTTTTACATTAATTTTTAATTCCTTGCAGAAAGTCTTTATTTCATCGTTAACGAATTGTGGCCCGTTATGAGTCGTTATTGTTTCTGGCAATCTAAACCTTGTTAAATTAAATACTCTTTCGATGGCAATGGTTCTAAAAAAATATTGGTCCAGCACTTTTTTGGTAACTCAGTTATTATTAAAGGATCTGGAATGATATCTTTCTTTATCCTTACTGTACCACCAGGTTTTATCCTGAGCCTTCTTTTCATAATTTCTTCTCCTGGATGTCCGTGCAAGTGTCAATACTCTCAATTTTAAGTTTTGTGAATTTTAAGAATAGTAATAAATAATATTTTTTATTTTATTGGACGATTTAATATTTATTTGTTTGTTTTCATCGTTTTAGTCTAAAAATGTATATAAATTAAGCTTTTTGTTCAATTTTTTCAAAATATTTTATTTAATTATTTGACGACATGTTTCAGCTTTTAACAAAAGCTATCCTCAGGTCAGAACAAAAAATATTCAAAAAAATGTATTGTCCAAATAAACAACTTCACTGATTATTACTAATCCTATTATTATTAATCTTAATTTTCAAATAAATTAAATAAATTTTCAATTAAATATAAACTAAACTGAAACTTATAAAATATCGTCTTTAAACAAACGGATAAAAAAAAAAAAAAAATTTTTTTTATCCGTTTGTTTAAAGACGATATTTTATAAGTTTCAGTTTAGTTTATATTTAATTGAAAATTTGTTTAATTTATTTGAAAATTAAGATTAATAATAATAGGATTAGTAATAATCAGTGAAGTTGTTTATTTGTACAATACATTTTTTTGAATATTTTTTCTTCTGACCTGAGGATAGCTTTTGTTAAAAGCTGAAACATGTCGTAAAATAATTAAATAAAATGTTTTGAAAAAATTGAACAAAAAGCTTAATTTATATACATTTTTGGACTAAAACGATGAAAACAAACAAATAAATAGTAATAAATACATTCTTTTGTAACGTAATAATATACCATCGACCTCCGAAAACTCAACTTTGTATCTTTTGTATTTGACAATATCAACATTATCCCACTTATTGGATTTAATGGAGGGGTGGGTTTGAAGGGTCAGTTTTATTGATTTGTAAATAGTTTTTTTTATTAAAGTGATATATCATCGTATCACATACCGTAAGTGATATATCATCATATCACATATCGTAAGTGATATATCATCATATCACATTCTTGATGGCTGATATATAACTCAATATCTAGGCTTTATGGGCTAACTGGATTATTGGCAATTCAGTTTTAATTTAATTATAATTCAATTTCCGTGCAAATTTTCCTTAAATAATTGCTTATTCACTTTTTTATTTTATGACAAAAAAATTGTTTCAAACACGAATCGTTAAAACTTTCGCTTTACTGGAAAAACGAAAAATAATACCATCATTGAGCAAGAAAAACGTATCTAACACAGCTAATATTTTTTTAAAACGATGCAGACCAAATAACTAAGATTAAATTTGAACATATGCTAGCTACTATTTACAAGAGTTAAACAAATATATATGGGGCATTCTTTCCAACTCGGAGACCGCCTGCTCTCCAAAATTGGTTTAGGATTTTCGGAAGGCTTATGGGCAGAAATTGTAGCTTATTGTCTCTAGTTTTCAATGCCGTGTGCCCCTTTTCGAAATTCAAAATGGCGGAATCAATGTGACGGCTATAGGCTTACGGCCTCACTCTGAAAGTATGACATTTGGCTGCCAACACAAATTTAAAATATCAACAGATTCTTGGGCTTAGAATGTTGGTAATTATAAGAAGTTTCAAATTTCGAGTGGTGTTCAATTTTAAGCAATAAGCTACAATTTCTGCCCATAAGAATTCCGAAAATCCTATTTCCATACCAATTTTGGAGAGCAGGGGTCCTCCGAGATTTGCAAAGAATGCCCCATATGTATTAAACCTTGAGGTGCCAACCGTCCTGTTTTGAACGGGACAGACCTATTTTATAGTTGAATGTCCTGTATCCCGACGTTACTATGTACGGGACGTGATTGGTTCCGTTTTCATAAAAAAAAGAATTATTGTAAAAAAATTTGTCTGGCTCTATAAAGATCTGATTGATTGAACTTTAAGTTATAATGCGTTTGAAAACCTTGCATCTAGATAAAATAATATATTTCGAGATCTTTTTTTGTTCGAAAACCTCTATCTAAAGAAAATTTTGTGCTAACCAAATGTTTAGTGTGTCAAATTTATGTCAAACCAGCACATTCACAACATTCACATTCTTAGTGCAGTTGTTTTTTTTTTCTTTTAAAAGAATATAATTATCTTAACAAGATTTCAGATTTCGTTTACCAACGCACATAATAGCGTTTTCGATTCTACAAAAAAATGTGACTTTTTTTGCACTTTTTTTTCAGGTCACATTTTTTCTGTTCGATTCTCGAAAAAATGTTGACCCGAAAAAATTTTCGTTTTCTTTTCTCGATTTGGATGCAAGTTTTAAAATTTTTGAGGGCAATTATTTTCCAGTTTTTGACTTTTTTTCAAGAGACGATGCAAAAGTTTTGCCTTGAACAGCAGTCAAATTCTGTAACTGTGAAGCGGTGAAGTGTTAAAAATTTCTTCGTTTCTTTTCATTAAAAAACTTATCACTTCACCGTTTCACAGTTACAGAATTTGGCTGCAGGACGGCAACATATTAAAAATAAGGAAAAAATATATTAATATATTATAAAAATAATAAAAAACATATTTTTAATATTTCTATTTTCTTGAATAAAAATACTTAAATAGTTTAAAAATAATAATTTACATTAAAAAAAATTGAATTCCTTTATTTTCTTAAACAAGTTTGACAGATCTAAAAAATACGACTTTTTTCTGTTCGATTCTCAAGTATTTTAAGGGCAAAACTGAAAAAATAAATGCAAAACTACAAAAAAATGCAAAACTGAAAGAGTTTTGCCCGCTCTGAGGTCAAAACTTAAATCGAGAAACGAAAACGCTTTCAAAGCGTGTTCTCTGTTTCAATTCAACATTAAAACTACATCAGTTTTTTTAACTTTTTTACTGGCAATGCCGTAATTTTGATTGGACTGTTTACATATATGAACTGTTTAACTTGGACGACAGAGCATCATCAGTCATCACACCAAAATTGATAAAGTGTTTGGTATTTTGAAAATGAAATGACATACAATGAGAGCCATTAAAGTTCTAACTACTAATACTAATGAGAATTGAGAAAAGAAAAAACAATCACAAAAATTACTATTTTTTCACAATTTTTTTTATTCAAAGTTAGGCATGTTTAGTGTTAACCATAGTAAATTATAGATTAACGTCTTTGAATATCCGAAGATACCATCCCAGGTAACAATTTCACCTAAATTTTTTAAATTATTCCAACTTAACTGGAGAAAGCATTGTGTAAGACCATATTATTCAAGCGTTACCTAAAAAAAGCTTATAAAAGACTAGATTCACTAAGTTTCTTATATAATTCCTTAAGTAAAGCTTAATTCAATATTAAATATTTAGGGCATATTCAAGCAAATGTTACTCAAGTATAATACCTTTTATAAGGTTTTATTCACATATAACTTTTAAGGTAGTATTCAAGATGTTTTTACTCAAGAATTCTATCCCTTATATAAACCTTTATTAAAGTACAACTTTTAGGAAGAATCCAAGAAGATTCTTACCCAAGGATAGTTCCTTGTATACGACTTTATTTATGTATAATAATTTTAGTAGTATTCAAGAAAATGGTTACTCAAGTAATATTTCTTATATACGGCTGTTTTCAATAAATATTAAAAGATTTACAGCAAATCGATCTGTCAATATTTTTGACAGTTCGTTGTTTAATTCGCGATGTGTTTAAAAAGTTAACAAGCCTTTAAAAACTTTAACAAACTATTATTGATTAATACAAAAGATTATTTCAAAATAGTGGAGATATTTTCGTCAATGGAAATTTGCAATTGCCATTATTCCGCAACCATTTAATCAAACGTTTCTGATGATGGTTTATATATTGATTGAGATTTACCATTTCTGATGATGGTTTATATAATGATTTGAGTTAGTCAACAAATAAATAAACTGATGATAATTTGTCATACAATTCCTTTTTGTATTAGATGTATGTAATCGCCATATTGTGCGCAATTTGCTTGGGAAAAAATTATATCAAAACTTGCAACAGATTGCAACTGACTTATGGAAAATATAACGTAGAACGTTTATTTAATATGATCATTTAACATTTATTTATTAACCAGTCAAATTGTGCAACTGAACGTAATGCCAACCACAGCATACTATACCCCTTACGAAGCTTGAGTAATACTTTTATTCTGTATTGAGTAACGTTTTATTCCTGTCGTGGAAATTGATTTAATGAACGAGTGCGTAAGGGTAAACGATGAGGAAGTCGTTATAGGGCCTGTGTTCGATTTCTGCCAGGTACGTTTTTATTTATGAATTTTACTTTCTTTTTTTTTATTTTATTTTTATTCTTTAATCATTTTTAATCGTACAATTGAATGGAAACACATGCGTAGATATCGTATATGAATACGCAAAATTATTTTCATTTCGAGATTGTCCTCAATCATAACCAATATTATTTTTAACAAAAACCCATATATTCTCATTTTACGAAACCATTAGTACACTTTTATATGCATTCCTAATCAAAATGTTTGAATAAAAATTAATTCATAGTCGTGGTAGTGGTCCGAAACTTGAAATGTGTACAAATAATTTGTTAAACAATAGTGATTAAGTTTCAATTTTCTTTATGACAGCTGCTAAATAGAGAAGTAGCGTACGGTCCTGGAGAATCAAAGGTTATGAGTTCGATCCCCGCCACAGGCGTTTGTAAAGTTGCGAAATGTGTAAAATAAATTGTAATTTCCGATAAAAGATTAACTCAATAGCAGCAATATACAAAAAAAAATGAGTTTAATGCGCCAATTAACCAAAATAACTAAAGGAAAGAATCACCAATTTTTTTTTCAGTGGCATCGCTTCTTGAATAGGCACTGAGTAATTCTCTTGAGTAAAGATTTACTCAAGCATTTTATTCATGTAACATTTTGACAGTATTTGAATAAGCCTTGAATAACAACTTTTGTACAACTTTATTCAAACACTTATATAAAACATGTATAAAGCAATATATATGTCTTCTTGAATAAAGAATATTTTTTCATACGCCTTTTCTCCTTGAGTAGAGCTTGTATAAAACTTTTCTCATGCATAGTTCAAGAATTCTAAATTTCCCCTTCCATTTTAAATTCCTCTTTTAAAGCTTTACTCAATGATTACCTAGGTTAAATTGTTACCTGGGATGCTAACTGGGGAACTAGGGTCCAAGAGTATTTATTAATTTTCTTTGAGAAATTTATTCTCGTCGATTTTAAAGTTTTGAGGATTAAAACTATCAGGAAAGAACCTCGCCGGTAAGACATTCCAAAGATGTGAGACTCTGTTAAAAAAATCACGTAGAAAAGCGACAGTTTTATATCTTGTTTCTTGAACCGTAAAGGGATGGGCTGCTATTGATGCTCTGGTGTAACGCGCAAAGTGTGCAGGCTCACTTAAAATCGATTTGATCCCCGCAAGCGCCCGCTCATCCATAATGTATTTGTAAAATACCGTCAAATCAGCAACATTTCTTTTATTTTGCAAGGAATCAAGCTCGTTAGTAAGATTTAAATTGCCGATTGCTCGTTAGTAAGATTTAAATTTAACAGCTCTCCGCTGTACAGAATCAAGACATTTCAAACTACTAACGTAGGCTCCATCCTAAATGTAAGAACAATACTCTATGCAGGGATGAATAAATTACTTATATATTAAAAGAAGCTGCTTGCTATTAGAAAACCTTACGAGAACGACCCAAAAGTTCTAATTTTTGAACAGCCTTCCTAGGCTGAAAAATGAGAATTCCATTTCATATTATTTTCAATCTCAACTCCTAGAAGTCTAACAGATTCTTTCTCTTCAATATCAATGGAAATTTAATTCAATTTAATCATATAGTAGCCTTTGCCTTTTTCAAAATTCGAAGGAGGGACATGCACATTAGTTTGGATTTATTGTTTTTTATATAATCATAGCGAAAACGTTATTTTTATTATTTTATAATATTTTACAATAAAAAAAAATTATTTCAGAATTCGATACAATCAAATAAATATTTTGATCCTTCCGACAACTATAAATATGGTTTTATTTTTAGAATCATAATTGTGTGCGTTAGTAGTCTTAATAGAATAAAATAAACAGCTGTTAATTTTATTGTGTTGAGTGAATGTTGTAGAACACAATAAAATAATTTTTTTGATTGTATTGAACTCTGAAATAAATTTTTTTGATTGTATTTTATAAATAATTTGATTGTATTTTGTATAAAAATAAAAAAAAAACCATTTTCGCTCTAATTATATAAAGCACAATAAATCCAAACTAATGCGCATGTTCATCTTTCGTGTATTGAAAAAATCAAAGACTCTTACAATTGAATTGAATTGAATTTCCATTGAGAAAAAAATTACTTTTTTTTTATTAATTTTTGGTTTCTCAATTCTCATTAGTCTTTTATATCTTCCATTGTAAGTCATTTCATTTTCAAAATACCAAACAATTAAATAGGTATCGAAATAGGAATTCTTAAATGAAAAAAATTCAATCTTTAAAATCCCAAAGCATCAAAATCGTAGTCAAATGGGCGGAGCAGAGTTTTGTTTTAACTTTGAATGAATAAAATAAAAACCTTTATGTTAGTATGGTGCTAGTTAATATATAGCCAGTACTATCTATCGGCTGTTCATGCTCAAGAGTCGACGACTCACGGCCCATTTAAGCCCAGAGATCTGATTTATGATGTTGAATGAAACTGATTTACGTTTATCAAGTCTATAAGCGAGTGGTTTTAAGTTTAAATGATATAAGCTGGTGTTGGGTGAGGTAAAAGAACGGATCAGGAGGTTTAATTGTGACTACATCCTAGCATAACCTGATATGATGTTTATTTTATTATGATATTCTTTTGTTAAAGTTTATAAAAATTAAAGCTAATTTTAATGATATTGATGTCAAGAAAGTTAAATGAATGGCGAGGATTCCAATAATAGTTCATCCTCGTTATCCATAACCCTCGATATTTTAATTTATTTGTAGCAAAATATAATTTAGTTTTTGTAAATGATAGCAGCGAGGACTGTTTACTAGTACAATTCCGATTATCTGTTAAAATCTTTGAATCGCGAAAAATATTACCAAATTACGATGTAGCTCATAAATTATCCCCTAACATATGACACCTCGCTCGATAGGGTCTAAACATTTTTTAAGCTATTTCCGTTCCCAATTGGCCAAGTTGGTAAAATATGATAATTGGGTTTCTCACTTACTCTTTTGTTAAAGTTTTAAGCAATTTATGATCGTGACTTTTCCGTTTTCTTAAGTGATTACGTTTGGAATAAAGCGATAACAACACACTAAAACGGATCCAAAAAATTATGTTTTCAACTTTCCATCCCTAGTCCATCCCTAGGTTCAAAGAAGAAACATACATTTTCGAAAATATTACAAAACTTCAGTACTCAAATATTAATGAAAATAAATTTATTACTAAGCAAATCAACCCGACACCCATGTGATTGCCGCCAAAATAATGTTCGGTGTTTTGGTTGTTATTTTATATGTTGTTATTTTCGGTTGTTTGATTTTTGGATAGTATGATTTATTTTTCGATTTATTGATATTTTTCGATGTAACGATTTTCGATGGTATGATTTTTGGATGATATGGCATAATTCGCAATTTTTAAAACGATTTAAAACAACAGTTAATTTTTGTTTCACAAACCATTCCTAAATTTTCAAACTTTTAAATTTTATAATCAAACTCGGAATCCGTAGATTATCTGATATAATGCAGAGAGTCAACTACGGCGAGTTGGTCACCGTATATCAAAAGTCTAAATTAAAAGAATTTTATGAATCCTGCCCGGTGCAATTGTGGCCCAATAAAATTATTGCAGCGAATTCTACCGACCAATTAGAATATAGAGTGAAAAACTGTACTGTTACCAAAAAATCTATTGTCTCCTCTAGCCCAATATTCTTGAAGTGTTTCCTCAATCAAACCTGCACTCTGTAATGTTTCGTCAGCACCTGTCACCATTCTTTTTTTCTTTTTTTTTAAAATAAAATATGTGTAGTAGGGATTAGAATATGTGTCACAACAACACATAAAAATCTTTTTAGAGCTAGGTCCCACAACAACATATGTTATGAGGTGCTAATCGATAAAGGGTAAAAACCTATTGCTGCGAAACCCCTGCTAGGACATCTACTTCGGTTTTTAAGCATTTGTGTACCATTAGCTTAGATTGATGGCCAATTTTACGTTTTAGATTCTGTGGTTCATTTTGCGTGGTTGCTCTACATCGATGCGTATATTTTCTCCCAAAGTCAAACTGGTTAACCATATCGTATTTTGATAATTCAAGCAGGGTTCCCAGATTTTGCAATGACAAAGTCGCGACAAAAAAATTTTAAGGCTAAAAGGTTAAATAAAATTTGTTTTCGGTGAATATTTTAATACTCTATGTATGCAAATGATACACAAAATAAAATAGCATGTGGCTGAATATTTTATAAGAAGCATCCTCTTGTACTTCTTGAATATTTGGCAACCAAACCCGATGTTTTGTCACCATATGCACGGGACGCCTTCGCTATATTTTCGAACAGACGTACGATTTTCGTCGTTCGTTAGGCATTAAGCTTAACATTCTTCCTTTAAACGCATTATAACCGAGAAAATGAAACAAAAAATGTAAGAAATTAAACAGGAAATCGTATAAAAAAACTACCAACTTATCTCTAGGTAGGTTCTTTTTCATGTCAGAAATAAAAGTGTTTAATTTAATGCTTAATAAATCCATGTCTGTTACTCGAATTGTAGAACGTTCTACAATAGCACCTAAGGTATCAACAATCTATGCATTTCTGTTAATTTAAATGACGTTAAAATTCCAACATTTGTTACTGAACACAGATCACTTCTTGTGAAATCCTAAGCTGCCCACTGCTTACACTCAATCATTTGTGAATTTCTTTTCAGATCATAAAATGTTGAGTTCTGATCTAAGAATTCTTCTCATCTTATTCATTATTACGTAGGATTAAAACAAATTGTAAGACTATGTAGGTTGCAGACTGCACACAAAGTGGGGTCCGCGGATTCGGTTCCTCACACCCTAACTAACATCTTATAAAAAAATGTTATTTTATTTTATTATTAAAACATTCTTATCAAATTGTTTGCGTTTAATTAAAAAATTAAATATTTTTCTTAGACAAAAAAGTTTGAATAATAATAATTCGAATCACAAAACTGTTTGGCAATACAATAAAGCATATTTTATAAGGAATTATATTAACGCATTCTTTGTCAGCAAACTGTAAGTTGATTTTTTTTTGCAAACGGTTTTGTGTTAATGCCTACAGAGAATTAAAAAATTTGAATGTCCTAGAGTCGAGTAAAGTCGTCATCAAGATGTCGAGTAAAGAAGTAGTCAAATATTACATTAGAGTCATAAGATGATGTCTGTATGCAATATTGCATTATTTTTTGACAAGAATGTTTTAGTATGTTGACCACTCATCAAAGTTTTATCTGTGTGTGCTCATTGCAGGTTGAATTTAATTCGGATTGCGGGACTTTTTGAAGAAAATCGGGACGCGGGAATCATTGTTACAAATCGGGACGTATGGTAACCCTAAATTCAAGCTTCAAGCCAGGAATTTTAACTGGAACGTTGCGTTCGATTTTTGTGGCTTCATTGCTGCAAGGAGTAAACGGTGGTGCTTTGAGCTTTATTAATCCAAATAACTTGTGACAACAATTTTACTTGTCGACTGACTTTTTGGAACTATAAATTTCTCGCCATTAGGACTTAAGGCGGACTTGAGCTAAGCTATGAGAACTTTGTTTTTTTTTGTATATATAAGGTAATCAAATGGATGACTATACACTTGAGCTAAGCTGTTTCAGTTATGTTTTTTTTCTTCAACTATGCGAGGCGAACTAAATTAGATCGTGTTGTAATTGAAAGACTCATGATTAAAGTTATATCCATAATATTTTCTGTCAAAATATTTAAATAATTGAAATTTGTAGAAAGAAAATTAAAATAAATATTGTTGACAAAAATGTTAACAATACATTGTTTTGCTTTCATACAAATTTTAAAAAATTGAATTCATGAAATATTTATTTTTTGAAATGTAATTTTGACACAATACTAAACAGCTTTGTACATGCGTTTGTGAACTAAGTTATTTGAAGTGTATAACGATATGCACTATGCGAGCTAAACTATGAAACTATAAACTAAGTTATTTCCATAGCTTAGCTCAAGTGTATAGCGGGCCTTATCTCTTGTTCACTAATGAAGTGGAATGGATATACATCGTCGTTTTGCCACCAAACGCTTTTAAATGCGACAACCAAATTGGAGCGTTATACTTTTGTAGTGCTTTTGTTTGCTGTTTCTGCACGACATCCAAATTTTTCTTTTTCGTCTTCTATTTTATAAGACATATTTCCAAAGTCGTTCATTGGTGCAAATAATAACACTTCTCCAAATCGAGGGTGAATGGTAAAGAAAGTTTGTTGGTGTTTCGTTTAAAGCATTTGAATCAAATCATTTTTTCAACCATTAAAAAAAATAAGTGGCCTATACTAATCTTCTGTAGTATTATACTACAGAAGATATACCAATTTAATTGATTTACCAACAACATCCAAACCAAAACATTTCAAACACCTGCTATTCGGCTGCTAAGAATGTGCAAGTTGTATCTAAGAATCGACCAGGTATACACCGGTGGAGTTACTTACCATGCCAATCACTCAATATATTTAAATTAAAAACTACATTAAATATTATTTCATTAATATTTCATTTAAGAAACTTTTAAATACATTTTTGAAGTAAAATTATAAAATATATTAATATATATTATTAAATTAAAAAAATTTAAATTTAAGATATATATTATATACGTAATATTTTTGCCTTTTTAATAATACCAAAATTAAAAACATAAATTTTATTGCAAAATAGTTTTTACTTTATTTTAAAACAAAAAGAACAGAACAAATTCTAAATGAAAATAAATAAGAAAATTTAACTATTACATATGTATCATAAAAATTAATTTTTTTTAAATAAAATTAAATATTTTAAAGAAATTAATGAAAATATGAAAACAAATTATTATTTATTTTTTTTTTCTAAGATTTATAAAATTTTTATTTTTATACGCATATATTTTAGTATGTGCTCGTTTGTACATGCTCTTATCTTAATCCTTAGTATATAATTTAAAGAACTGAAACGAAAATCGATTATATTTTAGTTTTTGGTACATTAAAATTGCGTTGTACCAGTATGCTCTTAACCATAATAAAACATTTTACACACCATATTTTACACACCATAAAATAGTAGAAAGCTACAAAGTTCTAATCTAATAGTGTTCGTTTATGCTTATATCTTGGGTTTAATTATAAATTTTACTTGTTAACACTCAGTTTTTGCATAAATCATATTCTTTTTTTTTAATATTATTTAATCGAACTATTGATGCCCCTGCTACCCAGCTTTATTTTATTGTTGACTGGCACCAGCTTATTTATATATCAATCAAATTTGATCGAATTTAAATATTTCTTATATTGGCTCATGAATTCTATTTTTTGCCTTCCATTTTTAGCTGGAGCATCGATACCGTGCCATGAATGGGAGCCAATACATGAAATCGCGCAATGGTGTTATTTTGGTCTCAGGTAGTCTATCTGGATCGAAATCATTAGTACTAATTCAATGCTATGACACTAATTACTAATATTGTTAAGATAACTAAATAATGAGATCGAATCGAATCTTATAACCTTTTTGGATATGGTTTGAACACTATCCAGTTTCTATGATTCGGGAAATAGTCCGGTTTTTAGTTTACTCCGAAAAATAATTTACTTAATTTTTTTCGATTATAGAACGCAAAATTGAGTAGAGAAAAAGAGAGCTAACTTTTTTTGCGTCTTCTGCAAAAATATAAACGAAATCTCATAAATTGGTCAAAGTTATTTGTTTAAAGTAAGAGATTGACAATATGTCAAAAGAAACCCTTCGAATTGACGTTATAACTATTTCAAAATGTTGTAGTTTAACACATAAACAATTCCCACAAAGAACGCGAACGGTTTCATAATAAGTTCCCTGATTTAAATGTCTGAAAGAAATTACGAGAGCCAGCTGGGTGTTCGGCAAATTATTTTTACTTTATTTTGGATTAACTTATTTTTGTTCATCTTTTTGTATAGAACCTCCATCATTATATACAAAGACAGAAAAGATGATAATAAAATCTGTAAATCTGCTCCAATGGTTATCCTAGAAGTAACATGTAATGCATAAGTAAGCCTTTCGGGTTTCCAGTATCGATTTGTAGTGACTTTGCTCTCACGACACTCATTTGGGTGCGTATTCCCCTATTGCATCTTCAACAATTTCAATGTGAATTGTGAAGTCTATTGAATGATTTTTGTTGTTTTTATTAATGAGTTTCTCTTTAAATATTTAGTTTTTAAAGCATAAGAACTAGCTGAACGATCTGAATTATTTAAATACATTTGTGCCTATACCCATATTCAACACGGTTGCATCTTAATACGCAAAATTTTCTCTGATCTGGAGCTTGAGTTAATAAAACCCTTAGCGATTTAACTCTATTTGTCATAAGTCGGATACTCTTATTGAAATTAAACTGCCTCCAAATCAAGGTATTTATGATCTCGTAGGGTAGATTAGTCTTACGGTTAAGAAATTTGGTGGACTTAACGTGATGTGGCTGAATGCTAGCTTTTGAGATATCCTTTGACCCCTAATCATACAATGCAATGGCTACTCGACCTTACTATTTCGCGAGATAATGCGTCCTGGGAACTTTATGTTGAATAAAGTAATTGTTGCATAGGCTGTGTGGCACGTGACACTGTTTTGTGTAAACCATGTGTCTCCGTTATTGGTACCATCCAATTTAGGAAAATAAAAAAGGTTTAAGAAGTTAGTTATTGTGATACGATAGCGTAAGAAACTGTAAATAATTTCTACATTTCAAAAATCATCCGAAGCAATGACTTTCATATTGGATTGGTGTCTTGTCCAAACTCGAAAACTTCCTAATTGTGGTATCCACTGAGATGGGCCTCGTTCCTGAAGATAATACTCATTGAAAAATCGTTATATTTAAAAATGTCTTTATTTCTAAATTTTCGGTTAAACACGCACTGATAATTGAATATCTGCTACCGACTTGCTTCTACTAATTGAAACACGATCTTAAAAATTGTACGCCGAGCTAAACGATTATTAACCCAAAAAATCATGTAATGCGCGAAAACATTTTTTAACGTCAATTTTCATATTAGACTTCGATAGTTTTTAGCGTTGTGGTCCTGTGTATACATTACTAAACTTGCCGATGACTATTGATGGCATCTGTCATTGTTGTAATTATAAAACATTTTTGTCTGACATTTATATTTGAGAGGAATATTCTCACGATAAATATTCCTTTGTCAACCGCTATCTTATCAGAACAAATGGCAAGAAGCAATGAATAATAATTTTAACACTCATCCTCAATTATACAATCTGCATTGTTAAGTCATTTCCAAAAGTTTTGATGCTGACAAAGGAGTTTGATCAACAAACCAGCACCCTTTTTTGCAGTCATTTCAGTTGCGCAATACACACTTGTTACTTACACACTATTATTTGTCAACGTAGTCCTTTATAAATATATATCGCCTGTCGATATGCTTTGTTCGATTCGACTATTTTTTTTCTTTGATCATATTCCAAGTGTTTTGATTTTCTTCAAATTGTAATCGCGGCATTTGATGCATCGCCATTCGCCATTTTGATGCATATCACTTAATAAACGATATAACAAAAATGCCTCTAGGCATTGCTGTCACGTTCATATTCGTTTTCTTTATTTTCTTTGCTATCGCCATTTATTGAAATTGAATCATCCATTTTCATTGTTTTACATTTAATTTTAATTTCAACCACCTCCCAAACATATAGCTTGTGTTGTGCTACAGTGTAGAGAAGAATAATGTAGAGCAGAGGAGTTTAGATCAGTGAAGTGCAGCGCAGAACAGTGTAGAGCAGAGTAGTGTAGAACAGAGCACAGAGCAGTGTAGAGCAGAGTGGTGTAGATAATTATTTGCTTTAGACGAAGCTGTATTTTTTTATTTTTCGTAGGAATATGAAGCGTTTCAAAAACACGAGGCACCCGATTTTACAAGTGTTACGCGCGAATTTTTACCGGGTGAAAACATCTAGCTCTTGTAGTCCTATTGTATCCCTGCGGTACCACCAGGTAAGACATTCCTTCGCAGGGCAGGGGAAACGCAGGGAAGACGCTGCTGTGTGTCATCAATTAAATGTTGAGACTTTTCTTTCATCCAATTTGGGTAATAAAACTTATCGTTATCTGTATGTTTATATGACTGGTACAATGTGCCCTGCTTACACTAAATGATTCATTATTCGTATCACAATAATCGTAATAATATGTAGGTATTCCTTGATTTTATGTTATGATATGATTATACATATAAAAAATGCTTAGTTATTTTCCTATAATGATTACATTTTTATGTAAATTTCAAAGTAATTAATCACAATTTCGAGTGTTAACTTTTGACAACTATTTTTTATTCGAGAATTAAAAATATTTACAGAATCTTTGTAATCACAAATAAAACATGCGTTTAGTTGAATATAATAATAATGGAGAATGACATTGAATATTTTTTTATTATTCATTGTTCTGTGTTATCTTCACTACAAACATCATTTTGTATTGTCACCTGGGCGATACTAACCATATAGCAAAAACTTATTAAAGCTATATTTGCCACAACACTCCCCCAAGTGCCACCGAAGATGGGACGAAATAAAAGTAAAAATGTAGGAAAGGTTTCAGTGTGACAGGGCACTTGTGACAGGTCGATTTTGATCGATTATGATCAATGTTGATCTACGGGTCTGACTACCTCGCGTACCTCAGTCCCTGCCATTGACATATGAGTTAGCGTGAGATATCACATACCACTGGCAATGGCAGGAGATATCATTAGCCAAGATGATATCTTAGGGTGCTGGCGGACAAACATTAATTAGTCAACGGTAGCACTCCCATTCTTACCTAGGCAGCGTTCCGTAGTAGTACCGCTCATTAGCTCTTCCGAGGAATCAGACCAACATATAATTATGTGTGGGCTTTGTGCCTCGGTTGAGGTTGTTGTTGTAGCGACGTGTTTGGTGCTAATCCTCCGGCGCCATGTCCAGGTTCAGGAACTCTGCTACTGCCCTTGGGCGGTACCACAAATCTTCCTTCGTCAAGTTGGTTATGTTTATATTTTTAGGACAGTTAAATATGTGGTCTACATCATGTGGCGTGCCCTCACATGCGGGACACTTGTCAATAATTTCAGGTTCAACTCTGGTCATGTAGTTGTTTAGAATGCGTGACCAACCGGATCTTAGTTGAGCTAGGATGGATCTGGTGCTACGGGGTAGTTGGGCCTCTTCGGCAGCAACTTTTGGTGGCTTTCTATTTAGAACACGATTTGGAATATAGTTCCTTATTGTATTTTCAACTGTTTTGGTGTGGAGTGTTTTTAAGCCAGTTCTATATGTAGATTCGTCGATGTTACCAGTAACCTTACAATCTCTGACATCTTGCAGAAAGCATCTTGCTGTCTTCCTTATGTCTCTGGGTGGTTCTATTGTAGTTAAGGTGTCATTGCAAGGATGTTGCTCGATTTTAGCTCTACTGGCAGTCATTGTGAATGTTCAACTAGCTGAAGTTCAAATCCTGTTGGTATACCGATCTCTCCAATGTTCAGTAGACAAATTACTCAACTGTGTTAACAATCCACTTGTTGGCAATAATTTGACGACACTTTTTCCTCCAACTATTGTGATAGGTGACTTTATTGTTGGTTTCAATAAAAATCCTCAAAATTGGCTCTCAAATTATTTTCTACAAAAAAAATTACAAAGAAAAATTCATGAGACAACAACAGTTGAAGCTACAACAATTGATAATATTTTTTCCAATATAAATAATTTATAAGCTGGCGTTATTGAAGCTTTCTTTAGCCACCATAAACAGATTTGCGTAAGATGCAATCCAACGTGAAACTATGTTAACAAAACTTGTTGTTTTCTCAAATATTATATACACGGAACCCTCAGCGAGCGAATTATATTCGCACTTGCCTGACTTTTTT
Source organism: Diogma glabrata (assembly GCA_963693315.1). Classification (NCBI taxonomy): domain Eukaryota; kingdom Metazoa; phylum Arthropoda; class Insecta; order Diptera; family Cylindrotomidae; genus Diogma; species Diogma glabrata. The sequence continues at coordinate 185,357,714 of OY856188.1, read as the reverse complement.
TTTTATTTGATCAAACAGACAATCATATAGTGTTTTTGTATAACAAAACGCTTTTTATAATAAAAAGCAATACAAACGTTTATGTAAACATTAGCCTTTTGAAATTGAAATTCACAGATTATATGGATTTATTCTTTGTTTAATGCTTTTTAGTCAAAGATTGTAATTTTTAACCTGAAAAATCGGATTGCTAGTTATATCACAAAAATATTAAAATTCATTGAAAAATTAATTTTTTTAAATATAATTTTAATTAAAATCAACGACTTTTAATTAAACCAAACACTAATATATTATGTACATCTTATTTCGTCTGTGATTAGCGATGTAGATAGAAGATAAGACAATTCCAAAAGTTGTAGATTACATTTTTAAATGTCTTCTAAAAATTAAAAAATTATACAAAATATACAATTAATTTTAGAATTTTAGATTGGAAAAGATAAGAATTAGTTGTCCAATATACACGGATTTATGTATAGAAACCAAATCATATTATTTTAGCATAGAAAAGGTGATCTCTTTTAAAGGAAAAGAAACCAAATCTAAACTATACACAACACAAAATAAACCATATAACCTAACAAATCGTATACAATTTATATTATATAATAAATGAACAAAAAAACTGAAAAACTACATGTATATTGTATTGAACTCAAAATTAAAATATAATAGACAGATTAATTCTAAATAATTGCGACAATATAATAAACATATATTTTAATTATTATGAGAAAATAAATTCAATGATAAAAATTGTGTTTTTTTAGTATTATTAATTTAAATAATTATTTAAAGAAAATATAACAAAATATAAATTTGTTTTTAATATATAAGGAAAAGATAATCAAAAACATAAACTGGTCTGTGTATGTACTGATGCATATTGTGATTTAAAATAAATTACTGCTGAACGAAAAAATGATTTTTATTTATTTGTTAAATATAAAGGTACCAACCCACTTCTTTGGATTTCCAACAGCTTAAGAACCCATAGCCTATTTTTGTCGATAGTTTTGACACTTTTGAAAAAATAAGCTGTAAGATAGCTCTTAATATTCATGTAATCAAAATTAGTCAGAACATGACGATTAATTATCCATACAAAACCAAAATATCCGTAAAACTAAAAAATTAAAATTTGCAATGCTGTGTCCATTTTCTAGATTTATTACTGTAAATAATACAGTTTTGTTAAAAAAATTAAAATTGTACAATACATAACATAATAATTCTATATACAGTATAAATTTATAAAAGGCACAAAAATAGTTAAATATTTTATCCCTAAGTTTAATAATTTATAATATAATACAACTCCATTTAAATATCTGTCTTTTGTTCTTTCTAAGAAATCACGTATCAAATTTGTGTTTTAAGTACAAAAATCTCCTATTTTGCTAACTGCTTTGCCGCAAAATATTGATACAATCCTATAAGTGAAGAAACGGTACCAATTAATCCAACTTGCCATGTATCTAGTTTTCCTCCCCATAAAAATCCTTTAGGTAACGTTGTTCCAGCATGCACAAAATCTAGAGATAATCGTACGACTGAAATAACTTCCATTTGTTGTTTGGCAAGAAAACGATTTATGTTGGCACTGAAATAAATTTTTGCAGATTTTACAAAAAAATAATAAAAATAGAAAAATTTTATCTCACCTTGTTTCATGTTCTAGTTTATCCAAGCAACGTTTATGTTTCTGCATGATTTGAATGGTTCGAATTGTTCTGGAAGAATAAGGAAATTGCATTTAGTACGTTCTTTAGTACTTTAGAAAAATCACTGTTGCAAATTAAAGGTTGCGATTTGTTATAACCGCACATGCGAACTATCACATTTTTTATAACTAACCAGCTATATGATTCTTATGCTAGAAAAAGCTGGCTTCAAGCATTTTATCATTCTTTTTCATTAAAAACGTATTGTAATTTTTTCAAAAGATAGTAAAAACTACGATGTAATTTTTTAAAAATTTCTTTCCTTTCCTTTGTAGGTTTTAGATTCGTGATTTGAGCACATAAGTGTGAATGTATAACTTGTAAGACCATTATTGAAAGCATTGCTTGCAAGGGGTCTCATTGCTGACCTTGATATATAACCAACTAACCAATTTTAGAGTCAGACATTATTTATTCGTGATTACAAAGGGATGTTATACATTGTCACAATACATTTCATTGAATTTGATCACTAATTAAGTTCTGATTCAAAGATTGATGAAAATCTTGTCTAATATTATGCGCTGTACGGATAACATAAACTTTGTAACGACGGACTATTTTCAATTTTTACTCTAAAATAATAGTTTTCAAATTCAATGAAATTAGTGACTAATAATTTGATTAATTTTCTTCAATTGTAATAAACGTCGACATTTATTTGTACCACTGTACAGTTTAATATTTTTTTGTTGATGATTTAAATAATTTCAATTGAAAATATAAGTTTTGCATAGATGGTTTTTTTATCTGAAAAAACAGGGGAATTACTTATTGGAAAGGGAAACGGAAGATCGATGATATGATATAAAAACGATCTAATTGTTTGGATCGAGATCAATTAGTATATAATTTTTAAATCAATTAGTATATAAATTTAAATCAAAGAGATTAGTGATTGATAAAATATTTGTTTATTTTCATTTATAAACTGTTTAAAAATATACCAATTTTATACCAGAATGTTGAGTTTGTATTTTGTGTCATTTCAAAACCTTAATTTGTTTTAGTGATAACTTGAATTGAGATTTTAAGCCAAAAAAAAGTTTTTTAGAAAAAAATAATGTTATATGGACGTTTTGTGTTTTATTTGGATATGCAGTTATTTACAATTTGAAAACATTAAAATTTTGCAAATTTAATTTAATAATAATAGTTATGAAATGTTGTATATGTAAATGTGTGAACTCAAATCGTTACGAAAAGCATAAAAGAAATAAAATAACATGTCACAGATTTCCAACCGATACAAAATATTTAAATGCATGGTTAAAAGCACTAAATGTAAAACCTTGGAAACCGCAGAAACATGATGTAATTTGTTCCCAGCATTTTGAGGAAAATTGTTTAGATCGAAGTTCACCGTTAAGGATGCGTCTTAAGAAAACCTACTATTTTTGATCAAATGTCTGGGGAATCGTTAATAAAGGGAGTTATCACAGAAGATAAACGAAGACGTAAAATAAAACATGAAGAAGACAACATTCAAGAAATAAATTAATGTAAGATTTTTTTAATTTTAATAATTTTTGATTTGTTTTTAGCTAAATTATTTTATTTGTTAGCCAATTAATAAGTTTCTTTACAATTTCAAAGTGATTCATGATAAGAGATTTGCAAGTGTTAATTAGTTTTTCGTAGATTTAGTTTTCATATATGTATTTTTTTTAGCTTTCCGGTGTAGTGTAATATTATATATTCGTATAAAAGTCTAAATTATTATAACTTTTCTAATTATATCAGCATGGAGTAATATTCACATATTGTTCACAAACTCCTTGGGAGAACTATGCCGTTTCTTGATATTCACTAGAACAAAACTCAGGGCTGTCCAAACCATAAAAGAGGATGAAAATTTTAGTCAGATAGTGGGAGTTAAACTGGTTGATAAAACATTAATATCATAGCAATTTACCGATCTCCAAAAAACAATATTACCAGTTTCTTCTCTTTGCTAGAAAAACACTTGCATACAAATCGGTCGAACATAATCATAGGTGATTTTAACATCAATTTGTTAGATTCCGTTGATGTGTCTGTTTCAAACTATATGACTCTTTTAAATTCATTTGGTCACGTATGCCTGAATAAAATAGACAAATTACATGCAACACGAACTCGAAATGCTGTAAGTACTTTGATTGATCATATAATCACTGACTTATCAGTGTATTCCTATGAGTTAAATACCGCGAGCTCACCACTCTCTGATCACAAACAACTTTTTCTTCAAGTTAAAAAGATTCAAATACCAACAAAAAATAGTTCTGTTTTATGTAGAACTTTAAATTACGATAACATATCTAGAGATGCTATATGGATAGAACTGTTAAAATCAACTAATGTAGATGAGTTTGTTTGTAATCTAAAAGAACTCGTTAGTAAAAACACCAGAACAGTGGTAAAGCAGTCTAACTCTGGCAAACAATTTACGTTAACTAAAGAAATTGTGGATTTGATTAAAGAAAGAAATAGATTTTTTAAGCTGAAAAATAAATACAAAAACGATGAGTATCTGTCAAAAACGCACAAAAGGTTGAGCTCTCTTGTAGTCTCAAAAATTAAAAGCCAAAAACGACGCAGCTGTAACAACTATATAAGACAATATTTGAATAAACCTAAAGAGCTTTGGAGCTATCCTAAAGAAATAATATTTAATAGATCAAACACTTCTGCCCAGGTTTCAGCCTTAAGATTCCAAAATGATCTTGTCACAGATAGTAGTAAAATCGCACAGATCTTTAGTGAATATTTTGTCAGTTCTGGACTAATTTTAAGCCATAATTTTCCACCATCTACCTCAGATGACTTTTCATATTTTAATTACAATTTAACTCAACCTTTTGAACTAAGGGAGACAAATGATGACGAAGTGAAAACTGTAATTCTTAGTCTGAATTCAACGGCCGTAACCGGTGTAGATCATATTTCAACAAAAGTGTTGAAGTATATTGTTAATTACATTAAACATTTAATAGTAGGTTTCATAAATGATTCTTTTAAAAACGGTATCTTTCCAGATGTTAATAAAGTAGCTAAAGTGGTTCCTATTTATAAATAAGGGGATCAATTGGACTTCACAAATTACCGTCCAATCTCTATCTTACCGGTAATATCTAAAGTGTTTGAAAAAATAATTTTGAATAGACTAACCGAATTCTTAACATCTAACGATATATTAAGCTGCCTTCAATTCGGATTTACCTCTAAATCAAGTACAACAGCCGCTTGTTTAAATCTAATGGATTTTGTAAGCAAAAGTATAGACCAAAAGTCTTTCTGTCTTTGTTTGTTTTTAGATCTTCGCAGAGCATTTGATACGGTCAAACCTAAAATATTGTTAATTAAACTAAAAAAAATGGGATTAACTGATATACAGCTTAAATTATTTGAAACCTTTCTTGTCAACTGAACACAAATAGTAGAAATTAGTCATCAATCAAGTAATGCGCTTAATCTTAGCCTAGGTGTTCCTCAAGGGTCAATCCTAGGTCCAACATTGTTTAACATTTACATCAACGACATAACGTTCCTTCAGTTGGAAGGAAAAATACAACTGTATGCGGATGATGCGGTAGTTATGTATAGTTCAAATTCATTATAATTATTATTATCTAATTTGCAGACGGATATAAATACCCTTAAACAATGGTTTTATATAAATCATTTAACGCTAAATCATCAAAAAACCAAATATATAATATTTGAGAATAGACAGCTAGATGAAATCATTTTAACGCAAAATATAATAAAATATGACACATGTCACATAATGCTTAGAATATCTATGGGTTTCAGGTGTTTTATTAGCGTTATACGTCTTTGAATGCTTTGCGTTTATTCCTCACTGCCTCATCAACATTCCGTGTGAACCAAGGCTCAGTTTTAGGAGTGATTAATCGATTTGGAATAAACCGCCGCATTCCTTCTTTTATGATTTCAGAAATTCTTATTGCCGATGTGCTAGGATCTTGCTCAACACAACAAATAGTTTTCCAAGGTGTTTCATCATAAAAGTTTCTCAGTCCCTCCCAGTCAGCGCGTTTATAGTTCCAAACCCGACGGGGATTTGCTTTAATTTGTGTCGGTGATGTAAATTGCACTATTGCTGATATTAGTAAATAGTCCGATGTTCCGAGATGTTGTTCAACTTTTGTCTTCGTAGTATCTGGTTCGTTTGTCAAAAACAGATCCAGCAAATTATTGTTATGATGTGAATTGTCTGCGATTCTAGTGGGACACTCTATCATTTGCGTCAAACCGTGATAATCTGCAAGTATCAGTTCAGCTTGCCTTCCTACGTCGTCAGTGCGCGATGAATACTTAAGCCATTCTTTATTATGAATATTAAAGTCTCCAAGAAAGACCAGTCTTGCTTTGGGGTAGTCCGTGATAATCTTGTCTAGATTAGCCGATATTTTATCGAAAAAGGGACATCCTGCGGGAGAATTTGGGGATCTGTATAATCCTATTATAAACATAGTTTCATCAACACCTGAGTTCTTCAGTGCTATAGAATTATGGTGCTTCGAGTTCAACTCGTAGGCCTTAATTCTCATACATGAAAGTGAATCTCGAACAAATATACAGACACCATGCTTGTTATAAAAGGAATGTTCTAATTCGTAACTAGGTATACGGTATTTATCGAGATCCAATTTCGATGCTTTGCTACTAACAATTGTTTCGGTAAGAAACAATATGTCAGGTTTATTTTTTGATGATTTTTTGATTTAGTGATGAACCTCGTTTAGATTCGAATTGAGACCTCTTATGTTGGTGAAGTCAATTCTAAGCTGTTGGTTTACTCTGCTGCCTTTTTGTTTAGACAAAGACTTACCCTTTGACATTGCAGGTATAGATACTGAAATTCGGCCAGGCCTAAATTTTAACACTACACAGTACAAAAGATAATGAATGTATAATGAAATAGTTCATTCTCAAGCAAAAGTTTAAAATTTGAGCGAGGCACGAGCGAGAATTTTAATTTGCGAGAGAATAAAATTCATTAAACACGAATCGATTACAATACTTTATTCTCTGACAAAAAATTGCGTATTATAAAAAATAAATAATGTTTTAATTGTTAAATCAAATTTCTTATTAAAAAAACCCTGATGATAAAAAACGCCCATCTCATACAATCAACCAAGTTCAACTAAACGAAATAAGAGAATTTAACTTAAAATTTGATTTTTGAACAAAACTTATCAAAGCAATTGTGATTATAATTTGAAAATAATTTTAATGAAATCAAAACAATTTGACCAATTGGAATCATACCAATTTTTTTATAGGAAAATTTTCATTAGACAATAGGTTAAGTTCATTAGGCTATAGGTTAGAACCTTGGTTCTCAAACTTTTTGAAGTCGGGGAACACTAAACTCTAATATTTTTTTAGGCGGAACATATATACAATACAGCATAAACTTTAAAACAGGGGGCGCGGGTTGCTTACCTCTTTGAAACCAAAAGAGCAATAAAAACAGAATAATGTTTGCAAAAACACTCCATTATTATAAAGCAAAAAGGAAACGGAATTGTGTCGCAGAGTGTGATTGGCAACCCTCTGCTTACAAGTGCTACTTTTTTAAATAATATGTATATAAATAAAATGTAAAATGTGCACCGATATTGATTGATACAAATATATTTATTGAAAGCACAATTAAAATTACAATACTTTTAAAAAAATCTCAAACTTAATGCGATCCATGAGCTTGAAGATCTTTACAGATTTCAGCGATATTGGGACGAATAAATGATAACGCCACATGCATTTTGTCTTCTAAATTCCCTAGTCTCTCGCATTTGTGTTTGTCTTTATATTGACCATAGTTGAAAATCCTGCTTCGTAAAGTTATGACGTGGAAAATAACAATAATATGTTCAGGGATTTTTTGCTTATACTCGGGTATTCATCTTTAAACAGAGATTCAAAAATTTTCAGGAGTGTATTCATGGAACTGTAATTTTAATCCACGATCTGAAGAAGGCGACGTCAATTCTTCTTCATTTAAAGTAAAACTAGAAAATTCTGAAGAAATAAACGGGTATCCAATCATATTGTTCATAATGTGTGATACAAAACATCATACAGTTTTTATTTGTTTATGTGTAAAAGGAGAATTTTAATAGCTGCAATTATATTTTGTTTCCAAGAAGTAATTTTAACCCGAAAGATATTTTTATTCATACAAAGCCGAGAAAAGTGTAAATTTTACGTACATGTATATTACCTCGGTTTTGAAAAAACATAAGTATTGCATTCATTAGCCAAAAGTGAAATTTTTACCCCCACCAACTTTTTTGGCATTCCTCGACGTTTCAGGAATCTACTGATGCTAAAAAAGCAAAAAAAAAATGAATGTCCGGCCGTCACAACCGACGAAATCTAGAAAACGGCTGGAGGGATTTCAAAAATGTTTGTTTCTAAAAATAGGTATACTAAATTGGAAGAGCCGAAAGGACGATGTGTGCGATAGCTATCCCGGAAGTGTGTCAAAAAATCGTCTAGTGTAATGAAATTTGCATATTTTTTGCTTAAAAAACGTTAATTTTAAGTGATTACGAGTAGGAACATTGAGTTCGGAGTAATCTTGATGGTCGGGATTGGTATGTGAGACCAAAATCTAGATTATTGCATTATAAGTTTGTCAAAAAAATGTTGTCAAGTGTGTCAAAAGACAGATTTTACTTCGATTTATTTATTTTTTACCCAATTTTTTGGAAAAAATAAAATAAATTATTTGTATGACTTATTTAATTATTAATATACAGATTTATGGCATTATAAGTTTGTCAATAAAATAATATCACGTGTGTCAAAAAAATTATTTTTAATTAATTTAATAAGCCAATTTTTTGGAAAAAAAATTTTCTATTTGTATGACATGAAATGTAATGAGCATGAAATTGGACATGGAAATTTTTTAATTTGTTATTGTTTTTGAAATATTTTTGGAATTATGAAAAAAGTTTATATTTTTGATTTTGTTATAATTTTTGCAATATTTTTGAAATATTGAAAAAAGTTTGATTTTATATAGTTTTTTCAATATTTTTGGAATTTTGAAAGAAATATGAATTTGTGATTTTGTAATATTTTCTCGAAACGCTGAATGGAGAAGTTTTTGAGTAGTTTGCTGAGTGTGTTATCTTTTCTCTAAATTATGTTAATTTATGATCTGTTATGATTTTCCGGCAACGTATGTTTCGTGTTAGTTTTGTAATAAATTTCTAAACAGAGATAAAAAATACGTATACCTTAACAAAGAGTTATGTTTGATATGCATCGCTGCCCAAAACTAAAAACAATGTCCGCATAAAAGTTTTATGCCGAAAACTATATCAAAATCCTTAACCCAGACCGAAGCCTTGATATCTCAGAGCTTGAGACTTCAGTCCTTCCATTTTTTTACATTTAATTGATTTTTATTTTCAAACAATTTTTAATTGAATTGATTTGATTTTTTCGCGGAACACTTGAAAGTGCATCGCGGAACACCAGTGTTCCGCGGAACACGCTTTGAGAGCCACGGGGTTAGAAAACAATACAATAATACATACTATTATTATTATCGAAAAAACATACAAATAAAGCTGATATAATTAAATGGACGAGAAATAAAAGTAGATTTGTATAATTTAGAAGAAGTTGAATAAGAACATTACAAGAGTTGAGGAGTAAAAAATTAAAGAAATCAGTCAAGAGTTTTGTTGAAGATTAAAGTCAAAAGTCTTGTTGAAGAATAAAGTTAAAAGTTCTGAGTTTGAATTAAAAGTTTTGTTGAAGATTAAAGTTAAAAGTTTTGAGTTTGAATTAAAAGTTTTGTTGAAGCTTAAAGTTAGAAGTTTTGAGTTTGAATTAAAAGTTTTGTTGAAGATTAAAGTCAAAAGTTTTGTTGAAGATTAAAGTTAAAAGAATAGAGTTGGAGAATAGAGTCGAAGTGTGAAATTGAAGATTAAAACTAAAGAGGTGAGGTGAAGCTTAGAGTTAGAAGTTTTGAGTTTGAATTGAAAGTTTTGTTGAACATTAAAGTTAAAAGTTTTGAGTTTGAATTGAAAGTTGAAGATTAAATTTAAAAGTTTCGAGTTGAACATTATTTAATAAAGCTAACCGTTAATTTAAGTGATTAAGAAATATAAAAACTATCAATAAAAAATAAAATTTAACTAGTAAGTGAGTTTTATTTACACTTTTATGATTATGTTGACCCCTACCATCTTGGCCTTTCCAGCTATTCCGTTTTGATTGTCTGAGTTAATTTAATTGGTTATTTATTATAATTGGTTAGAGCTACTCGGTACTCTATCCAATTATTTGTTGTTTTTGCTCTGTTAAAGAGCTTACGAACTTTATTCCTTTTCCTCTCCAAGCTACCATTCCACCAAGGTACATCTCTGCATCTTTTGGATTGAGTTATTGGAGTATTAAGGTTATATGCTTCAGTGATAATTTCTTGTAAATTATTTACTGCAGAGTCAAGCTCAAATGTGGAGTTAATACTACCGCAACTATTTACATTTTTATGAAGATATGTTGTGTAAAGTTCCCAGTTGGTTTTTCTCGGGTTTCTAAAGTACTAGATGCTCTTCGGGTAGTGTTCTATGTTGAAACGTATATAAGCATGATCAGACATAGAAGTTTCCTTCGAAACATGCCAGTATGGCATATGGTATGGCAATACGGTTAGAAGTTAAAGTAAAGTCAGGGACCTCACCTCTGATTGCGTTTCTAAAGGTAGGCTCACCTTTGTTTGCAATAAACATATTGTTTGTGTAAAAAAAATTGAAGCAGACGCTCGCCTTTTGTGTTAATGTTACTACTTCCCCACACGGTGTGATGAGCGTTAGCATCACACGCTATTATGAGGTTATAGTGGTTATGGTTGCAATACTTGATGAGTTTCTCTACCACTTCTGCCTTCTGGTGGTGTCACGTCCTCATCCCCGGCAAGTATGCAGAAGCAAAAATAAATTTACGAAATCCACCTTGAGGAAGATGAATTTCTACCTGGACCGTTTTAAGATCTCTGCAGATAAATTCATTCAATGGATATATTTTCAGATGTTTGTTGACAAGAATCGCGGTTCTCGGTCTTTCCACATTAGAATGATAAATAGATCAGTTTTTTATTTTTGTTTGACGATAGACCTTTTATTCCTTTACTGTCTGCCCACGGCTCCTGTATGAATGCAAGATCGTGAGCATCCTGTTCAATTAACCGGTTCAAATTAACTGAGGCCATTTCTGATCTGTGCAGATTAATCTGAACGCAACTTAATTTAGGTAGTAGAGATTTTTGTCTATATCGTACAGGTGTTCTGTCTGACTTAGCGTAAGCTGGTGAATCAGGCATTACCCTAGAGTCAGACATGGTGTGTGTACTATCCGAATTAGGTGATAAGGTGATAATAAGGTGATAAGGTGATAAATCAGGTATGATCCTAGAGTCAGACATGGTATGTGTGCTGTCTGGTTTAGGATAAGCTGATGAATTAGGCATGATACTAGAGAAGGACATGGTGCACAGTTTTGTTGTTAGTTTATGTGATGCGTTTGGAGAAGCATCGCTCTCATCTAAAACTTTATTGTTTTCTATACAATATTTATGTAGAAAGTAGGGAGGTACATTGGTCAACCACAACAGAGCCCTGTGTTGTTGTAAGGCATTTATTAAAACTGAAGGGCGCCCGGTCTCCAGAGCTCCGTACTAGCGATCAAGCACCCCCTTAACCATGCTAAGCTATCAGCGTATGTGTCTACCTTAGCTTTAGGTTTTGAACTTGATCTTGGATTCGATTCTCACGTAGGACCTAACGGCATGGGTGACCCTACCGTTGTAGTTCCTAAGATCATTGAGTCTACTGAGCCCCATCACTGCGTCAAAGTGCCAAGTCCATCGATAGGGTGGAAGTCACTTAGTTTCAGTAGAGGCTCCATAAGGTTTAAGTAGAGGGCGAGAGATGCATGGTATCACAATGGACCCATTCTGGTCTAAGCATATCGTTGTGACTTTGTGTTATAATGACAGTCACTGAAACCTAACCTAACTTAGCGTACAATAGTTCTACACTGAAAATGGTGTACATTTGTTTTACTGAACAACTAAGAGGGCTTAGATGTCAGTTAACCTAAATTACCATAACCAAAACGAACGTAACTAATACTCCTAATTCTTTCGTTTAGAGCTTCATGTTCCATTCTTTGCGATTTGTTTAGTACAACAGAACAACATAATTTTATATTACACAAAAAAGTAAGTGTTTGGGATATTTTGCATGGATAATTTTACAGATTAATGAGTACAAAAATTATAACAACTATAAGTTTGTTATCTGTTATAAAAACTATAACGTTGTTAATTATAAAAACTATTGTTAGCATCTCCATTATATTAGTGGAAATTATTAAAGATTATCAAGAATTCGAAGAAATAAGTTAATTTGGTATTCACGATTCTAAGCTTTAAAGTGAGTTTCAATAGTTATCATGTGATATTTGTCGTAAGTCAACTTTAATATTGTTTAAATTTACATATTTCGATTTATTGTATAACATACTAAAACAAAAGTGATACTAAATCGGTAAATCTTGAGACACACTTTGTTTTTATTCTAGAGTATTAAAAAACAACTAAATGTGCATATACAAATGCAATGTTACATACAAATTAGTTATGATGTTGAGAATTCTGACAGATTTCTTTTCCAGTTCCAGCATATTTAGTGCGCTTTTATTCTTTAAAACTTCAATTCGAGGAAAAAATTACCAGAAGTGACAAAAACATCGTGCTTGTCGAAACCCGTGCTATCAATTAATTCATAATATTAAAGTTAATATATTTTTCACACTTTCGCTACAACCGACAAAATGGTGATTGGTCGGTAATTATTTGTGTTGTTCTGTCATCTTTTTTGATACAGACTGGTTGCTTGCCAGCCGCCATATGTCAGGAAATATATATTTCTTGTACGATAGAGAGAAGATTTTTGTGAAAATTAGTGCTAGCATTATATCAAAATACCTGCGCCTGACGATTTATTAGAGTTTATTTGCAAAAGCATCTTACATATTTTTGCAGAAGAACATACGCTTTATTTGGCCTTATACCTAACTTAAGTTATCGTTTTTATAGTTGGAAGTTAGGTGCAGAGAAACAAAAGTTTTTAAAGAAAATCAGTGTTTTCTTTTGTGTGTACAACATTATTTTTAATTAAATAGTGAGGATTTAGTGAAATTATTTGGTACTACTTTTACAGTTTAAAAAAAATGAAAAGAGTTTGTTCGGCGACAAATTTAGCTGCTTTCATTGAATTTTAGCAATTTTTTATTCATTTACTAAAATCGACACATGTCGATGAGTAACCGGCCATCGAGCAATGTAATTGATTATTCGAGCAATGTAATTGCAATTGAAACGTAATTGATTTTTTGTTTAAATGCCTGAATACATTTTTTGGAAAACAAAATGTTAACTGAGTGTTATGTGCACATTAAAGTTAACAAGTACAACGAATTTAGCATTTGTGTTTTAGTCATTTGACCAGTATATCTTATCAGACAAGTCTTGAAAAAAATTTGTGCTCTCAGAGGTGTTTGGTGATCGATGTAGTCCAAACACAAAATGAGTTTTATTGAGTCAACATATCTTCAGTGGAACCATATTGTAATGCTTTGAACACATACGGTATCGTGTTGCGTATATATGCAGTAACTAACCAAACACCAGCTTTATTTATGTATTGTTGAGCATAGTGTTTCTGATTTCTCGACTTTTAAATTTCTCGAGAAAGAAAAGGAGAAATATATGTTTCTCGAGAAATCTCGAGAAATATATTTTCTTAAGCCGCAATTAGACTATTGCAGAACTCTGCAATATTTCTGCAATAGTCGTGCAATGGTAGTGTGTAAAATATTCATTGCAGAAAAGTTTGGCAATTAACTCATTTCAAAACATTGCAATGAGTCATTGCAATGTTTTAAAATGAGTTCATTGCCAAACTTTTCTGCAATGAATATTTTACACACTACCATTGCAGAAATATTGCAGAGTTCTGCAATAGTCTAATTGCGGCTTTAGAATTCTTCGTTTATAACGTCAAATTAAAAACCAATGTATCTTTACATTAATTTTTTTACAATGCATATTAAATAAAACAATTTTTTTAATTGTAAATAATAAGTCCAATAATTTCCAACAACTTCCATTTATAGGGATTAAGCCCAAATTATTCGATTCAGTGATATTACTATATCTGTCCTCCATAACGACATCCATAAATCTTTTGTTTGGCGTTTTCGTTAATTCATTCAGAATATTCTGAATGTACTAATTTTGACAGAATTTGTTCGCAATTAGAACTATCTATTCTATCTCGAATGAATTAACGAAAACGCCAGTTGTTGACGCTAGTCCATTCGTATAGGGATCTGCTTAACTTTTTGTTACTGTTGAATTAATTTTATTTAGTATCTCAAGCTTTTATAGTTTCCAAAAATTTAATGACTAGTTCCTTAATATCTGAAGGATTTTTTGGAAAAGTGTTTGTCGAATAAGGCTGCTTTTTGTAATTCTAGGGAAAGAAACCCCATCAAAAGCAACTAATTGAGCAATTGCTTTACTCATCGACGAATACCGCTGATTGGAACACATCTTTTATGCACAGGCAGGACTACTTGTGCCTGACTCTGGCTGTTTTCTTTTCAAAGAATGTATGGGATTGAAATGTCGATGAAGACCAGTGGTTGCAGATGTAGATCCTTTACATAATATCGTTTTACCACAAATATACCAGTTTGATGCTTCCTTATTGTTTTTCGTAAAATGTTTCCAAGCATCATCGAATTGATTTGGGTTGTTCATTTTAATGGTTATTTGAATTTGATGTAAATGGCTAAATGTTGAAGAACAACTTAAAAAAACGGCTAGTTACGTAAAATATTTTTATTATCTCAATAACTGTTCTTTCTTGAAAAATTTTTGTTTTTCTGATTATTTTGCATTTCACACAAAATGTCAAACTATTTAGAAAGCAGTGGTACATAAATCTACCTTACCGTAATTTTAGTTCTCTTTTGTTCCGAACAGCGCAAAAATTTATAGTTTGGATTGTTTTTAGTAAATACGACGTTTGATTTTTAAAATAAAGGAAAATATTTTTCTCGAGAAAAATAAAAATTTTCTCGAGAAATTGAGATTAGATTTTTGTTAAATTTCTCGAGAAATTTTCGAGAAGAAACACTATGAGCATATGGGTTACATATACTAATAACGTTGACGGTTTAATTGAAAATTTAAAGTCAAATATAGAACTCAGATTTGAACCAACACTACTTAATTAGGGTAGATTGTGGATTGCTTAAATCTGAGACTTAGTTTGTAATTACCAAAACAATGACCATAATAATTCTAAATGTCAGTAATTTGTTTTCGCTTGTGTAAGTTTTATCACATAAAAACAAAGTATTCATTAAATGACTGAGATTAATTACTTGATGCTGCAATTGCTCTATCAGGAAATAAATACTATACAACCGCAATTGTGATAAAAGTTCTGTTTCTTTGCACGCGGCTCCAGTGTTTTAATTGCTGTAATTTAGTTTGAGATGTACCTGATTTTCATTTTATCACTCTAAGCCAAATTTAGTTACAATATGTATTAAGTATAGCCGCCTAAATCTTTAAAACTAAAATACATTAAGCACTTTAATTAACAAATACCGACATGATAATGTAATGTCATTGATAAAAAATTTAAATTACTGTGTTTTTATGAATTATCAGTTCGATGTAAGCAAAAATTTCATATCATTTAAGCTTTATAAATAATCACTGATATCATTTTCCAGGTTTATATTATTACTTTAACCAAAAATTACTTTACTGTAATTTGTTTGAATAAAATACAAATTTGAATTTTAAATAAATATAAGAAACTCGATTTTTCCAACGGCTGCTCTTAATAAATATATCCGTGCAACGTTTTTCGAATTTTCTGTGATTTTTAGTCTACAAGTTTTTTTAGTACACCATAATTGAAACTTTATGTTGTTTGTTGTAGAAGTTTTTCGTTACTGATTGTATTAGGCCAGAAATATTTGATCAGTCGGCTTAAGCATTTGGTCACAAACACCTGTAACTGGTTTGTAATCTTCTGTGTATGCTTGCAGGTTTCACATCTATACAGCAGCATTGCCTTTACACAGGCATTGAATATTCGTAGTTTTGTTTTTCTTGACAGGACGGAATGCATATTCCAGAACTTATGGAACATGTTAAATGTATTTCTGGCCTTGTGAATGCGCTGATTAATATCTTCTTCAGTTCCACCTGTTTTTGATACAGTACAACCAAGGTACACAAATTCATCAAATTCATTCATCTTGGCCATGACTGATTCCATTCCGGTGTTATCGGTTCTTATTTTGACATTCAACTCTCCATGAACAATTTTAATTTCGTTTCGATGTGGACGCGATGTTGTTGCTTCTAAAATTCCTCTTTTGTAGTATCATCTGCTTCTTCAGTAGGTGCATATAGCACTGTATGATGGTTGTATTTCTGATTTTCGATTGAATACATTAGATAATGTTTCGTATTTGTTGTTAAATCACCACTTTCTATCTTGCTTCACTGAGTCCTGATATCTAGATCTTATATGCTTCCATTACCTTCTCAGTGATAGTCTTGATGATTCTGAGTTCTGACGTTCCAGTTTACAAGTCGTGTTCGTGTACGATAGCCAATGGTCGATATTTATTGTTTTCCAGATTGATTATTTCTTCTGGTGTACGTGTTTAAAATCAATTAATTTTAGATTAATGGGTGATTGGTCTATCGAATCCAGCCACTTTCCAGAGCTGCTGTATGAGGTATACTAGCATACCGGGGGAGTTATTTTTACTTCGGCGTGGTTAAATCATATTTCGTATTTTTATGATGTTGTTTCCAAACGGTCACCTGTTTAAGTGCTTAGCTTTATTGTTTAGCTCCTAAAATAAAATAACTACTCATGCACTTGTCTGTACTCTTTTAATTAAAATATTTCTGCAATGAATTCAAATTAATAATATGTATTCTAAAGTTTAAACTGTCACTTTATTTATAAGTAACATTATTTTTCCAAAACTAAATCTGCGTAGTTATGTTGTTTTAAAAAAATATTTCCTAAGCATATCTTTATTCTGAAATTAATGAGGTCAAAGAGATTAAGCGATAGTAAAATCTTTTGACTAGAGCAATTTCAGCCAGTTTTTAAGGTTGATATTTTTTGAAGTAGACCTTAATTTTATTCAGTCCATACCCAACAAAATAGTCAAGACAGTTTGGTCAGTGCGATCATACAGGGTTGCGATATCTAGTCAAGCGATCATACAGGACTACACAGCCAAGAGAGATATTAATGTTTTAATTTAAATTTAATAAAAGTTATTACAAACACAATAATTTTTTTCGGCAAACGGCTGAACACATTTTACCCCCATATCTCGGGTCACAATTGAAATGCGGATCGGAAAATCAATGCTATATCAAATATTGATCTAAGATACCTGTGCACTAAATTTGAACTCAATAGGTCAATTAGTTTCTGAGATATCTTGCTAACAGACACAACACACACACACACACACACACACACACACACACACACACACACACACACACACACACACACACACACACACACACACACACACACACACACACACACACACACACACACACACACACACACACACACACACACACACACACACACACACACACACACACACACACACACACACACACACACACACACACACACACACACACACACACACACACACACACACACACACACACACACACACACACACACACACACACACACACACACACACACACACACACACACACACACACACACACACACACACACACACACACACACACACACACACACACACACACACACAGAGTGTCGCGACTTAGACGAGATCACAACGAGAGAAGATATTTGCGTTGCAATTCGGACACAATTTCCTACAATTGGGTCTATTCAAACAAATGCAATCAAATCTTTGAGGACATTACGAGACGGGACTCAGACGGCACTAATTAGTCTCCCTGAACGATCAGCGCATGCGCTCGTTGCGTCTGGACACATCCGAATAGGATGGGTAAGATGCAGACTGCGCGAGCGAATCACTCCAACACGCTGTTTCAGATGCCTTGATTACGGTCATGTAGCAAGGCAATGTAAAAGTGATGTGGATCGAACGGGGATATGTTTTAGATGTGGAGGAACAGGACATAAATCAAAAGGATGCAAAGAGCCCCCAAAATGTGCTCTTTGCCTGCCGGGAACCACAGGGACTAATGGGCATTCTACAGGAGGCAGTAGATGTCCAGCCTACAAAAGAGCGCTAAAGCCGACTTCTGCCCGTCATGGTTAAGTGTATCCAGATAAATCTTAACCACTGCGAGGCGGCACAGGACCTACTGACACAAACCGTTAGAGACCAGAAAGTGGACGTGGCATTGATTTGCGAACAGCATAAGGCCCCTGTTGGCGATGCGAACTGGGTTGAAGACAGGACGAGCAAAGCTGCTATCTGGACCTGCAATGCTCTTCCTTTTGAACGCAGATCTAGTCGTCAGCATGAGAGTTTTGTCTATGCCAAAATCAAAGGTGTCCACTTCTACAGCTGCTACATTCCTCCTAGCACCCCACTGGACGAATTCGAAGAAACACTTGACCGACTAGTAACAGACGTCAGAGGTAAGTCACCCATCGTAATTGCGGGTGATTTTAACGCTTGGGCCGTTGAATGGGGAAGTAAACGTACTAACCCTAGAGGTAGGGCATTACTTGAGGCATTTGCCAGACTTGATCTGGTACTGCTCAACCATGGTACCACAGAGACATATAATAAAGGAGAAGCAAGTTCAATTATCGATATCACTTTTGCAAGTGGGACACTCTCGAGAGGAGCACAATGGAGGGTATCTGATTTGTATACGCATAGTGATCATCGTGCTATTATATTTGAAACCCAACCCCCACAGCGGTTTGAAAGGCGCCAAGTCAAGCGGAAGGCGCAGCAAAATGGGTGGAAGATCAAAGAGTTGGACACGGAGATGTTGGACTACATGGTTGAATGCATGCCAATACCGGAGAGTGGTGCCAAGATAGGAGCAGAATTTATTGCGAGATATCCTAAAAGCACCTGTGATGCATCTATGCCGCGTAAAAGCAACGGTAATGGACGGTCCCCAGTCTTCTGGTGGACCGAAAACATTGCCCGTCTGAGAAAAGAGTGCCTCAAACTCCGGAGGAAATGTACACGAAGGAGAAATCATGAGCACTATGAGCAGTTCCAAAATGATTTTCGCGAAAAGCGGAAAGAATTGCGGAAAGCAATTGCTAATAGTAAGAGCAGATCATTCCAGTGTCTTATAGATGAAGTTCAGAATAACCCCTGGGGAAGTGCGTACAAAATTGTGCTTACTTAACTCAAGGGTGTTCAATCAGCTGCACCAGTGTGCCCAGATATAATGGTTGAAATTGTGTCCGGCCTTTTTCCACACCACGTTGACTTCTCCCTACCTCGTGAGCTGCAAATTGACGAAAATACAATTTCGGCTGTCACCACCGAAGAGGTCCTAAACGCGTTGCTCAGATTATCCGTTAATAGCACGCCCGGTCTAGACGGCATCCCAAATATCGTCTTAAAAACAGCGATAAAGAAGAAGCCGAATGTATTCGAAAATATCTACACTGCGTGCCTAAAAGAAGGGATATTTCCTGAGGAATGGAAGCGCCAACGCCTTGTGCTTATACCGAAAGGTGACAAGCCACCAGAAGAACCCTCGTCCTACCGCCCACTGTGCATGCTGGACACAACTGGAAAGATCTTTGAGAGAATTATTGGTACTCGACTTGAGCAACATACTGAAGGCGAGTGGGGCCTTTCTGACCGGCAGTTTGGTTTCAGAAAGAAGCGCTCTACCGTTGATGCAATATCTGCAGTATGTGAGATAGCGCATAAAGCTTTGAGTGGTAAAAGATGGCTAGAAGGTGATAAACAGTATTGTGCTGTTGTCACTCTGGATGTTAAAAACGCCTTTAACTCTGCCAACTGGAACCAAATCATGAGAGCCCTAGACGAATTGCATGTACCTGACTACCTGCTACGTATAATAGCCAGCTACTTCACGAGAAGAACTCTGGTCTATGATACCGAAACAGGTCCTAAGAAGTACAATATAACAGGAGGAGTACCCCAAGGATCGGTCCTTGGACCCCTGCTGTGGAACATCATGTACGATGGTGTTCTCAGAGTACGTGTGCCGGCACAAACAACGATTATCGGCTATGCAGACGACATTGCCATAGTTGTCGTAGCCAAAAACCTTACGGACATTACGAGCAACTGTAACCAGACCATAACCAGCGTCAGAGCATGGCTGAACAGCAAAGGACTAGAGTTGGCCGATCACAAAACGGAAGCCGTACTAATGAGTAGCAGAAAAGTGGTGGAAAGTATCGATATCCAGGTTGGTGGACAGATCATAAAATCTGGCCAGCATCTGAAGTATCTTGGAGTCGTTCTAGACCACAGACTCAACTTTAGAGACCACTTGATGTACGCTGGTGACAAAGCCAAACGAGTGGGGGCTGCTCTTGCAAGGCTAATGCCAAACATTGGCGGCCCTAGACAACCGATCAGACAGCTTTTCGGTAGCGTTACCACATCAATATTGATGTATGCGGCACCCATATGGGCCTCAGCGGTGGAAACGCCATCTTATGTTAGACCTATCAAAACGGCCTACAGACTGACATCGTTGCGCATTTGCTGTGCTTTTCGCACGGTGTCTGACGAGGCTGTAAATGTTATTGCGAGTAGGATGCCGATTGATATTGCAGCAAAAGAGGTATCGGCTCTGCGTATAGCAACACGAAATGATAGGGACCGACGAACACGTGAAGACTTCAACATGGACAGTCATATAGAATGGCAAGCGAAATGGGAAGCTTCCACCAACGGACGATGGACCTATGTGATGATCCCTGACATAAAAACATGGACATCAAGAAAACACGGTGATGTCAACCATCATTTGACGCAAATGATCTCAGGCCATGGATGCTTCCGTGAGTACTTATACAAGTATAAGCACGTAACGGATCCATACTGTCTCTACTGTGAGGGTAAGGTCGAGAACGCTGAGCACGTGCTAATCGAATGCGGAAGGTTTGCACATTCGAGAAGACTTATTGAGCAGCATATGGGAGAGTCAATCACTCCGCATAGCCTCATGCAATTTATGCTGAGCTCAAAAGACAACTGGGACATAGCGAATGAGATCATCACAAGTATGATGAAACGACTGAGACAAGACGAACGAAGAGCAGCCATGCTCAACACTACACAGCGAAACCACGACAACACATAATCGAGAGAGTACTACACTCAACCCCTGCCCTGCGAAGGAATGCCTTAATTGGTGGTACCGCAGGGATACAACAGGACAACAAGAGCAAGGGAGATGGTTTTACCCGGTAAAAATCCGCGTGTAATGTTGGGAAAGTCGGGTTCCTGACCTTTTTGAAACTTTCCATCTTCCTACGTAAAACAAAAAAAAAAAAAACACACACACACACACACACATGGACGGGATAGCAATCGCATAAGCCATAAACTATCACTATAGCTTTCGATATTTAATATTAATAATGGTGGCATCGTTCTTATGGACACGGCATATAAAAATTGCCCATGTTGTATTTGGTAGGTTCATCTCTTTTTTGCCGAACTGATGATAGTAATCAAAGTGTCAGAAACTGATCACCTTGAGCTAACATCTGTTTAATGTCTGTGTTCGACATGTTGGTTCATTAGAGCACGTTTTATTCAGTTTGGTGGTTAAACCCACAATTTGAAAACGTCCATATCATAAATGATATGCAGATGCAGTTCAAGTTCTTGGAAGTAAGTAAACATAGTAAAAACTTACCGTATTCCGAAAAGGTATACATTAGAATTCAAATAAAAAACGAACACAAATCAATAATTAGAACAGATAATCTTGATTTTGATTAATATAATAACAGTGTCTGTCGGTTAATGTATAATAACTTAAATGAAACAGATAGGGGTTAAGATGCTAATATGTATTGAAAGTAAAAGAAACACTTAGAAAATTAAACAAGGTCGTTAGTATTCTAAGATTGAAAATCTTTTAATTCTTTGTTTTATGTGTGAATAAAAAATAATCCCAAGATAAATAAATTACTGTCAGTGTTGATACATCGACATTAAAAAACATAAATTAAATTAAAGTTTAAAATTGTTTCAGATAACATAATGAGTTTTTACGCAATATTAAAGAACAATAGAGCGGTTAAGGTTGATAAATCACAGTTGAAAATGAGCTGAATATGTATTGCAATTTGCTACACATATAGGTCCTACGGAAGTCCCTATTATAAAACAATGCAAAGCTTGCTTTAAAAATAAATGTAATGCTCTTTGCATTAGCAAGTTGTTTTCAAACTTCTAGCGTAGCAAGTTGTTTTAAAACTCCAACCATTTTTATAAAAAATAAATTATGTTGTTAGAGTTGTACTAAAATTTGTAGTTTTGCGTTAGAATAAGTTTTAATGCAAAATTTGCTTTGCAATTTAATTATAACTTGCTTTACATAACCCATATAGCAAAGCTTGTATTGAAATTTGCAGTAACTTTTTCGACTGTTTAGAATAGTATTCAAACTATGGAAGATATGATGACCACACTAGGTAACCTATAATTGAGTTTTACTTAACAAGGTAACAGTATTTTTTACATTATAAAACGGGTTAATCAGCGATCACTTGTTATTTAATCTATTTCATTAAATATAACGAGTGTTTTAAATGTATTTGTATAATTAAAAACCATAAAACAGTTGAAATTTTATAAACATATTACCTACAGAAAAAATGAATAAGATTATAGTCGTTATTATAAACGAAACATCCCGACTAGAATTTTAGTCAGACATGCGCTAGTATAATCTGGACCGGATTAGTATGTAATAAGGAAAGCCCGTATTCACATTCGACCCTTATTTCAAATCATATATGTAATTCTCTTATTAAGAGCGTTTGCGAACGTTTTCAAAAATAAATTTTCTTAGTGGAGACACAAAATTAGACAACGAACAAACGTTTGTTAACATGTGGAGAATTAAGTCATAATATGTATAGGGTGTCTATTATGGTAAAAGGAATCCTTGACTTTTTCAGGTTTTCCAGACCCGGATTTAAATTTGTCTAGACCATAGACCAAAATTGTGCATTTTTAATCATTTTTTATGGATAATATAATAAAAACCTCGACTCTTAAATGTCAGGTTGTATGATCCCTATGGGGGACGATCAGTTTTTTATTGATTTGTGCTTTTTTTTAATTTTTGATCTATGGGTGTGACAACCCCGCGTACTTCAGTCCCTGCTATTGATATACGAGATAACATGAGATATCACACACAACTGAAAATATACGTGAGATATCACTAGCCAAGGTTATATTTTACTGACAGATAAACTGTGTTCAGTCAACGGTAGCACTCTCAGTATTATTGGTGGAATATCCCTTCATGATGGCACACTATCGCTTGCTCGAAGAAACGAGCCTTCATATAACTCCCCATCTGGGCTTTAATCATTGAGGAAGACTATACGTGACATGATCAATGAAATATACCAGAGCTGCGGAGTCGGTACCAAAATTAAGCGACTCCGACTCCAAGTTTTTAAATTTTAAATCCGACTCCGACTACGACCCCGACCCCGACTCCGACTCTGACTCCGATTTATATATATAATAGATAATATCCAAATTTCATTTCGAAAAAATAAATTATACTAAACGTAATAAAGCACCTGGTAGCGACTACGATTTAACATATCCGAAACGACTGTACAGGGTGGTGAAACTCTATCTTCAAGAATGTTTCAACTAGTTTAAATGATCTGTATAGGACTGAAAATATGCCACAGGACTGGAATTCAGCTACACTGCAACCTATTTACAAAAATGATAAACGCCACATTTGTGAAAATTACAGGGGAATTGCTCTACTCTCCTACATATTACAGTAAAAGCCCGAGTATCCGACATTCAATTAGCCGAATATTCAGTTAACCGGAATTTTAAATTTTTGATTTTTTCCCTTTTCACAAGAAAAATGTTCTTTTTGTTAGGAAATTTACAAGAAATATATTTTGCTTTGACTTTTGAATTATTTAAATTTTTAAAATATTCTTATTTATTTTTGTATTTGTACTAAATATTGGGCCCGATTCAATAAAATCTTTTATCGAAAATTTCTTTTATTCTTTTATTTTTTGTATGAAATTTTATTTTCCCGTTATAAAATTTCATACAAAAAATAAAAGAATAACAGAAATTTTCGATAAAAGATTTTACTGAATCGGGCCCATTATTATTATATGATATCGTTCTAATATTTCATTTAAATTCAAGTATTCGAAATTTTCGATTATCCGGCATGTTCAATCCCCGAGCATTCCAGATAATCGGGTTTTTAATGAAAATATATGATTTTTTATAAATTTTTCTAGTAGACCAACCAACTTTTTAAATTTACATAACGGGACATGATTTATATCACCGACATTGATATCACTACATGACCCTCTTCTACCCTGAGCGAAATTAGAGATTTACTTTAATACGAACAAACAGCAAAATTTGAAAAATTGAATAAATGTTAGAGTGTCGTATTTTGAATAGTTAAACGAGAAAAAGAAGATTATTTTAGTGTGTGAGCCCACTTTCATAATCGATTTTCTTGGAAACTACATATAAGTTCTTTTGAACTGAAATATGGGATTGGCCATAAAAGTGACTTACTTTAAGGAAAGCATAAAATTTACTGGATTTGTTTTTAAGGACCTTAAAATCGTATAAGAAAACTAAAAAAAGCGTTTTTGACGCCTTTCAGATGGGTGTTACGTGAAAGATTGATTTTTCCAAGTAAAAAATCTTTTTGAATATTTGAGTCCTTAAGGTTTGACGAATCTACAAAGATGAATGTGGTTTGTGGGTTTTACTACGTCTTGAAAACTGTAGCGAACTCTCCGAAATTTTAGACCCTGTGAGTTGTGACGCATGGTTTCATATAAAAAACTGATGTTTTTAAAGAGGTAACCACTTTTTATTTAATTTTTGTGCTGTTTGGTTTTGATATACATATTACCAATAATGTGTATCGCTATTCTGTCCCAACCCCATAGCGCCAAACATAATAAACGAAAAAACTTACAAGTCACTAGATTATAAGTTATTTAAAAATTTAGCAAAGGCGTTAGGTAATAATTCTCTAACTTCCCGACTCCGACTCCGCAGCCCTGGAATATACTACTAGCTCTAGCTGCAGGATCATTAGCAACGCCATTTTAGTTTTGTTAATGCAAATTTTTACACCAAATTTGCTGTTTTCTTTTCTCTATCATGAAATCTATGTCATTTTTTATATGTGATAGGGTTTATTGTTTAGTTATCCATTCTTTAACAAAAGATATAAAAAAAATAAAACAAAAAATTTGCGTCCATCAACACCTTAGAACGCATGTTGTTGTGGGACCTTGGTATTAAAAGGTTTCCCTATGTTGTCGTGATACATAATTATTGTAATTCCTATTACACCACACATTTTATTAAACAAAAGATATTGTTTTTAAAACCATTAAATATTTTATAATGGAACTAAAGGATTATTGATTATTTAATTGAAACTGAGTAAGGACTGGTTGAATACCATTCGCGCATCTGACTCGATTTGGAACGTAGTCCTTTATTGTATATTCAAACGCTCTGGTGTAGTAGTTTTAGTTTCAACCTATAAGTAGACTCATCAATATTATTCGTGATTGGGTGACAGAATTTAACAGTTTTTTTTATGTCTCAATGTGATATGATATCGTTGCATAGATATTTCTCTTTCTGCACGAGTGTAATATCTTAGGTAGATATTGAATAATGACGGTGGGAGCACTCTACCTGGTGTCACTCCTCTTAGTACTCTCATTTTCAGTTTGGCGTTACAGAGCTTAACAAATGTTTGGCGACGTCTAAGTTGCACGTTTCATTTTTAGTGTTCATATCATTAAATTATATTGTTACGATTCTACATAATCGCGACGAAATAAGAAACAAAATTGTATTCGACCTCAATTCACCCTTTATTATTACACACTTTTATTTAACTTGACTTTTGAGAGCTTTGATGGGTCGAATTTTGTGATTCATTTTTCAGTAACTTCCCATTATGTGATTGATCCCAAATTGAAAAGACAAGTTTGTTGAAGCAGTCAGTACGTATTTCTAAAACTTTTAAAGCAAAAAACTTTATAAAACTGAAGAAAAAAATTCAAATTTTTCTTCACTCTGAAAGACCTTAAAGATATGCACTGAAATCCTCATAATCTGGTTGACTCATTTTGAGCGAAGGAATTTTGTTAATACTGTGTATATCATTATAATCATAGACATCATACATGTTTGTGTCATTTTATATGGAAAGGCCTTACATTATAAAAAATGACCACAAAAAAAAAAAATAAAAGTATGACATTTCGTTCTAATTTCAAAGCTTATAGACCTTTTTTCTTAAAGTTCAAATCGCTATTTTGGTGTATTTGACAGATTACATACAGCAATGATAATTAAAAATCAGTTATTATGTATGAAAATCCATAAGATCTGAATAACCCATTTTCCACGTTAGAATTTCGCTCATACTGAGTATATCATTATAATATATGGCATATTACACATTTTTGTCATTATTATTACACACTTTTATTTAACTTAAGATTTGACAGTTGTGTTGGGTGGAATTTTGTTATCAATTTTTCAACTACTTCCCATTATGGGATTGGTATCAAATTTAAAAGCAAGTTTGTTGAACCAGTCTACGCGTTTCTAAAAGTTTTAGACTAAAAAACTTAATAAAACTGAAAAAAATTTCAATTTTTTTATAATTTTTTCTCCATCATTCTAAGAGCTTTAGAATTTATATGAAAATCTATAAGATCTGAATGACCCATTTGCCGCGCCGAAATTTTGCTCATACTGAGTATCTCATTATAATAGAGGACATATTACACATTTTTGTCATTTTTATATGAAAACATGGCCTTAAATTGTAAATAATGAGTGATTCGTATTTCGAAAATTTTAAATAATTGTTATTTCTTCTAAATCCAGATTGTTTTGTGTTCTCGTTAAGTTTTTTTTACTATAGTTGCATAATTATTATTTTTTCAATACATTTTAATACATAATTAATGAATTATAATTATCATTGCTGTATGTAATCTGTCAATTACATACAGTAATATAACGATTTGAATTTTAAGGAAAAAGCTCTATAGTTCAGACCTTTTTTCCGAAAAAAACTTGACATTTGGAGCGAAATCTCATATTTAATAATTTATGTACAACTTAAAATTAAAACAATGAGCAAAGAAACGTACTAAAATTTTACACTGGATGTTTAAATAACATAATTACAATTGTTATAGTGCAATTAACCTTATTAAAATTACTTTAAATTTCAAAGAATATTAAATCTTCGGTAAGTGATTTAATTGCTAGTTTTACTTATGGTGTATTTTCTGTGAAATAATTTAATAATATTTGTAAGTAAAATTATATAACTAAAAACTCTAAAATAAAAACATAAATAAAAAAAATTTAAAAAACACACTTTTTGAAAAACGAACTAAAAAGTAGAAAATAAATTTTGCATTAACACCAGCGTTATGTCTTTTATAATTATATTGTCTTTGACATTGTAAGAAGAAAACATATTTAAATGGTATTTAACACATCTTAGCATAGATGCAAATATTAAATTTTTGACTAATTTAAAATGCTAATTTTCGATTGACAAACAGTTTTCCGTTCCCATTTGTTACATAAAATAAAAGTGGGTGGCGCATTCAGAAAGGAAAGGGAATAAACGTTGGTACTTGGTAGTCTCTCTTGTTAGAGATTAATAAAGCATACATTTGTTCCTTTTCTATATTAATGTATGCGTCACCCACTTTTATTTTATGTAACAAATGGGAACGGAAAACTGTTTGTCAATCGAAAATTAGCATTTTAAATTAGTCAAAAATTTAATATTTGCATCTATGCTAAGGTGTGTTAAATACCATTTAAATATGTTTTCTTCTTACAATTTCAAAGAAAATATAATTATAAAAGACATAACGCTGGTGTTAATGCAAAATTTATTTTCTACTTTTTAGTTCGTTTTTCAAAAAGTGTGTTTTTTAAATTTTTTTTATTTATTTTTTTAATATTTTAATTAAACCTTTGTTATAAATAAGAAAGAGCAAAACATGAGATACATAAAATGCATGCAAAATAATGACATCGAATATTCTTAGAATTTCGAGAAATTAAGCAGAAATCAATTTAAGGAATTCCTTTTAAAAATGAATATTAACTTAAATTAGACTGTACGTATTAGTTTTTAATAGAGTTCCAAAACCTTTTATTAAACACAGTTTTATCATTTTTTTATACCTTTAATGGTTTTTTGTGTGAAATGTGTGAATATACTATAGTAATAAAATTTTGATTGGTAGAAATTGGTTATCTAATGAAAGAAGCAATCAGCTGATCAAACATTCTATTGAGGATTGTGGGCTTAGGCAAATTATTACAGATCATACTGTCATGCTTAGAGTGTCTCATTTTTATTGCTGTTGTTGTAGCGACATGTAGGGTTTCTCAAGATGGACGGGTCTACGCTCTAGAAGTATTCGGAACCCAATTCCGACCAAGGACCATCACTAAAATTTCGACGAAAGGTGCAAATCCGCCGCTCTATTTTCATTGCTCATCATGTCTGGTAGTAATATGATTAACCGTTTGATTCATTCTTCTCAGTCCTTCTCTGATTTCTGTGTCCAACATTGTTTTGAAGTCGACATTGAACCATAGAGGTACCTTGAACATATGGCATCTCAATGCTCAGAGCATCTTACGAAAAAATGGTGAATTTCGTGCTACCTTTGCAAAAGTGAATGTGCATTAGACTGGTCGTTAAAAATTAAATTTTCTCAGACGCATCCTAAAAAAAATTCTTTTTGGTAAAAAAAAACACGTGCCGCAAAATCATCGAAGTTGATTTTTTGATTTCGTAAATTTTTAAAATATCTCATAAATATGGAATGGAGATTAAAATAAAATCATTTAAACTTTTTTGTAGGACATTTAATTCTCTACAAAAAGTTCCACGTCACTTTTGCCTAAACCGTATATAAATATAAACAGGCACAAATACTGGATAAACAGGTACAAGTTACGTTTCCACCTGACGATTTTAATCATTACTATAACAGCTCAACCAAAATGGCTCTACATCACCACCTAACCGTATTTTTTCCGATGTATGTAGTGATAATTCTTCTGATCATCTATTATCGTTTTATTACATTTGTTATGATGAACTCTTTTCCTCTATCTCTTCTATTAAATATGAAGTCTTGGGCCTGATGGTACCCATCGAAAGTTTATTAAGCTCATTCTGCCTGATATCTCTTCTTATATGTTCTATATTTTTAACAATAGTATAACATAGCCATACTCTTCTGCTGAATGGAAATTCGCCAGAGTGATACCCATTTGATTGTATAAATCACGAGAAACTTTGCAGGAAACTTTCTTTGCGTTTTGAGTTTTCACGATCTGTATGTAGATTTATTTATTCGTATCTTTATAGGAGATTCTAAATTGTTGAAGTTACAGGTGTTCGTTCTAGTCGTTATAGTCTAGTGGGGCTTACTTGTGGGGCACCCCAGGAATCTGTTCTTGGACCATAATTATTTCTTCTCCTTTTATAAATGATATATCCTCCTGTTTGAAATTTCTATGTACCACTTGCATGCGCATGGTCTGCAACTATACGTGAATTATGTGTTTGCTAATAGAACGGAATATATGGATAGACTAAATGAGGATCTTGATAGAATTGCTAGGTGGTCTGTGGAGAAAGGAGTTACTATTAAATGCTAAAAAGTCGCAATCTATTCTGATTTTTCGTGGCAAGCTGTCCACCTTACATTTCCCATTTGTGAAACTTAATAATGACCTTATAGTGTCTTCTGACATTGTCTTTTATCTAGGACTTATTATTGACTCTTCTTTATCAAGGAATGATCATGTGAATAACTTGTGTAGTAAGGTATATATTACTCTTCGTTCTTTGTGGAAGATAACATCTTTTCCCAGTGTAGGGTTGAGGCATAAATTGTGTATGGCTGATCTTGCACATTTTTTTTTACTGTCTGTGACATTTTATTGTAAGGTATGCAAAAACAATTTATGCGTAGAACGAAAAAAGACTTCAATGCATGTGTCAGATACATTTTTTCACTTCGGAAATTTGTTCACGTACCCTTGTTTGGAAGCAAGTTGCTTGGCTGTGGTATTGAGTTCAGATCAGAGGCGTAGCTAGGGGGGGGGGCGGGGGGGGGGCGGTCCGCCCCGGGTGTCACCCGTTTTGGGGTGACACCCGAACGTAAAAAACTTAAACAAACCATCACAATGTTTTCAACGATAAATCACTTCGAAACCGTTTTGGGGTGACACCCGAACGTAAACAACTTAAACAAACCATCACAATGTTTTCAATGATAAATCACTTCGAAACCGTTTTGGGGTGACACCCGAACGTAAAAAACATAAACAAACCATCACAATGTTTTCAACGATAAATCACTTCGAAACCGTTTTGGGGTGACACCCGAACGTAAAAAACTTAAACAAACCATCACATGTTTTCAACGATAAATCACTTAGAAACCATTTTAACCAGGTTATCCATATAATTTTAATTTATAAATTGTGATAACTTATAAATGTGTCCTATAAATGTGTTATTGGTTCAAAAAGAATCTATTCTACTTTTTAAAATTTTTGAGTTATTACGTGAAATAAAATTTTAACAATATTAATCGAATTAACATGTTGAGCATTGAATCCCATCACCACAATTACTCAATAGCTTTGAATATTCCTATAGATACCATATTGACCGTTTTTTACGATATATTATTTAGTATGCAAGCATGATTATTTAATGACCAGGTCTGAAAACATATATGCTGAATAATGTATAGGAAAAGTGGTTTACGTCGATAATGTGGCACCCTTTGTCGATAGGGTGGCACCCTTGAGCTACAATGTCTCTAATCCAAAATTATTTCTAAAATATCCGCTTAACCTTACTACCTAATATATGTTTTACATTTCAAACAAATTAATTGCAAACACCTAAGGAAACTAACAAACAATCAAATTACCGTGTTTGTAAATGATCTCAAAATAATTTTTTTCCCTTTATCTTGAAACTCAAAGAATAAATTGAAATAGATCGTTTTTCAATGGACACAAAAATAATTACTGTAGAATAAAATGGCAGTTATGCAATTACTGCAGTTTTGCAAATTTTTGTAGGTTGATACATACTCATACTGTTTGTTTTCAGTTTTATATATTTATATACACCCAATTCTGTTTTTACACGGTAGATACGTTCCAGGAAAAGACGTGTAAAAAAAACCGTGCATAAAAAGACATGCAGCACATAGAAAAAAAGGGGATTGGTTCCATACCCTTTATTTCTGTAAAAAATAGGTAAAATAAAATGATTTGTACAAAAAAACTATTAAGAGTCTATATAAAAGCCAAATTAAATTTTTTGTGAATGTATGCACAGTTCATTTGATAAAAAAACAAAAATTAAATCAGAGATCAGCAACAGTGCGACAATGTTGTAGGAAATCAAGATTTGATGTTAAATTTAGCCTAGAGTCTAGATCGAAATAGATGCACCACACAAGACTTGACAACAATATTCCATACATGGACGAATGTAGTACTTATAAATGTGGAGTAAATTATACGGAATGAAATATTTTTACCATCTATTTAGGATGCTATTTGTTCGTCATAGATACTAATGGAAGTATCATTGGGGAACTCGGTCTATGATATGAAAACAATCAATAGCTGTTTTTTTGGTGGAATCAGAATTGAATAAATTTTTCTACCCCAATCGGCGACTTTTTCTCGGTCCTCGGTCCTTTTCTCCTTCAAGGTCCTTGTTTACATTTATAACAACGTTTCTCCGGGCGAGATTTATTTTTTCATTCATTTTACCTTTGAAGATAGGGGAACGAATGACCTGTGCAATGTACTGTATGTCATCTGCAAAACTATTTGTCGTGTTACTGATAATTTTCAACAGGTCATTGATATAAATTAAAAATAGAGTGGGGAATAAAACTGAGCCTTGGAGAATACCAGTAATAATTAATTTAGACTCAGAAGAAAAACTATCGATGGATACCGAAATGTTTTGATCGGTAAGGCATTTTTGAATATGCTTTACGTCTACATGAAGTTGGCATGCCAGATTCGATCATATGCTTTTCAAATTTTTAAGCGAAAACGTACGTTTCACAAGCTCAATCAAACATGCTGTTCCAACGACATACATATAATTTGAAATATTAGTTTTTTTGGGAAATGGCTAGTGTAGGCACAGCCAGTTCAAAAAAGGTCCGAAAACGGATACAATAAATTACAAACCCATATCAAACTAATCGAATGTAGCTAAAATATTTGAAAAAAACATTAATTTTAAAAATATGAGGTTCTTTGTTAACTGGTCAAAAATACTTAAAGACAATGCGGTTTTCGCCGAAAGACGATCGCCCTGCATGGATTATTGTTGTCACATATGGAGTGTACCATACAGGTCTTGATTGAATCTATACAACAGAGGGCTGTTAAATTGATCAGCAATTCAAATCTTACTAATGAGCTTGATTTCTGGTATGTCGCTGATTTGACGGTATTTTACATTATGGATAAACGGGCTTCTATCTAAATCAAATCGATTTTACCTAAGCCTGCAAACTTGACACGTTACACCAGAGTATCAATAAGAGTATAATAAGATAAAATAATTTTCTTCCTCCAAACTTTAAGATTAGCGTTAAAAAATCTTCAAAGAAAATTGATCAACTGTGCATACATACTTCTAGGAATAGAAGTTGAAAACAATATGAAATGAAATTCTCATATTTTTAACCTAGCTAAGAACGCTGTTCAAACATTTAGGTCTTTGGAACGATTTCGTAAGTTTTTCGATAGCGAACAGTTTCTTTTAATATATAAATCATTTATACTCCCTGCATGGAGTATTGTTCTCACATATGGGGTGTATCTGATTTTAGTAGTTTGAAGTAAATTGAGTTTGTTCAACGCAAAACTGTTAAACTATTTAGCAACTCAACTCTTATTAATGAGTTAAATTCCTTGCAACACAGGAGAAATGTTGCTGATCTGAGAATTTTCTATTAATACATTGTGGATGAACAAACTTCGACTGAGATAAAATCAATTTTACCTGAACTAGCAACCTATCGCGTAACACCAGAGTAAATTTTGTAGCCCATCCTTTTACACTTCATATAAAAAGGTTCAGAAGTGTTGCTTTTCAGCGTGATTTTTTCAGCAGAGTCTCTCATCTATGAAATGTTTCACCAGCCAGGGTTTTCCCTGATACCTTTAATCCTCAAAATTTTAAAGATAACGTTCATAAACTTCTTAATGAAATTTAGTTTATTCAAACTTAATCCTAATCCCTAGTTGGACATGGTATCTTCAGATATTAAGAGACGTTAATTTATAATTTATTATAATTAACACTAAACATGCCTAACTTTGTATATAAAAAAAAATACGAATTTTCTTCGAAATTTAAACCGTGCTATTTCAAATAAAACCGTGTAAAAACGAATTTAAATTTTTTTTCTAGACCGTGTTATTTCAAAACCGTCTAAAAAAAGACCGTGTAAAAACAGAATTGGGTGTATTTGAATTAAATGAAAGTTTATCATTTAAAATTACATTTTGTTGGGTTTTAAATCCTTTGGAAATTTCAAACTCATCAAGTGATTCTTTTAAAGATCCTTGGCTACATAAATGTAAAGCCTTCAATTTTTTTTTAAAAGTGGTGTAGCTATTGTTATTAACTATGTAAATGGTTTGCAAAAATAAACTTTAAATTTTGTTTATTTTTCTTCTTAGGCAGGTATTCCTTAAATCAGTCTTTAAAACATTTTCCGGTTTTCCCGATGTAAAATTTTTCACAAAAATCACATTCAATTTTGTAAATTATTGAGCATGATTCTAATTGGATATTTAATTTTGGTTTCAATTCTTTATATAAAATATCTTTTAGGATTTCATACTTATATTTTTTTAAATAGTTCTTTATAATATTAGGCTATGATTTGTATATTCCATTTTATCAAATATTATTTAATATAAGTTGTTACAAGGAAATTTAAATAAATTAATTTTCTTGGCGGTGTATTTAGTCGTTAACACAGTGTACTTATTATGAACTATGTACCTATTATGTATCCTACAAATATATTTAGAATTAATGCTTTGCTGATCGTTTAGCAAATATCCCAAAAAATAAATATGCCACGAGGAGTTCATACTTTTTAAAGAAACAGTTGGTTCCAGCAGAGAAAGACCAAATCTATAAATATGTTACAAAACCCGATGATATCCAAAGTTCATCAAAAGAAACTGATTGATGCAACGAATGTTTCAGAGAATATTGGCTCATCTTCGGAAAGTAACAGCAACAATACAGAATTAATAATGATAATCTATGATGACGAATTAGAAAGGAATAATGAAAATGACAGTGATAATGCCGCTAATGCTTCTACTATTGAAGACAGTATTTGCATGGGTGAATCACTTCAGGACTTAAGAGATTGGAATATACTCGTCTCTGGTAATGTTCGCATTGAAATCATAAAAAAAGAAAGTGAACATTTTCAAAATAGAGAAGGGTCGTTTGTTACTGTATCTAGACACGGGTTAGACATAAAAGGTGATGTTCGCCATCTTTCCAAAGAATGGTTTTATAAAATGATGTATAATGGTGAAAAAATTCTACGGCCATGGATTGTTTATTCTCCTGTAAATAATAACTTGCGTCCTGTATTGCTTCTGTTGTCGTGTATTTGCTGTCACCAATAATAATAATACAAAACCAACATTTACTACTGGATATCAGAAGCGGTGGAAACTAAATCCCAAAGTGGCCGAGCATGAAACTTCAAATGAACATCTGGAGAATTTTGAAAAGTGGAAAACTTTGGAAATGAGGTTAAAAATTCATAAAACGATACGAGACGCAACCTTGCAATTAATATATAATAAAAAACAGAAGTGGAAACATCTTTTATCAAGATTATTGGATATAACTTTGTTTTTATCTAAACAAAACCCAGCATTTCATGGACATGATGAAGGACAAAGTTCTTCAAATAAAGGCAATTTCTTAGAACTAACCAAACTATTGTCAAAGTATGATGTAGTATTAAAAGAACACATTTTGAATTTGGAGCATGGTGAATCACCAAAAGTATCATATTTGTCACCAGATATACAAAATGAGTTCATAAAT
Source organism: Diogma glabrata (assembly GCA_963693315.1). NCBI lineage: Eukaryota > Metazoa > Arthropoda > Insecta > Diptera > Cylindrotomidae > Diogma > Diogma glabrata. The sequence goes on along the minus strand of OY856188.1, from coordinate 185,322,395 downwards.
GTTTTAGCGATCCACGTAAAGTTTAAGCTTGTCAACGAAATTAAATCGGTTAAATATTTTGGAATTATGTTTGATAGCACACCTGACATTTCACATATTGATCAAATGTCAGAAGTGATTCGTTGTGTGAAAATTGATGGTAGTAAAGTGGAAATCAAGGAAGTATTCCTTGGATTTTTTCCTTTACGTGGAAAAAGGCCGCTGATTTAAGCGATGAAATTCTTACACTGAAAAAAAATTGAAGTAATGATAACCTCATCTCGAAGATGGCATTTTATTATTCATGCAAAGAAAAGATATTTACAAACAGTTTCACCGTGATTGGGACAACTACTCAGTACTCAGTAACATTTTCCTGATAACAGAATGAGGTGTAATTAAAATATAAAGTGCTATCCAATATAACAGTAGTTGAATAAAGTTAATAACTATTTCCATGAAAACATATTTCTTTGGCCTTATATCATGAATTTTTCATTTTAAAATTTAAGTATTTGAGATTAATTGAACTATATTTTATTTTCACATACATATTTCATGTGATTGTCTCAACTGCATCGGCTTATCATTGTACGGTTGTTGAATCAATCTCGTATTTCGATTCGCCATATCTGCCCACACGGTGAGGTTGAGACAACTGCATTTCGATTGGAAATAGGACATGTTTTTTTGAGTGTAAAATCTTGAAAATGATGGTATAGATGTTATGAATTGTCGCTCCCAAAGGTTATGATAATGCAGCTGTTATGAGTAGTATACATGGAGAAGTGCAAGCTATTATTAAAGCAAAAAATAACAAAGCAATTTTTGTGGGCTGCAAAGATCATTCAATTAATTTATACGGCCAACACTCGTCAGTGGAAGCCATTTTTACACGTTTTTCTGCTTCGACTAGCGGCTGGGAAGTACTTGCTAAACACAACAAAGCAACTGTTAAAATACTCTTAACAGTGCATTGGAGTACTCATTATGCTGCAGTAAAAGTATTGGCCAAAAACTTTGATGGGATTGTGGCTGAAATTGAGAAGTTAAGTGATCAACAAGAAAATGTAGACACTAGAGGCGCTGCACAGAACCTTATCAATGCAGCATGTGATTTTTCGTTTCTTTGCTATCTTTTGTTTTGGAATGATATTCTAAGAAAAATAATATCTGTGCTCAGATTGGATTGCAAAGCACGGGCTTGAATATTGATCAATTAGCTACAAAAATAGAGTCAATTCATAACGAAGTCTCATTGTAGAAGAGGCAATAGATCTTGCTGCGAAAAAATCGGAGGACTATGACATTCCAATGGAAAGCCGAATTCGTCATAAAAACGCAAAAAACGAACGAGTGGTGAGTTTGCACCTGATGTTGAACTGACACTGAGAGCTCAACTTATAAAGGACATGTTAGAATGTCTTGACCGATTCAGTGTTGAACTCCGAACTAGACTGAAGTCAGTTCAAGATTTAGCTTCATTGTTCGAGGTTGTGCAGACAAACACTTAGCTTTTGGCGAACAGTGAAGAGTTAAAATTATCGGTATCAAAATTTGCTGGTTTTTATGATGCGGTATTGGCAAATTGAAATTCATCGTAGAATGGGATTTTTTAGAATTTCTTCCGAATCTTACGGTCGCACTAAAGTTATTTATGATTATTTGCGTATTAGTGGCTTCGTGTGAGGAGTTTCAGCAAATTAAAATTAGTTAAAAATTACTTGCGGGCTTATAATAATAATGCTCAAAAAAAATTATAAATTACGTTTATCGGCTTTTTATTATTATTGACAGTTTTTATTTTTGTGACACCACAATATCCGCCCCGGGTGTCACCCATGCTAGCTACGCCACTGGTTCAGATACTGCTCATATGTTCCTAATATTTTATTAACTGGAGGTCCATCTTATCTTTCTAAAAAACTTGAGCTGACAAATTTCTAATTTTTTATTGATTTTTGTGTTGTATTTTTTTTTTAATAAAAAGTGTTGTGTAGTAGGAATTACCAACTGTGTAACAACACAAGATACCTTTTAAGACCTAGGTCTCACAACAACATGCGTTCTGAGGTGATGGTGGACGATTTTTTTAATTGTAAACTCCTAAGGTAAATTCCGTATTAACTGGATTTAAATTTTGCTTCTTTTATCTAGATCAGTGGTTCTTAAACTGGGATCCTCTGACCCCTTAGGGGTGCAAGTTGGGGTATCTGGGCGTCCGAAGTTCCAATTTATAAAGTTCCAATAAATAAAAATAATTTAAAGAATTTGGTTAATAAAATGTTTTTTATTTATTATATTTTTTTTAAAAATGTTCGCAAAAGTAATTTAAAAACAAAAGAAATTCTAAATAAATCACAGAAACGAATATGTATTTTGCAAATTGAATTGAATTTACAAATTTTTATGCGTTTATATGTGGTTTTGGTAGAGGTCGTCATTAAGTCGTGGTTTCTTTCGTGATATGTACTCGGAACTTGGAAGTTATCATACTGTTTTTCTATTTAAAAAAGATATAAGGTGAATTTCGCGTAGAAGTTAGCTAAATCGTGTGCACTCACTCCACTAAAATCAAAGAAAAACTTGTGTCAACCGAATGTTTCCTGTCACAAAAACCTCAAATTAAGTAGTCTCATCCTCAAAAATAAAATTTGAAGTTACAACAACCAAATCGAAGACACAACAATCATGCTAGATGTCATCGTGACCTTAATCTCTATATAACAACCGAATGATTGAAATTTTTCTTTTAGCTCACGAATCCAATTTCTTACTAATCAAGTGAGTAGTTTACACAGTTGAAAAAGTTACTGCAATTTTTAATACAAGCTTTTAATAGCAAGTTATTATTAAGTGACAATGCAAATGTTGCATTAAAGCTAATTTGAATTAACCTACAAATTTTAGTACAACTCTAACTATAATTTACTTTTTATAGAAATGGTAGAAGTTTGAAAACAACTTGGTAAAGCAAAGAGCATTAAATTTAATTTTAAAGCAAGCTTTGCATTGAATGGAAACTTCCGTAGGATCTATATGTGTAGCAATTTGCATTACATATTCAGCTTTTTTTAACTCTGTAGCTGATAGAAATGCTATATACACATTCGAATTCTAATCAGTTCATATATTGTCGGTTAGACGCTTTTTCAGCAAGATACTACATTAAGTTTTGAATTATATCTTTTTATTCAAATGTGATAACAAGCGTCATCCACCATTTTTAAACATTTTATAAATTACAATTCGGAAAGTTTTTTGGAGAATTGAAGATCATAATCAACATAAGTGATCATATACATTGAATTGAATATAACTTTTTGGATAATAAACCACCCATCTATAGGCAGAAGAATTCTTTTTCTACATTGATTCTATAACAATAATCGGGATAACTATATAGATTCGCATACAATTTTTCGACGCTTTACAACAAGATACATACATCAAGAATTATAACACGTATCTTTTGTTTAAACATGCTAATAGGCGTCACCAGCCATTTCTAAATATTTTCTGTACTACATATCTAAAAGCTGTACGGAAAATCTAAAATATAATCAACAAATCCGTATATATATATAAAATCTGAATACAATTTTCGTTGAGGACTACTTTTCTATATTGAATCTAAATCAATATATTTAGTATATCTGGACATTTTACATCTTGCTGGTTATAACTAGTAATTTAAAATCTTAAGTAATATTACTGTAAAAATTTAACAGATTATTATTATCTGTATGGAAATCTTTGATCAATAACGCTATTTACATACTGAAATTTATGGTTGTATTCTATCTACTGAATTACAACAAGAAATATACATCAAGAATTATAACATACATATTTAAGTTTAAAGGGGCTAATAAAGTAATAAGTATCATCAACCTTTACAAAATAATTTTTTCACTACATCTCTGAAAGTCGTATGTAGATTTTAAGATTATTAAACCAACTCTATGCAGAGAATTTTCTACTCAAAACCAATCTGGATATTCTCAAGCTTATTTAATTGAAGTTTCACATCAATTGTTATTTTGCTGCTGTACATCACATTATCAGAAGTATTGATTGGGTAATCAAACAACACATCAGGTGACGACAATTATATAATTATATTATTATAACTTTTTATTATATAAGTTTAATTTTTTATTATAATTATTTGCACTTTTAAATTATTCATAATTCAAAACACTTCTTGTTTAAATGTTGGGGCAGTCGACTAACAGATACATATAAGATCTCGCTCATTAATTTAGCATCCTTAATTTTTGGATGATCTCTTTCCTTTATATTTACAAAATCGATCAACCACTATATCTTTGATTCTTCACTTGTAATTAATAACTGATGGTTCTTATCTCTTGATAGATTCTAGTCACATCGAAAGTTTTATTACTGGTCTATCTTTCATATTTGACTCATTACACTGACTGACTACTTCTTCAGCACTTCTACCTTTTCTTTACTAAGGTATAAAAGTGCTGAAATTTGGTTTCTCCTTCTCAAGTCTTGTTGGGATTTAACTACAATTTTTTCTCGAAGATTGCTAGTTTTCTTTCTTAATAAGCTGGGATCGCTTGAGCAGTCCCTTTAGAGAATATCTGTCTTTCATAACACTTAGTATATTCTTTTAATATGATCAAGAATAATCGTAAAAGTAAATTAATAGATAATAGCTCGGAATTAGAAAAGAAAATTAAACTTTCAAATAAATCTGAAGATATTTTTATCAACTCTAGTTTATTAGTCGCTTCTCAAGGAGACCCAGATTGTCGTTTAAACGGTTTCATGGATACCATTTCGGAAGCTTCGTTATGTACAAAGGACTCTGTTACCTCACACAATCAAGAAGAAGATATCTTGGATGATGAACACCATATGCACCACCAATGTATCTCCTTTGATAAACAACATCAAACAAACAAAACAGGTTTCTATTGTTAACATCCCCAATCCACCTATTACATATGACAGCTTTGCCAATAGATACAGTCCAGGGGATTCAGGCCCCTTCTCTCTTATTGTTGAAGGAAATATCATCGATGACTTATCCATGTCAATGTTTCTTAAGAAGCAGAATCTTGGATCAATATTGGAAATTAATCAGATCAACAGAACAAAAATTCGTATCAGGGCGGCCGATTGGATAACTGCAAATAACATAGTAAAATTTTTTACAAATAACAAAGAATATAAAGCGTTTATTCCCAAAGCTTTTACAGAATCCAGAGGCATAATCAGATATATCTCTTTAGACATCGATATTAACGAACTTCTCATAAATATTAATACGCTTGATAAAATAATAAATATGAAAAGACTTACCAAATGGAACCCCTCTCTCAATATTGCCGAAAATACAACTTCAGTAATTATAACCTTCAGAGGTACTTCCATTCCCGATTAACTAATCCTCTCTCATATCAAACGCAATATTTCTCCGTTTTTGTTGAAACCCCAGCTCTGTTCAAATTGTCTGATATATGGTCATTCGGCGGTAAAATGCAGAGGTAAAAGCAAGTGCTTTAATTGCACCAAGCAAGATCATCTCATAGTTGATTGTCCCAATGACTCTTTGTGTCTACACTGCGAGAAACAAAACAATTCAAATCACATGGATTGTGAGGAATATCATATTCAAAAGGAAATAAAATACATAATGTCAACCAAAAGACTATCATATAGAGAGGCAAAAGATAATATTTCTTCAACTTATTATAATTATAACCTAGATCATTTTCCTAAATTACCAGATAATCCGGCTAGACAGCCTCCAGAATTGTTCATAGCGGATAATGACCCTTCCATAAACTACAAAACACTTTTAACAACAGCAACGAAAGAAGACGCCAAACTGAAGTCAACTAATAACGCATTGATTAAAAATATAGAGGATTTTAGTGTCATGTTGAAGGAGTGGAATGAGTATAAAGAAAAAAAATGAAAGAGAAAAAAAACAGTTGAAAATGGAGATTAATGAAATAAGAAATCAACAAATTGAAATACTAACATTAGTCAAAGATACTCTTATCATAGGAGAAAATATCTCCGCTATTGAAAACAGCGATCCTAAAAAAGACATGTTACTAACCTGTCTAGTTACGAACCTCAAAGAATTGAAAAACTCTCTGTCCTTCTTCACCAAGAACACTATAGAACAAATAGTAGGCGATGACAAGGTCTCACACTGTTCCATCTCTGAAAACAGTGAATCCACTTCGTCATGATATTACAGGTTGAGGTATTACTTCCCTGCTTCAGATGACTTTAGGTCCTTTCTTAGATCTGAATCATCTTCATTATCACCAAAGCTATTTCTCTTGGGGACTCTATTAAAAATCGTATATTACCTTTTTATATTTTTTTATTGTATTTTTTGTGAACTCTATCATGGTTGCAGTATCCTGGAGTTTGCTTCTGAACTGTACTTTTTTCCTCAATTTAAAAGCTATATGACATTATTAAACTGGCATATATTAACATTCGATACTATAATTCCCACTTATTTAGATAATCCCTCCTTTCCTACATTGAATTCCAATAAGGAAGGATTCTTTGGGACTTTACTAAGAATCTTATATTACTTTTTTATATTCTTTTACTATATTGTAACGACTCTTCGTTGGTCCTTTTAGATTATTGAGCAAACACGACAGTAAAAAGACGGCTCTTTGGTTTACAGAATCTCGAACTTTATTTGTCAACAAATTACAGCAGCTTCCGTTTTTTCCTTACAATAAATTCCAGGGTCTCCAATTTATGTACGATAAACTTCACCGCTTTTCCACAATTTGAATCAATAATATTCGAAATCGTAAAATCTGTAATTACTATTCCACTAAGTTCAGATTCTTTCACTATTAGTACCCAGGCTCAAGTACCACCGATTATTCCTTAAACTTGCGAATATTTATAAACACTTTTAATTGCAAAAGTAAAAACTGACTGTCTGATATTTTTGTTCGCTTATTTATATCGAAAAATAAATAAATCGAAACTTCTATAATCCACTAGAAATCAATACTACGTAGTCCGTACATCTTGAATAGGCCGCACCTGTTTTCATTCATACTTGCATTTGTATTAGCGAACTCAAATTTAATTTATGCAAAATGTATTTGTTAAAGGGAGTTAACTTTTGTTTCATCTTTTCTATAGAATGTAGAAAACATTTAGGCGGAACGTATTGGTTATTTATGATTAAAGTAAATTAACCCATTCTGGACGAAGTTTATTACACTGCCCTCCATTTAGTTTTGTTCGTCCCGAACAATATCAGCTATCGCATTGGTGCTGTTACCTTGGTACGGTGCCAACCTTTGCAGATGTATCACTTTCATCTTGGTACGGGGTCCCTTTTGTATGCGGTAGATAACATCATTAATTCGTTTGATTATTTTATATGGGCCTTCCCAATCTGGCTGCAGCTTGGGTGATCTTCCCTTAGTTCTTCTGGGGTTGTATAGCCATACCAATTCTCCTTCTTGAAAACCGCCACTATTTGCATTTATGTCGTACCTGGTTTTCATTTTGTCACTGGCAATCTTAATGTGGTCTCGAACCTGCTGATGGATTTTATTCATCTTCTCCCTTAGTTGTCCCACATAGTCTGTTTTCGTGGATACCAGACCTCCAGGGATGCCAAACTCGATGTCACTAGGAAGATGTAGTTCTCTTCCGAATATGATATTCGCTGGCGTTTCACTTGTCGTATCGTGCACTGCGCTACGATAGGCCATCAAGAATAACGGAAGATCCTTGTCCCAATTTCTTTGGTTGGCTTCTACTACCTTTGACAAATGTTCTTCCATGGTTCGGTTGAATCGTTCTACCATGCCATCCGACTGCGGGTTCATCCCGTTGTCCATAATTAGTGAGTCCCATTGCGCCCAGTAGCATTTCACCTCCGTACTTAAAGGTGATACCTCTTTCCACTCTGGCCGCCTTCCCTCGGTTTTCCATTTCAATACTGGAGCCATAGCTGGATCTTCTAGCTGCTCTCTTTTAATTGCCTCGGTACACCAATCCTCAGGAGTTTGGAACTTGATTTGGCTGACTTTCATTTCCTCCTTTCTCTCAGTCCTGCTATATGACTTGCGCTCCTCAACACAGGGTCTTCTTGAAAGATCTTCAGCGTTACCATGTATCCTTCCCTTCCGGTGTTCAACGCGGCAATCTCCTTCCTTTTTGACATTTGCCTCCTTTCTCTCAGTCCTGCTATATGACTTGCGCTCCTCAACACAGGGTCTTCTTGAAAGATCTTCAGCGTTACCATGTATCCTTCTCTTCCGGTGTTCAACGCGGCAATCTCCTTCCTTTTTGACATCCACTTGCTTGTTTGAAAGGTTCATCAACCGGCCTGGAACTACTCCTTCTTTTGCTGCTACTCGTGTTTTGCATTCTTGTCTGATGTGCCCTAACTGCCCACAATTCCAGCATCTTACTCTACTAGACCTACTTCGTTGATTTCGCTCGGGCTTATCTCCCAGACTTTTGACACGCATGATCACTTCCTCAAGTGCTGCTTTTAGAGGTTCTTCAGCAACTTCGATCTGACGTACCCTATCTGAGCCATACGCTCTTTTTCCAGCTTCCATTTGTAGAGCCAATGCTAAGACTTCTGCAGGTAGCTTCTTTCCGCTTAGATAAAGCTGATTCCTCATTTGGACATCTCGAAGAGCATTGATAAATGTATCAGCTGCCAATTCGTCTCGGTGTTCAGCGTTATAGTTCTGGTATGACAGATTTACCAGTCTCACAATGTCAGCCTCTAATTCTTGCAAAGTTTCACTGACTCCTTGTTTCCGTGTTTTGAGCTGCATGCGATGGAGAGCTTGCATATGACTTTCCCCATATCTTACTTCTAAGGCCTCCATTATCTTGCTTAGAGATTATTCTCGAGAATTCTTTTTCTCGATTTCTCAAGAATTCTCTATAGATTTTTATTTCTCATTTCTCAAGAAATTTTGTTTTATTTCTCGAGAATTTGAAAAAAGTTAAAGACAAACAAAAAACACTCATTAAGGTTTTAAGGTTTTAAGGTAAACCTTAAATTTAAATTTTTTAAAACTCACTAAGCTTTTCTTGCAGTCAGCGCAACCCTTCTACAATTTTACGAATTTTTCTGTCAGAATAATTCATCAAATTAGATTGAGAATCATGTTTTATCTTATAAACTAAAATTTTAAATTAGATAATGAACACTATAATTGTTTTATTTGATAAATATTGAGAGTAAGGACTCCGTTATCCATATGATAAAAATGATGAATCGCTGACGAATTATTAGATTTTTTTCGTATAATGTCTATAAAGGAACGTAATTTTTATGGCCGAATTTCACTTGAAGACTTAATTCAATCGATTAGTTTTATATGGGTGACCTAAGTGAGGACCAAAGTTTATTCAAATAGTATATAGTTGTTTTAATTACACCCCCAATAGAAATTATGTATCGCAACACTCTGTAAAAACCGAGAAAAAAACTGTTTCCTCTATTTGATTTCAAAATTCGTAAGAATAGTTTGTTTACTTTGATAGAGCATTTTTACAGGACTGGTTGCCCATACAGAAAATGATTTGACTGTTAAGAAACTTTAACAAAGCGTCCGTCGATTTTAACAGAAACATCTCTCAATTCTAGTAACTTTAAAAAATCCCAGATAGGTATTAGTCCCTGGGCCTTCACCTACATAATTTTGTGATTACCACATATTTTATACTTCGTATACTTCTTATACAGGCGCATCTGTCCTTGACGAGCCCGAAAATATTTATTCTGCGATTTTTTTCAAATCGGCCGCTTTTGCTTTCGGAAAGCTCCGAAAAATGCCGATTGCCCGGGATCTTGTAAATTTTTGTTTTTTTTAACTATGGGGGTTGGAAATTTGATTTAGAACACAAGGGTAACCTTGTCCGACAAAAATTTGTTGGCTATTGTCTAGTCCGACAACCCAAACATCCAAAATGTCAGTTGTCGGACTCGACAATAGCAAACACATTTTGATCGGACAAGCTTACCCTCGTATTCTAAAACAATTTTCCAACCTCCACAGTCAAAAAAAATAAATGTGGTAGCAAATTTACAAGATCGCGGGCAATCGGCATTTTTCGGAGCTTGCCGAACGCAAAAGCGGCCGATTTGAGAAAAATCATAGAACAAATGTTTTCAGGCTCGTCAAGGACAGGCGCATCACGAAGTATAAAATATGTGGTAATCACAAAATTATGTAGGTGAAGGCCCAGGGACTATATTGATAATTTGGCGGTTATAATTAGAGAATAGGGTTTATGAGGACTTATTGGGTTAGAAAATTGTTTTTTAATTAAAGAAAATTAATAAAGAATTATCTCGAGAATTCTTGAGAATTCTCGAGAAACAGATTTCCGTTCTCAATTTTTCTCGAGAAACAGAAAATGTCGCGAAAAGCGTATCTCTAATCTTGCTGTAATCACGCTCTGTCGCTGATAGTGTTTGCAAAATTTCAGCAGCAGGTCCCTTCAATGCCAATATAAGCGCGTTTGCTTTTTGCTGGTGCTCAACCCCAGTTGTTGCTATCTCAAACTGCATGTTAAATATCTGATACGATGTAGATCCATCAAATGCGGGTGTTTTTACTCTAGCTGGAGCTGAAGTAGTTGATGGATTGATCATGTTACCTGACTTCCCTTGTGCTATTTCTTCGCGTAATTCACTTGAAAGTTTGCGTAATTTTTCTTCATGTTCTTCGGTAACTTTCCGCAGCTCCCTTTCCACGTTGTTGATTTTCACCTCTGCACTGGATATACGTGACTCGATTACTTCACGTAGACTTTCTTGCTTCGCCATCATATCAGCAAATTGTTGTCGTTGCTCTACTTTTTGTTCTGCTGCCTGTTTTTCTTGTCGGGCCATCATATCAGCAAGTTGTTGTTGTTGCTCTAATTTTTGTTCTGCCGCCAGTTTCTCTTGTCGGGCCATCATTTCTTTTATCAACACCACCATCGGATCAATTGCTGGGGCATTCTGAGCCGGAGCTTCCTCCGGCTCTATTTCTATGACCTCTGTGTTTTGGCCTGCTTCTTCTAAAACTTTACGCAGCCGGAATGCAAGTTCTGCCTTCGTTCCATGGATTGGAGCATTCCTTTTCTTCAACTCATCCTTCAGCTGGGTCTGGCTGAGATCACTAATATTTACTGTTTTGACCATTGTTTCAATAATCCCACTTCTGACACCACTGTAACGACTCTTCGTTGGTCCTTTTAGATTATTGAGCAAACACGACAGTAAAAAGACGGATCTTTGGTTTACAGAATCTCGAACTTTATTTGTCAACAAATTACAGCAGCTTCCGTTTTTTCCTTACAATAAATTCCAGAGTCTCCAATTTATGTACGATAAACTTCACCGCTTTTCCACAATTTGAATCAATAATATTCGGAATCGTAAAATCTGTAATTAATATTCCACTAAGTTCAGATTCTTTCACTATTAGTACCCAGGCTCAAGTACCACCGATTATTCCTTAAACTTGCGAATATTTATAAACACTTTTAATTGCAAAAGTAAAAACTGACTGTCTGATATTTTTTTTCGCTTATTTATATCGAAAAATAAATAAATCGAAACTTCTATAATCCACTAGAAATCAATACTACGTAGTCCGTACATCTTGAATAGGCCACACCTGTTTTCATTCATACTTGCATTTGTATTAGTGAACTCAATTTAATTTATGCAAAATGTATTTGTTAAAGGGAGTTAACTTTTGTTTCATCTTTGCTATAGAATGTAGAAAACATTTAGGCGGAACGTATTGGTTATTTATGATTAAAGTAAATTAACCCATTCTGGACGAAGTTTATTACAATATTCTTTGTGAATTTTACCATGGAAGCAGTATTTTGGAGTTTGCTCCTGAGTTGTCTTTTTTTTCTCTTTATTTATAAGTTATATGATATTAATAAATTGGCATATATTAATACTCGATATTATTATCAGTTATTTTGATAATCCCTCTTTTCCTTCAATGAATTCCAATAACGAAGGATTCCTGGGGACTCTATTAATAATCTTATATTATTTTTTTATATTCTTTTGCTATATTCTTTGTGAATTCTATCATGGTAGCAGTATTTTGGATTTTGCTCCTGTACAATCCTGTATTCTCTATTTAATGGTTATATAACATTAATAAACTGGCATATATTAACATTCGAAATTATAATTCTTATTTATTTAGATAATCCCTATTTTCCTACACTGAACTTCAATAAGGAAGGATTAACGCTTGTTCATTCTTTTTTATTATATAATTCAGAAATTAGTCCTCCTAAGAGCAGCCTTGCTGCCATCTCTCATTACCGATATTCTCTTGACATTACCTTATGTTGGAAGAAATTTATTAACGCACTTTCTCTACTATCTATTTTAAAAGATGATATAAGTATGCCTATGAATTCCTCTTTAGATTATCCTTATCAACTGTTCGATCACCCTGAATTCTCACTAACCCTTGAATTGTTTTATAGTTTTGAAATCCATACATCTTTTACATAAAAAAATTTTTATTACTCATTATTCAATCGTGAAAACTTAATGAATAACAATATTATATTGAATTTCTTTTTTATTCTGAAAATATTATGCTGTTCTTGCCAATTCTACTTCTGTTGTCGAACAATATTTTCATTTTTTCATAGCTTTTTACTATGGGTGGAATCTAAACTGATTCCATATTTCTACTTCGTGAGAAATAACCCATATAATTTTTTCTTATATGCCTTTTAAAGTTCTTCAAATTAATATTAGAAGCCTCAGAAAAAATTTATCTGAATTGGAATATTTCCTTCACTTAGAAAACATAGATGTAGTTTTTCTTTCCGAAACTTGGTCTAACTCTCGAGATAAATTCAAATTGCGTAGCTATACTACTGTTTTAAAACTTAGGGATGATGGATACGGAGGTACAGGTTCCATTGTAAAAAACAACAGAGTCATCAAAGAAACTATCACTGGGATCTCGGTCCTGTCGAAGTTATGAATATTAAGGTTTCAGATCACAATAGCAAAGTTTTTTCCTTAACCACTTTCTATGCTCATCCTAATATCAATCCTCAGACTTTAAAAACTAATTTTAAATGTCTGCTGCATAATTTAAAAGATGATCGTAATTCGCTGATATTAGGTGATATTAATGCGCACCACTATTTGTGGGAGAATTCCAGCACTCCTGATTTCAAGGGAACAATTGTTGCCAACATCATCAACAATTCCAATTTCATAATAATGAATAGTGGTGATCATACCAGATTGGGTAGAATGGGCTTCGCCTCAGCTATTGACATATCCCTTATTTCCCAGGATTTATCCAATAAGGTTTCTTGGGAAGTCATACAAAACAACATTGGTACATCTGATCATTTACCCATTCATTGTATTGAATTACTTAGATATTTTTGATGTCCCTCCGCATAACAAGAGGAAAGTCTTACATTCCAAGGTCTTGGAAAATATATCCACTCTTAATCCTGACCATACTTTCGATTTGGAAGATTATCAGAGCGAATTAGAAAAAATAATAGATCTTAATTCATTTACGAAACCTATTGACAATAAATATTTTGCTAAACCTTGGTGGAACGACACCATTAAGAATTTATGGATTATTAAAAAGGCAAAACTAAGATTCTATAATAAATACCCAAGTTTATTTACCTATACATCATTGAAAAGAGCTACTTGTAAGCTTATGAAAGAAATTAAAAAAGGAAAAAAGGAAATCTTGGAATGACTTTATTAACAGCATTAATCCGAACTCTAACATCAAATCTATTTGGAATAAAATTGGATGTTTTCTAAACAAGAACTCTAAAAGCTCAAATATCTTCAATATCAGAGAAAATGTCGTCAGTTTCATGAATAAGAATTTTGATCCAAATCCTCCCGGCTTTGTCTCAAAAGAAATATCCTCTTCTATGTCCATATACTATAATGAATTCAAAGTAGACGAAATTTTTCGTCCGCATGGAGGGATCAGTTTTTATTGTTTTGAAAATTTTTTTATTTTTGATCTACGGGTGTGACAACACCGCGTACTCCAGTCCCTGCTATTGGCATACGAGCTAACGTGAGATATCACATACCACTGGCGATAGCAGTGAGATATCACTAGCCAAGGTGACATCTTAGGGGTGGTGGCGGATGAAGTGTATTCAGTCAACGGTAGCACCCTCAATCTTAGCTGTGAAATAATCCTTGATGACCGGACGCTATTGTTTCCTTGAAGAAACGACCCTTCATATAACTATGTGTGGGCTTTGATCTTCAAGAAAGACGGTGCGTTGCGGGATCTAGGAATATGCAACCGGCTGGATTATTGGCAACTACATTTTTGTTTTGTTTTAGCAAATTTTTGTAAAATTTGCTATTTACTTTTTAATTTACTTTTATTTTCTCTATTCTATCATAAAATATTGGCCTATGTCATATTTTGTCAGTGATAGGATTTTTCGTTTGGTTATCCATTCTTTACCAAAAAATATAAAAAAACAAAAAAAGAAAGATTTACGTCCATCAACACCTTTGAACGTATGTTGTTGTGGGACCTTGGTCTTAAAAGGTATTTATGTGTTGTTGTGACACATATTGTAATTCCTACTACACAACACATTTTACTAAAAAAAAAAAAAAAAAGATAAACGATCACAGTGTGTGAGTGTAGGTGATAATAAGTCAAATTTCCTATATTTATTTAGAGGAGTACCTCAGGGTTCCATCCTTGGGCCTCTTCTATTCAGCCTCTTCATTAATGATTTGCCTTCTGCTCTCCTACACTCACTTATCCACTTATTCGCGGATGATGTGCAAATTGCGCATGCAGCACACTTTTCAGATTTGAATAATGGTATTACTAAAATAAATGAGGGCCTTGCGTGCATCTCAAGATGGGCGCAGTCCAATCATCTTATACTTAATCCTACTAAGAGTCAAGCAGTTGCTTTTTACCGGCACTCAATCACTCAAGTTCTGCAACCAATTATGTTAAATGACTCTGTTATTGAATACGTTCAAAAGGCAAAAAGTCTTGGCTTTATCCTAGACGATAATCTATCGTGGGACTTACATATAAATCTAATTATTAGCAGAGTATGGAATATATTACCCAAATTATACATGATAAAAGATGTGCTTCCTACTGCACTTAAAGCCAAACTGGTGAAATCTTTAATCATGCCATATTTTCTATATGGATGTGAAGTATTTATGGGTACAAGTGCTGGTACTTTTCGTCGACTTCAACTATGCTTTAATGCCTGCATCCGTTTTATTCATTCTCTTCGGTCTCGGGACAACATTTCAACGCTATCTTTTCAATTTCTGGGGAGTGAATTGGTAACATTTTTCAAGAGTAGAGTTCTGATCTTTCTGTTTAAAATCATTAAATATAGACTTCCTACATACAAGTTTGATAAACTTCATTATGCCAACTCATTAAGAACTATACATCTTTAGATTCCCATACATTCCTCCAGCATTATGGAAAAATCATTTATTATCAGAGCTAGTCGACTATGGAATGAATTACCTAACCACATAAGAGATGTTGAATCTATTCTCTTATTCAAAAAAAAATGTTTGGAACACCTTAATACCGTGGCTTAAAAATTATAGCTCTGTAAGCAAAAGTTATATAAATAGTGCGAACCTGTTTGCTGTGCAAAGTAATATTTAATATAAAAATAAATAAAAACTTAAATAGATACTTGGATTGTGATTGTTATGGCGGGAAGTTTGGTGGACTGTGATTGAGAATAAATTGATAGAAATTAAAATTAACATAGAAAAATATATTATTGTTAAAGTTGTAAATGATTTTCTCATGCAAAATTTTGTAAAATATAATTAAATAATCTGTACAATTTGTATAAAAAAGACCTACTACATGGTCTTCAATTGTAAATTGAGTAAACAAATAAATAAATAAATAAATAACTGGATTCATGACAGATTGATCAATAGAAGAGTCATCTTCAGTGATGATACCTTTAAAATCCATAGCTTGGTCAGTAAGGAAGTGCCTAAGGGCGATCCCATGAGCCCCATACTTTACAATATTTATACCCATCAGCTGCACAACAATTCGTCAGAAACATCTCTAATCTTTCAATGCTGATGATTTTTTTATGTTATCGCGGACACTAATTGCAAATTAGCAGAGAAAAAGACAAATCTATTCTTACATAATTTCATCAAAAATTTATCCAAATTAAAGTTACATATCAATACTGAAAAAACAAATTACATATATTTTCATAACAATAAATCCAGTCACCTCTCCACTAAGATTCTTATTGGTAGTACTATTTTAAAAGAGGTCAAAGTACTACAAATCCTGGGAAATCACTTAGATTGGAAATTGAACTTCAAAACTCACCACAGGATCTTGAAAGAAAAGTGTAAACCCATAGTTAATGTCATGAAAATTTTCTCTAATAAAAAACTTGGAGCCCAACCTTCCACTTTGCTTAATTTGCACAAGTGCCTGATAGTCAACAAAATTATGTATAGTGCCTTTATCTCTTTCAACAAATCACACTTTGACACTCTTCAGATAATCATCAATAGTAGTTTAAGAGTATGTTTGGGTTTACTTAATAGTACTCCGGTCACAGCCCTAATTGCTGAAACGGGGGATCTGCCTATTGAACTGAAAATTGAGTTATATCTTTAAATATATCATTAATAAAAAATATAACAACACTCACATCGGTCAAATGATCTCTTCCAATTGTCAACTCAAACACTTCAATCACATCTATAACAAATATCGATTTTTGATTATTAAAATTCCTTCTATCCCTTCACTCCCGGGCCCTACACCTTCCCTTCTACAGGATAAACTTATTGTGGACACTTCTTTACACTCCTTACTTTCAAATGGGGATAAGTGGTATTCATTTAATAAAAGAAGGATATGCACTGATTACATCGATACTTCTTCTGAGGGTAATTGTAGCTACACTGATGGTTTCAGTGATGACTCTGACAAAGGGATAGGAATATTGAATGTTTATGATTCATCAACCTATTTTTTTTATATATTTGATACGATTTCAATTAAATCTCTCAAATAGTGGCTATTTTAGAAACTATCAGGATGGCCTTACGTTCCAACCTTTTTCAACTCACTATTTTTACTGATTCTCTGAGTACCTCCCTAATGAATACATCGGATCATTCTAAATATAAATATTACGAAAAAATTATAATTGACTTATTAAATACTAATAACCTTAAGGTTAATCTTGTTTAGGTCCCTAGCCACTCAGGAATTTTGGAAAACAAACTTGCGGATGCAACTGCTAAAGGTGGTGTACTTGGCGGAGTTCCACTGTTCATTGATATCCCACCAGATGAATTATTTAAGATTCAGAGTACATTTATATTCTCAATGGCAAACAATGTTTGTTGATAGAACCTTATCTAAGGGTATAATTCATGCTGATAACATTAGTCCATGAAAGAAAACCATGGTTTCATAATTCGGGTCTCGATTCATACACTATATATAGAATCAACAGATTAAGGTCTAATCACTGCTTTGACAGAAAATATTTAAAACTTATTAAACAAATAGACAATGATCTATGTAACTATTGCAACACTGTGGAAAGTGCGCAACATATCCTCATGGTTTGCCCCAAATATTCGGCTATTCGATCAAAATTTCTATTTCTATTGAGAAGTAGCTTGAAGGATATCTTCAAGAACAACATAACCTCACAATTGGTCGATATCATCAATTTTTTCAAAGATATAGAAGTCGATCTCTAATTCGCATTCTTTTCTTGACTCTACTTCATCATTGTGATAAAGTGGATTAAATTAAACAGTCATTTAATAAATGTGCTCTTGGTGGGTTAACCACAAATAACCCTCTGTGTCTTTTATATGACTGATTCCGATATTTGTTCTAGAAGATGAATACTCATACATATTGTAAATCTTATACATAGAATCTCTTTTCTTATCTAATTTTATTGAGTAATATTCTGTTATATATCAATCATAATATACATAACTGTTATACATGTAATTATTATATACTTCTTGTAAAACTCCTTTTATTTTAATAATCGATAGTTAACTGAAATTTATTAATAGATAATTTAAAAAATAATTCGTTTGACCATACAACATAATGGCCTATTTAAAAAAAAAATAATAATAATAATATTATAATTTGTTCTGCTACACTAATAAAATGGCAAAAATTCATTGAATCTGTAATTAATATCAGACAATAATATTATTAAAAGTTTGTATTATATAATTGTTCTTAAAAGGGAAAATTAATTAATTTAAATTTAAATAATAATTCGTTTGACCATACAACATAATGGTCTATTTTCTAAAAAAAAATAATAATATTATAATTTGTTCTGCAACACAAATAAAATGGCAAAAATTCATTAAATCTGTAATTAATATCAGACAATAATATTATCAAAATTTGTATTATACAGGGTGATTTTTTTAACCTGAAACTTTCAAATATCTCGAAAAATAAGCACTCTACGGAAAAAATGTCTATATTCAAATTTTAATCATTCCCCGGGGGAACCACATTAGTGCAAAAAATAGTCCCCCACCCCCCCTCTTAGTAGGTGACCGGGGGTCACTTTGAATCTAAAATAGGAACCCCAATTTTTTATTGCAGATACGGATTTGATGGCTAAAAGTACGTACGATTTGACTAAAACATTTTGTTCAATTCATGATAGATATAAATTGGCCTGCCAGATCACCAGATCTTACCTCGCCAGATTTCTTTTTGTGGGGCTATCTCAAAGAGAAAGTTTACAAACAAGAACCAAC
Organism: Diogma glabrata; assembly: GCA_963693315.1. Classification (NCBI taxonomy): domain Eukaryota; kingdom Metazoa; phylum Arthropoda; class Insecta; order Diptera; family Cylindrotomidae; genus Diogma; species Diogma glabrata. The sequence goes on along the minus strand of OY856188.1, from coordinate 185,303,545 downwards.
AACACGTAAGAATATGATTGGGCGAATCAAAAATGCTTGTGCCGAAATTCAAGCAGACACACTTCTCAGTTGTGTACTGTCATTTGAAGAGCGGATTAATAAGTTCATTGAAGTCGAAGGCCATCAGTTTGAACACTTACACTAAGTTTACACCATGGTAGTATAATAGAATAGCAGATAGCAAATAGCTATTAAACTATTACGGTGTAAACGGATAGAATAATACCTTTTTACTTTGACAGATACTTATTTGATATTTTGCTTTTGATCGATAGTATAATAGTATATTCAAAAAAATTGTAACGGTCAAAACGTTAAATGTAATAGACAATTTCGGGCGATTGTAAAAAATGTGCAACACCAAAATCACTTAAAATTTATTTGTTTTAAATTAATATTAGTATTACAATTTTTTGTTGAAATACTTTTACATTGATAAGATTTTATATTCAAATTTGAAATACGGTAGCCGTATTCTATCTGTCAATATTATGCTGAGGGTTTATACCACAGATAGAATAATACTATTTTGTGGTATAAACGCTCAATGTATCGATAGTTTAATAGCAAAAAACTATTATTCTATTAAACTATCGGTGGTATAAACTTAGTATTATTTTAAGCTAAAATTTGTTTATTCACCAGCCATTTACATTAATAAAGTTTTTACAATGAAAACGTGATATTTTTTTATTTCAAATGTATTACAAAATCGTAGGCATATGTTCTTAGTGAAAGAAATCGAAAAAATTGAATTTTGTCGATTACAGCGCCATCTATCATGAATCGAACAAATTTTTTAGTCAAATCGTACGTACTTTTAGCCGTAGAATCCGTATCTGCAATAAAAAATTGGGGTTTCCTATTTTAGATTCAAAGCTACCCCCGCCCACCTACAAAGAGGGGGGTGGGGGACTATTTTTTTGCACTAATGTGTTTCCCCGCGGAATGATTAAATTTTGAATATAGACATTTTTTCCGTAGAGTGCTTATTTTTCGAGATATTTGAAAGTTTCAGGTTAAAAAAATCACCCGGTGTAATTGTTCTTAGAAGGAAAAATTAATTAATTTAGTTAAATATTTAAATATATAAAAGGTATTATCTTTACGTCATATTAACCTTTATAAATTTCAACCTATCTTTGTTAACCAATCTTAGGAAAGGTGATTTCTTTTCATAGTTTTAAAAACCTAATTAGGAAATAACATACCTGTTTACTGCTCAGGTACTGTCTTGTTATGACCTAAATTAGGTGGAGAGATATGAAATTTAATGATTCTTCCTAAGTGAGGGTTTTAATTTTCATGTATACTTATTTGGTGATATAGGCTCACGCCTCAACCAATAAATTTAAATAAAAAAAAAAAAAAATTTCTTGCCGTTCGGTAGTTTTAAAAAAATATATATAAAAACAAACTTACTTTATTAAATTAAGATATATCGATGCAAGCCAACAAAGTGAACTAGCTGTATCCCATTTTCCTGGATCTTGAACATTCAATAACTTATGTTCAGCTAACCAACAAACTTTTTCAACTGGATAATAAATGTGATCAATTATATTTCGAATAATAACGACCATCGATATAGTTCTATCTGGTTCCTGTAATAAAAATATTGAGGATCAAAAATGTTCAAAACAAAAAAAAATCGAATTTACCTTTCTTCCAAGACCATACTCTAATGAAGATTGCAACATTGGCAAATCATCCAATAATCTCAATGTTGCTCTTGTTGCCGACATCTTTGAACTAAATATTCCCAGTTTGCTTGCAAAATCAGGATCGGAATTCGAATATAGCCCAGAGGCCAATTTTGTGGTATAACATAATGTGCGAATAACCTTTGAAAATAAAACAAAATTTTTTGATTAAAAATATTTTCCGGGTAAGAAGTTGTTAAACGAGTTATTTATTTTGATTTAATATTTTTATTGTTGTTATTTAAAATTTAATCAGTGAAAGTAGTTTTTTTGTTGATATTCTATTTAATCAGGGAAATATATTTATTCGTTTCAAATTTAATGATAGTAGAATAATATAAATATTGACCTTTAGCGAGTATAAATAAAATTTGAATATTTTTCCGTTTCAATTATAGAAATTCGGGACTCACCTTATCTCGTCCTGTGTATGTATCCAACATGTCACAAATTTCATTTAAAACAGTCATCTTTAGCTAACTTTATTGATTCACTTTTAATCAAATTAAACACATTTATAGAAAACAATAAATTACATAAAGTTTTTAATAGGAACAATTTAAAATACTTTTTTCATATTATTATTTTTAGTAACTTACACCTCAGCTGTTTGATTGTCAACTAATTTTGATTTCAATGTCAAATCAAATTCCAATTGGATTTCTCCTATTTCTCAATGGACTGTAAAATCAAATGGAAAATCATAAACTTTGAAGAGACATCTATGAAGGTGTATTAAAAACAAAATTTAAAAAAATTTGGATATTACAACGGTGTATTTACATCGACAGCAAGAGAATTACGTCGAAAGAGTTTAGAGTATAATAAAGATTTTTAAGTTTTACTAATTATCAGTTTACTATTTGAGTTATAAATAAACATTTGTAGCGGATTAATTGAAATAAACAGATTATGTTTATATTCCAAACTTGTCAGGATGTAGCGAATAAAACATACACGGCACATATATATATATATAACTTTATTTAAATATAAAATATTAAACTTTATAAAACACGTCTTATTACTTCGGCGGATATGACAGCAGAGACAAACTGTGTTGCCTGTTACGTTATTATTTCTACCCAATATACCATATCGGTATATTCATGTTTACCCTATTAACAGTTTTTATTCTTTATTAAATCATTTCAATATTTAAGCTTACAGCTCGGCCTACCTGACCATCTAGCGACTCGATAGATAAGTTCAAAACTTAGAATTATACAATATCAATAACATTATAAAATTGAATTTAAATCAATTTAAATTTTACGTTATACAAACCAAAATATTAATTATTACCTCAATATTTTTTCGTTAATATTTCTGTTCTCTTTTACTATATTAGTTTACTATTTAATACTTAATACAAATACAAAGGAAAATTATTATTTAAATTTTTTTTTTTTTCATAAACAGATTCATTCTTAAAATTCTTCTTCTAAATACTCAATATCTTCATATGTTTCGTATTCAGAATCTTCTAAATATTCAATATCTTCATATTCGAAATTATTAGTCTCGTCCAAATTAAACTCTATTTCATTCTCTCCTATACAATTTTCCTTTTCTTCTACGTATTTTTTCATATTACGGCAATCAAATATCCCTTCAAATTTATTTCTTCCGACTTGATATCCTTCTATATCCCTAACTACGTACCTATCTAAATCTAAAACTTTAGTAACTACATACGGTCCTTTAAACTTCTCTCCTAATTTTCCACCATGAAAATTTTTTATCATTACTAATTCTCCTTCTTTGTAACTAACTTTCTTTTTACATTTTTCATCATACTTCATCTTATTATAATTTTGTAATTTCTTTATATTCTCACTAGCTCTGTTTCTAGCTACTTCTAATTCGTATGACTTCTCATTATTATTCAATTCCTCCATAAAAAGCAATATACTCGGCTCAATTACGTTTTTCTGAACAACGCCAAATAACAACTTCGCTGGAACATCTCCCACCGATCTATTCAACGTATTATTTAAAAGATATTCGGCTTCACACAAAACGTTATCCCAATCCATTTTCTTTTCGTCCGATAATTTAGCTAGTAATGGTATCAACGTTCTATTGTAACGTTCGATTTGTCCATTTGCCTGTGGACATGCTGTAGCAATTAAGTTATGCGTAATTCCATAATCTTTAACAAATGATTTAAATGAATTTGAGGTGAAAGCTGCACCTCTATCAGTTACAATTTTAACCGGCACCGAATAATTTAAAAAATATGATTTTAATTTACTTAACACTTCTCGAGTATTTGTGGTTTTCGTCGCGTACAATTTAATAAATTTGGTAAAACCATCGATAATTCCCAGTATAAAATAATTTTTACCCCTTGTGAAATCTAGAGGTCCTACGTGATCTAAATGGAGAACTCTAAATGGCTTATCTCCCTTTTCTATAATTCTTAACAATTTTATTCAATTCGTCTCTTTCGTACACACTCAATCTTCTCGGTCTCGCACTGTACATCTGATCCTTTTTCAATTTAATTTCAACTTCTAAAGTCACTTTCGGTTTATCCGGTTGCATTTTATTTTTATAATTATCGTTATATATTTGAATAACTTGGTCACTCATTTCGACTGTTTCTCTAGAATCTCCGATATCTAATTTGTCGGTATCCTTTTCAAATTCACTATATTCACAAACTTCTTGCATTAAATTGGCATCATAAACTGTATTTTTCTCTACGCAATTTATGTCTCTATCTTTAAAAACTAATTTATTATTATACGGTGAAAACGATTCTACATTAACGTCTAAACTCAACTCCCTACTGTTTTCACTTCTGTTTCCTGAAACTATTTTCACTGTCGTTAACCCATTTTCCTTCAAAAAATCTATACCTAATATGATATCAGGAACCATTGTATTCGGAGGAACAACAAGAATTGAACCTGGATAAGACTTTTTATCGATTATGATATTAGCTGTAAATGTTCCAATAATATTTAAAAATGAATTATTTATACCATGAGCTTTAAATTTATAATTATTCAATGAAATATCTCTTAAATTTAATTTGTTACATTTAATAAAACTCACCCTGCTTCCCACATCTATTAATGCATTTAATTTTAAATTTTGTTTTCCAACAGATAAATGAATTATTTTCATTCCATCGGCATCTACTTCAATTATGGCAGGATCATCCGTCTCACTCTCATTATCACTTTGGTTGACATAATACGATCGATGAAATTTCTTATTATTTTTTGCAAAACAATTATCTTCGGTATGTCCGGCTTTTCCACAGAATTTACATCTTGGTTTGATTGGCGGTTGTTTGCAGTCAATGGATTTGTGATCCATTCCATCACAATTAAAACACTTTATTCTATCTTTACACTGAAAACCTCGATGTCCATATTGGTTGCAATTTACACATTTAACTTGATTTGGTTGTGATTGAGGTTTATATTCTCGGCTAGAATTCGGTTGTATATTATTTTTTATTGTCGTAATTTTAATCTGCTGATTACTTTCAATCCAATTGAGGTTATCAATTATTGCTTGTACACTATTGAAAGGTGTATTTGCAATGTTTTCGTATATTTTTTCATTTGACAATCCTCGGATCACGTATCGTATAATCGCTTTTTCACTTAAATCTCCTATACTTCCGGCTGCAAAAACTCTCATTGCGTAGTGCTCGTAGGATTCTTCATGATTTTTTTTCATTTTACTCATCTCAAAATGAAGTTCGGTTTCATCAATGCACTTTGTAAACTTAGCTACTATTTTTCTTTTAAACTGATTCCAATTTGTAATACTTTCATCTACGGCAGAGTACCATAACTTCGGAATATCCTTTAACCGCTGCACGGCATATAACAACATGGCTGTGTCACTCCATTTATATATATCTTGATAATGCTCGATTTTTGCAATCCATTTTTCGACTCGGATTGTTTTATTATCAAATTCCGGTATTAATAACTTTACCTCTTCTGGATGTAAACGATTCTGCTCCATTCTTACAGGAATTTCAAATTTATCGTCGTCATTATTCCTTTTCGGCGGCATGTTGAATCTTTTATCGGCAATTTAACCCAAAAATAATGGTGAATATTCAATATATCGGCTGTATTGAATACGTTTTCGGCACAAATAAATTATTATTTATCTCTAACAACACGATGACGATGGATTTCTACGGCACAGATTTCCAAAGCACGTTATTAATAATTCGGCATATATATTCCCAAAGATAATGGTGAATATTCAATATATCGGCGGTAATGAATATTCTTTCGGCACAAATAAATTATTATTTATTTTTAACAACACGATGGCGATGGATTTCTACGGCACAGATTTCCAAAGCACGTTATTAATAATTCGGCATATATATTACGGATACATACATATATTTATCTAATCCAATTTAATCATATCCCACTTCTGAAATTTTGTAGCGGATTAATTGAAATAAACAGATTATGTTTATATTCCAAACTTGTCAGGATGTAGCGAATAAAACATACACGGCACATATATATATATATAACTTTATTTAAATATAAAATATTAAACTTTATAAAACACGTCTTATTACTTCGGCGGATATGACAGCAGAGACAAACTGTGTTGCCTGTTACGTTATTATTTCTACCCAATATACCATATCGGTATATTCATGTTTACCCTATTAACAGTTTTTATTCTTTATTAAATCATTTCAATATTTAAGCTTACACATTAATGTTTGATGAATAAAACAAGTTTATTATTATCTTGTTGTGAGCAGTGTTTTGTTTGTATATCGACTATTAAGCGTTTACTTGATCGACTATTAAGCGTTTACATGACCTAATATATGTAGTATTTTATTTTCTATTTACATGTTTGCATTTCTTTTTCCTTAAGGCTGAAAATCACACAACAGAAACAGAATTCCATACAAATTTTACAGAAACAAAAGTTTTTGCTGTCAAATTTGTATGAAATTCTGTTTCCGTTGTATGTGAATGCCCGACTGGCTTTAGACATTGCCAAAGTTGTTGTTTTTCACTGTTTTTGTATTTTAAATGACACATCGTGAGAGATGTCATGCTCTTATATAGATATTATGTGATTAGATGACAACTTACAATTTTCATCTATTTAGCACCTCTATTTTATCGAACATCAGTTATACTTCTGGAATATCTGTTATGGATCACGATGTAATCAATTTAATTTTTTGTTCTTCCAACATTCGATAAACACGTTGCTTTGTGGATTTTTTGTCGAAGACGAAAATACTATAAATAAGTAAACCGTACATCACAGTCAGCAGCGCGAAAACTGTTTGTTAAGCAATATGTGTTTTAAGTTCTGAACGTCAATCAATAATTTAGAAATGGAAGTCACTCACCCCTATTTTTATAACGTGCCACGAGATGTTGTTGATTACTTCTGCTGTATCGAGCAAGATCAGGATTAGAGAGTGTTTTCTTTAACTGTTTAATAAACTCCAATTCATAGCCATCTTTACTTTTGTAATGTCAGTATATCGAGTGTATACTAACCAGCTTCGTTTGATAGTTTGAATGTACACATTTTTGAATCGTACTTCGGGGGAACCCTAGAAAATAGAAAGCTTGCCCTTGCTTGGTGGACAAACCCCTTATTCGAGAATGAGTCACGTTCGGAATTCTGATGATGCGTTATTACTTATTGTCTTAAGTTCTTCACAAATGCCGCTTTCGAATCGAGTGAATGATTCACATAAACTGAATTGTGTTTGCTCCAATGGTAATATTTAGCTTTTTTTAGCTAATATTTAACTACTGAGCTACTACAGAATTGAATAAAGTGAAGGAAAACATATGTTCATGAGTTCATCATTTGAACATACTAATATTTTGTTATATAAGATTTGTGGTCAAACCACAGAATAAAAATATACAGAATAGCCATTGCGTCGACCAAAAAAATTTTAACCTAACGGGATCCTACCTTATAATTTGCACGTTGAACTATAATTATGTTTGCATTTTTAGCCACTGACCGACAGGCTTAATGTCAGTTTTACACTGCTAAAAATACACACAATATACACAATATAAAAATATACACACGTTTTACAATACAATACAATAAGTTTTTACAACAAAATTAATTATCAAATTATCAATTAATATAAATTATTTACATTTTATTCACGATTTACACTAATCTGAAATACTGCTGTCAAAACAAAACTTGTCAACTTGTTGTTTAAGAAACTACACTGTTATGGTTTTGGATTTTTTAAATGTAAAACTATAAACCACCAAAATGTAGAATACATAACCAAAGTTTTTCCTACCTTAAGCAAGTTTGAAGTCAAGTTAGAAATAAAAAAAATGAGTCGAAATTTTTCCATAGAAAAAGTGTGTTATGACGCTTCTGTATATTTTTATTCTGTGGTCAAACGTTAAAATAATAAAAATTAAATCGGTACATATTTGTTTGTGTCTAAATTTCCGTTTTTGGTTATGTATTTTTTAAATGTCAAAAAATTGCTATAATTCTGTTGTTTTGGATGTATTTTTGATGATATACTGAATATTAGACCAATAAGCTACAATCAAATCCTTCAGTAATTTATACTAAGTTTACACCAGTATCTAATAGGTATACGTAATATACTTATTAGGTCGACTATGGTCGATGTAAAAAGTTATCAAAAAAGTACGTACCAAATATTTGGTAGGATGATTTGCTACGTATCAAATTAGGTACGTAGCAAATAGGTATTATTTTTACGGTGTGAACACTAAAATTTGGTATGACATTTAAAATAAAAATAAATCAACTTATTTTATAAATATATATTTATGTTTCATGTGATTTTTTTGCTGAAATTAAAAGTGAAAATTTTTTAGCAAGAATATAGTAACTGTTAACAGTTTTTATAAAAAATATATATGGAATTTCTTTTTTTCTAACCAAAAAACTAACAATGAAAAAGACGCGCTAAAAATTAATATGTCATACCTAATTAATAAGAGTTTACATCACCGTACCAAATTTTAAAAGTATGATGGTGAAAATGGCTAGTAAATTTGATACGTACCCACTTAAAAATCCAACATCGATAACATGCGTTATTGATACTGTTATCGACGTGCGGAAAAAAGACAAATGCATAAATTGTGTTTGTACGTTGTCTCATATTAATTTTTGTAAACAATAGTCGGACATTTTATATAATACGTTTCATAAGTGATTGTTTGTGAATTACTTAAATTAATTAAGGTATTTATTGTTTTTATTATTATTGTAAGTATATTGGCATAAAAAAGCCTTTAATTTAATAAAACGTGATATTTTAAACAAATAAAAATATAGAACAGATCATTATTTTACACATAACAAATATATATACATGTATATTTTATTTAATATACGTTTCTAATCTCTAACCTAAAATTAAATGAATCTTTAATATTTTGATTCTATATATATATAAATACATAATAGTTATATATAATGATGTATATGTTATTTTAAAATTGGTTTTATTTATTTATTTATAGAATGATGGTCGAAATAGTCAGAGTTATTTCATGTCCAGAATTACATAACGTAATTATGAAAATAATTACGGATTAATTATAAGAAAAAACTTTTTTATTAAATTATTACTTTATGAAAAGTAGATATAAATAAAATTTATATGAAATTAAAACCACCCCGTTTTTTAATTATTATTTATATTAAGACCTTAATATATGTATTATCACATCATGGTTTCAATAACGTTTTCAATAACAGTTATTAATAATATTCTCAATGACATAAATTGATAATGACATTGATAACATCTAACTGATATGTTATTGATAGTTTTCGTCGATAATGTGGTGCAACAGATTAGAACAAAAATTATCGACGATATTTCTATATGATGTTGGTAACGCGTCATCGATATGTAGATGATGCATTATCGAGTATTTATCAATAACTGATTGATAACACTTCTAACTGGGTAGCAAATTAGATACTGGTGTAAACTTAGTATTACTCAATTGGAAATCGGCCTATGTATGTATGGCTTTAAAAACGAAGGTTCCAATCATTTTTTATTTGGAATACTAGAATCCTTGTAATCTTGACAGTTTGCAATTTTTTTTATTTTCGATGTAATTTTCGAAATGTCATTTGTCAGTGTTATATTTAGAAAAAATGGCAGAATCGGCAAAGCGCAGTCAACAAAATACAAATAAAACCAAAAAACCTAAAAATGACTTAGTAAAATCATCATTAGGAACATATTTAAAAGGAAGAAATTATACGGTATGCAAAACTTCATTAAAGTTTTTAATTAAAATTTATTTACTGTACTAGAAAATGTGATTTCAAAATAGATAACCTCAAAATTTGTTTTAAAACAATTTATTTTTTATTATTGAGATTTTTTGTTGTTGTGTTTATGTACATTTTTTTATGTATTTTATATAATTGATATATCATTTCAGGCTACAGAAAAGTATCGTAAATCAGATATTAAACTGACACAAACACCAATAGATATGGCAATTCGAGTTTTGATTGATGGGGATGTTTCTAGGCCAAATTCATTTTCTTATTCAAACGTATTTTGCTTAAATAATAATCCAACTCAAGTGGATCAGCAATTTTCAAAGTAAGTGAAATGTTTTTAGTTTTTTTTTACATAATTTAACTCATACTGTTATTATTTGTAAAAAATATTTTGCGCCTAAACTATTTCGTTTTAAAATTATACAAATACGTGGTTTTGTCTATGATTTAAAGGAAACTAATTTCATAGAACCAAACCATACATTTACGTTTTTTTTTGTTTTAGTTATCCTGTCTTTATGCAACCTCAAATTTTTGCCAAGGGATTAGTAAATAACATTAAATCATTCAATCAATCTTGCTAAAATTATAGTGGCCCTAAAGTAACCCAGCTTTTCTAAAATCACTTACTGTCTTAAAAATTCATGAAATGTAGGTGTTCGAAATCACATAAGACGCGGTTGGTGTCACTGAAGTGAAGCTATCACCATTACGGAAAGAAAAAATCTTTAAATAAACAAAAAATTTGATATAAAGTGTTAAAACTTAACCTGAACATAAAAGAAGATTGAATCGGATCATGGGCTCCTGTTCAGTCTGAACGCGTTTATGCTATAAAGATTTTTAAAACAGTGGTAGAAAGGTATGAAATGAATATTACGTTGCCTTGTCATCAGGTTTCAATTGCAGATCCAGAAATTGTATTAATAGTTTTGTGTGATGAAGATCCTAACTCAGGCTTACCCGCAAGATTTTTGAATACCATAAAAGCTCTTGTCACCGCAGCCTTAATGTGGTTGCCCCACAACACCTTGTTGTCTAGAGTATTTCCAGGATATGTTGGCTTCGGTGCACATATAAATTCTGAGCCTCTTGATAAAATGTCTCATGTTGAACTTTTTGTTCTTGGTTATTATTGTTGTAGCGACGGTGCGCTGCTACTCTGCCGGCTCCATGTGCAGATTCAGGGACTCTGCTACTGCGCTTGGGCGGTACTACAAATCTTCCTTCGTCAAGATTTTCTTTGTAAGCGATTTCACCGTGGTTTTATTTAAATATATTTTTTGTCGTACAGATAAACACCATGCATCTACCGAAATGTCTCCTTAAATTTTCTTTTGGTTAGAATAACTATGTCACCATCGTACCCAAGGTATTTAAAGTCTAGCCTGTCCAGTATTGTCAGAACATCTTACACTATTTGACTCCTTATAATAGGTAGCGAGTTCCCATCCTTTGTGAGCAAACAATTTGTTGTGTTAATAACATTTTTACTAATAAATCTGCCTGATGGAGTAAAGATATAATAGTCAAGGCTCCCTTAGTACCATTGAACCCACAAATAGCAATTACCTTATTATCTACTGCTCCCCATTTCCTTTTTTTGATCTACTCGTTCTATATGCACGATGACTAGCTGGAAAAAACCCGTCTTACTAAAGTATTAATTGGTATATGCTTGTCAATCACTTCGAGGGTATTAGAATATGTCGTTTGGTAGCTGCTTTCCAGTCTTCAGCACTTTGTTTTATATTCTTGTTTTACTCTCGTCAACTGTACCTGTTGTAACCACCCAGGAACAGTACTTTCAAAATAAAAGCAATTCCTTGCATCCCTCTGTTATGTTAAATTAGTTTTTCTGAGCGAGATCCTAATCTAAAAAGTAAAAACTCACAACCATACCTCCACAACGTACCGTGGTTTAAAGTGAATTACCCAAACCCGATATAGTAAAGTCCTTTTCAGCTCCCCCCAGATCTTCTGTGGAGAGCATAGTCTGGGGATAATCCTCCATAATGATAGGAGCCTAATAGATTTAATTGTATGTTGGTTTCTTGTAGCGACGGGTGCTAATCCTCCGGCTTCGTCAGATTGGTTGAGGTATCGAATTGAATAAGTGGTTTACATGGTAAGACGTGCCCTCATATGGGACACTTGTCAACCGTTTCGGGATCAACTCTACTTATATATTTGTTTCGGATGCGGTACCAACCGGTACATTAGTTGCAATAGGACGGATATGCTGCTAAGAAGTAGTTGGACCAGACAGTGAATTGTGGTGACTTTCGAATTAGGTCTCGATTTAGGGCGTAGTTCCTTATTTTTCAACTGATTTGGTGTGAAGTGTTTTTAGACCAGTTCTATATGTAATCTCGTCGATGTTGCCAGTTACTTGGTTATACCTGACATCATGCAGAATACACTTTGCATTCATCCTTATGTCTCAAGTTGGTTCTATCGTTGATAATGTGTTATTGCAAAGATGTTGCTCTTTGTGACAGGCCCATAGGTATTGTTTCGTTAGCATTTCATTATATTCACGGTCCGGCAATATGTTAAATTCCTCGTGCAAGTGATTGCAGTGGGCCATCAAATGATATCCGGTAGCGGTCCGTTTGGTGTTGTTTGTAATTTATTTCAGTGAGTGTCAGAAATTTGGGATGTCCATACGGGTTCAGCATAATTTATAATTGGTCTTCCAATTATTTTGTAAGTTGTAATTATTATATTTTAATCTTTGTTCCATGAACTACCCGCGTGTGCTATCAATGCAATATTCCAGTTTATCAATCAAGAGTTCACTTGTTGTGCGTGAGCGTGGAATTTAAGCAGTAGGTCGAACGTGATCCCAATAGTCTCGGAGTTTTTACTGTAGAAATTAGTATATTGTCAATGCATATGTTTAGTGTTGTATTTACCTCTTTCTTCCATGTTGTGAAAAGTTTAGAAGTGGACATTTCAGTATTCAGGGGGTGGGGATCGGTCTTTCTGAAAACAATAGCTGTTTTGCTGGAATTAAACTGACCAAATGTCCAATCGGCGACTTTTTCTAACGAACGAATGTCTTGTGCATCGTACTATCATCTGCGAAACTATTTATTGGATTACGATTGGGTGATTGGTGATTTTCAACAGTTCGTTGCTACAAATTAAAAATAGAGTGGAGAGTAAAACTGAGCCTTGGAATGGACCAGCGTTTATTAATTTAGACTTAAATAAAAAACATCGATAGATAACGAAATGTATCGGTCGGTGAGAAAATTTTGAATCAGCATACACAATTTTAAATAAAATTTTTTTTCACATTTCTTGTAGTTTTTGGTTGGGATATCTTTGAAGGAGATCATGCAATTGTTTTGAGGTGGTCGAAGATGAGTTGTTGTTGTTGTTGTTGTTGTAGCGATGAAATGTGGTGGTATTCTTCCGGTTCCAAGTTAAAATTCAGAAACTCGGCTACTGTTCTTGGTGGTACCACAGATCTTCCTTTGTCAGGTCGGTTGGTTTCTCTGGACATATCATTTGGCGAGCCCTCACCATGTGACGTGACCTCACATGGCATCTTATGGCGTGCCCTCAAATGCGGCACACTTTTCAGCATCCTTGTCAATTCTACTCATGTAGTTATTTAAGATGCGTGACCAACCGGATCTTAACTGCGCTAGGATGGTTCTTGTGCTGCGTGGTAGTTTGACTTCTGCGGTGAATGACGAATGCAAGATTTTCACCACCATCGTAGGTTGCTGCTCAGCTCTACCATAACTTCCAGAGTGAGAGTTATTCATCGTGGAAACAAAAATGTTTAAAGCTTAACCTGTATTCTTTTTCTTGTTGATTTAGTTGTTCTGTAAAATCTGTGCAAATGGTGCAAATGACGGAACCAATTTTTTATACCTATGCTCCGTGACGCACCATGATCAGTAAAAAACTATGTTAGTATGCGCCAATGAAACTAGAATGTTACCTAAAAACTTCATTCTAGTGTACTGGCTCGTTTTGGTTTCTCCATGTATTAGTCTTTTTGGTTTTGGATCAAATTACGTTGATTTTATTGTGGTTGAAAGTGAAAGTGACTCGAAATAAATTTATTGAGATGTCTATAGTGACCATTCGTTTTATTATACGACTAGATACTCGTGCTTCTATATCTTCGTTTGTGTGAAACCCATATGTGTACCAGATGCTGGCATTGTGTGGTATTGATCGAATGATATTTTTAATGCCATCTCTGGTCTTTGTTCTTAGTACTATCCCTATCTTGAAATTGTTGCTTTTGTGATTTTTTTTATCAATTCTTCAATTTCAAATGCGAAAGTTCTGCAATTTTTCTATCTATGAGTAACAGTTTGTTAGAACCGATCATATAGGTAGATGCATTATGAACTAAGACTGTATGGTAGAAATGGTTATCAAAAACTTTGTTGTAACAAGAGTGTAAGTTTTGGTCTAGAATTGAATGTTTTCCCTGAAGATGAGGAAGCTTAGTTTACCTTTTCGAACATGCCAAAACAGTGGACTATCCCCGGACTATTTAAAAAAAAAAGAAACAGAATGACCTGCATGTGATGGCATGTGTTGGTCTCATTTTTGAGCTTGGTGTCAATCGCTAAAATTTGTAATAGATCATTTGTGACAACAAGAGGGTTTTAAAATGCAATATTTAAAAATATACTTTTTACTGTTTATTTTTAATTTATTAATAATAATATAAACTTCCTTATAGTAACAATTTAAATTTTATTTTTTATTTTATAGAATATCGATTTCGACTTACGTCATCCTCAGTTCTTAAATTATTATTACAATTTTTGCTTAAACTATTACTTATATACTATTTCAACTGCTATTTTTTATTATTATGTCATATATTTTGTTAATTTTAGTGTTGATTTTATCATTTAAAATGTTGTTAGAAATATATAAACATAAAAACAATAACAACATTTTAAATGATAAAATCAACACTAAAACTAACAAAATATATGACATAATAATAAAAAATAGCAGTTGAAATAGTATATGTATAAGTAATAGTTTAAGCAAAAATTGTAATAATAATTTAAGAACTGAGGACGACGTAAGTCGAAATCGATATTCTATAAAATTAAAAATAAAATTTAAATTGTTACTATAAGGAAGTTTATATTATTATTAATAAAATAAAAATTAAAAATAAATAGTAAAAAGTATATTTTTAAATATTGCATTTTAATTCAAAAGCACACAAACAGTGAATAATATGGAAAACCATAATAACACATATAAGAGGGTTTAACACATGAACATTGACGTAACTAGATAAGCGCCCAGAGGGCCTGGCCCAATCTAGACATTAATTAAATCGAACTAGATGTGACCATGCTATGACTAAAACTTTACAGTTCATAGCATTGATCTACGTTTCAAATTATTTAGAACATTTCAACTTTTAAAAAGCTTGTAATTTCTTATTGAGAATGGACTACCAAAAAACGTAAGTTTATATTATTGGTTCACCATATTTTAAAAAAGCGAAGTTTCAAAAAAAAACATTTTTTTTTCAACAATTTGATGGGTCCGATTTATTTGAAATTCACACTTTATGAAAATCCACACTTTTCAATTTGTTCAACGCAAGACTTCGCAATAAAACAAACTCGAATACAGTCTTAAAAATACGATCAGATTACTACGTAAGATCTAAAACCACAACGGAACACCGGACATCAAAAAACTTCGCACTTTCAAGTATGTTTGTATGGTCAATAGCAAATTGACGACGTGATTCGAAGTATGATGGTTTTATTTCTTGCATTAATCTTACGATTTTAAATGAAGATCGGAGTGCAACGTACTGCATTAAATGGGTGGTGGAATGTGTGATTACTGTGAATGATTAAGAATTGATTTTGTTCGCTTTTTTTATGTTTTGCTAGTTTTGACACAGGCTCGAACACAGGCTCGAACTATGTTAAGAAATTTAAAAACAAAGAAAGTTTAAAGATAAAATGGTGCTGGAACGGGTTAACTAATTTTAATAAGTAAGGCTTTATAAAAATATTAACTTCAATTTAAAAGACGTAAATGGCAGTATATTTGAAAATTACCCTTTAAATTGCAGCAGCCGTGTGTATTAAAAGAAATAAATAATTACGAGAAATTTTTATTAGCTTACTCAACAGTATTACCAGGCCCACCCATAATTTCTTAGTTTCTCCAATGCGTATGAATTACGAATGTGATAGTTCGAAATCTTTTTCTTCGTTTTCACTAGGACACAGTAATCGTTAGATACACTGATTTGCTGGATTTAATTTAATTTCTTTAGTTTTTTCTTGGCTTGGATATGAAATCTATTTAGGTTTCTTCCTATTTCTGAAAAAGTTTCTTTCCCTATTTAGGGGTCTTCCTATTTCCTAAACAAACTCACGAAGTATGGAAAGTCTTAACACTTTTTACAGGCAAACGAAAACAAGCCATTCAAATTTCAATTCAATTCGGTTCAATTATTTGTACGACCTAAACGATTCTGTTAATATCTCATTAATCTGAAATCCCTCTAGGGGTTTGTGGAACCTAAATGCTCGTCATTATGCTTTTTGATGTTCACTGGGTTGAATCTAGGAAGTGAATTTGTAAAACTGTATATCCAACGTCTTAGTATTGTAGGTTGCAGTGTACATCAAAGACAAACTGAAGTGATACAAGACTGATAAGACAGGTAATGAATGAATCGCAATAATCGACCCTCATTCACACGGATGAATAACTTGTTCATTTTGAACAAAAATCGATGCAATTAGACACTTCCTAGAAAGGATCGGTATAATAGTTTGTAGTCAAACAGATAAGCATAAGGTTGATTTGGGCTTGATAAAAATGGTGTTTGTTGGCTGGTGTCGATTGAAAGAGAAGTGCATCACTTCGTAAATGTAATTTTGATGTGAAGAATCAAAAAAATTGTTTTCTTATTCCTTAGTCCAAAAGACATACAAAACTGCCCTGAAAATATCTTGGATTTATTTCAAAACCAAGTCACCAAAATATTTCATTCGAATTGTTTAATTTAATACTTATGAAATTACCTTTTCAGATTTTCATCGTTTATTGAATCACAAAAACCTGCCATAAAATATGAATTACAAAATATGTTACCACCGCTACTATGTCATTTGTATATAGAAATGTTAAAAGGTCGAGATTGGCGGCCAGCTTTTGAATTTTTAAAAAAATATGCGTCAATAATAGCTCCAATCGATTCAGTTAACACAGTTCTGCCACATAAATTAAACGGCAGTGTAAATTGTAATACACCAATACTCAATGATGATTTATCATCACAACAAAATGGTGTTTCACAAATAGTATTTTTATCCGAAACATATAGTAATGATAACTCAGATGATTTTTTAATAAATGAATCAAATATACGAGAATCATTTAAAGAATTGATACAGATACTCTCTACGATAACCAGAATTCAAGAAATCGAAACAAATTCCGTTGCATCTGCATTTCGTTCCTGTAAATTTCAAATTAAATTATCAGAAAAATCCACAAATATATTAAAGCGATATTTAGCCAAACAAGGACATGTACTGATATTACAAATAATTCAAGTTTGGTTTCATATCGAAATAGATGAAGCTATAGAATTTTTAACAGACGATGATAGTGATGAGGATGATGAAATAAGTGTATATAATAATTCAATGGAGGACAATTCAGTGGGGAAAGTTAATGAAAAATTAGTTATATCCAATCAAACAACAAATGTTAACAATAATAGAAATAAAACTAATTTGAATCCTTTTCAAATTGAAAATAACATTAAAATAGAATTAGAAAAACATAAACCAATTTCAATAAAAACAAAAACAGGAGTCGATGAAGATAGTACAAATGATATAAGTAAAATTAAAGGAAATAATTATATAAAAGAAAATAAATCAATATTTTCTTATCCTGAAAATTTCAATAGAATTGTAGCACGTGATGAATTAATAGAGTCTTATAAGAAAATTGAATGTAAAACACCAATACGTTTATTAAATATTAAATCAGATAATAACCGTTTGTGTTCAGCAAATATGGATAAAGATGAATGCCATATTGCTTGTGGTTTTGATAACTCAAATATTAGTTTATGGACGTTAAAAAAAAGTATTTATTATGGACGAAAACCGTTTTCATGCTTAAGTGAACGACTATGTGAATGGAATATAGAAAATTGTGATCGATTTGAAATTGAAAGTAGTAGTAGTAATAATTATAGTTCTAGTGAAGATGAAGATATTATTGTAAATAGATTTCGAAGAAGAACTACAAAAAAAGTTAAATGGAAAAATTTTATGCAACTTCAAAATTCACAAAATAAAATGTAAGTACATACATATTTCAATTTAATTATTTGAATTTTGATGTTTTGAACCTACATATGGTAACCTACATATGGTAAAATCTATTCGGCAAGTCTTTCAGGCAATTATGTTGAGATACTCTCGATTTCACATGTGTCTTAATGATCCCATCTGTGCTAATGCTTTTTTCTAGTTAACCATACTTAGTTTTATATGTTCATTGACTGGATTATAATTTTGTTTTATTTTAGTTTTCGACCAAAGGGCACAGTTAATTATATTCAAAAAAGTGATAAAAATCAAACCATTTAAATTATACCAAATTTATTAAAATCGACCTTAAGGTTTCAATCACTAGGTGATCATTCTCAAGAGAATTTTTTAACACTAAATATTTTTCTTATCAATATGATTACATGACAATCACTGTTAAAATTGAATTTTGCGAAAACAACCGAATTTTTACAGCCGTCAGAAAATACATATATAACTCGGATGTTTCACGCAAAAATCAGCTGTATCTATTAATACTGATACAAATTACATTAATCTAGTGTTATTAACAAATACGTACAAATTAAAACATATGACTAAAAATAAATTAAAATGATAAATATTTTCAAAGATGCAAAAAAAAACATATTAAAAGTTTTAAGAAAATTAGTGAAAATTTTTTTCTACTTAATTACGTATAGCTAACATTTTAAAAATAAATTGAATTAAAACAATAATTATATAATTTACCATTGATACTAACATTTACATTAGCTTTGCTCATTGACATGAAACAGATGTAACAGAGGAGATTTTACATTTCCCAAGTCGCTGTTCAACATATTCTTATGCTTATTTTTGTGAATGTGGAGGGCTTCCACAAATCTCAATCTCTGTTTATTGAAAACTTCCTCAACCAAAGCTATCTCTGTCTCATATGTTTCATGCCCTTCGTTCTCCAACATATGTTTAGCTACACTAGAAAGCTCACTGTGTCCAAGACGCCACACAGTGGGATTTGTTCATACAATGTTTGGCAAAAAATATAAGGAGTGCTCGTAGAATGTTGAAATTTTGCTCTGAGCCTTTGGTTAGCTCAATTAAGAAAAATATAAAGTTTCATCAAAATTGGCCACGCCCACTACCCACCGCCCATAGAACCCAAAATTTATTTTTGGCCCAAAGTTTTTGAAATTTGGCACATAGCCTTTTATTACCTCAATTAAGAATAAAATAAAGTTTCATCAAAATTGGCCACGCCCACTACCCACCGCCCATAGAACCCAAAATTTCATGATTTTATAAATTTTATGATTTTATAAAAGATTATTAATTATTTAAACTTTTTTTTTTAATTGATAGTATGGAGTCTTACCTTTCATTTTATTATAGCGGGAGCACCTAGCACGACCGAGCAACATTTTTTTTCTTCCAAGGAAGTTTGCAATCACGGCATATTATAGAACAAATTTTATTCTATCATATCTTTTAAACCATATGAGCGAACTTTATTATTTTTTTTTTAAATGCGCAGAAAAGGCTATATTTGAAAATAATCACTATTTAAGTTAGAGCAATAAAGTTATCTTACGTACAAACACTATAGAAGTGCGTAAACAGTTTTCAATATTTTGGACCAAAATTTACATGTGACTTTACTTCATTATTTCAAAGACAAATAAACTTTTGGGGATATAATTTATGGATTCTTCATACTGAATCAATTTTCTACAAAACTGCATCATTACATTTTTAAATTTTATGTGTCGAAAAAATTACTTATTGCACAAAAAATCCCACTGTGCGCCAGGCCTTTTCATGTTCGCTAGATCTAACTTCCAAACATCTACATGTCATGCCAAAGTATTCTCTGGATTCCAAGTATTCTATTCTGGATTATAATTATAATTCACTAGACTGAAATTTTCAATAGATTTAAATTAATTAGGATTTTGTGCTTGGGTTTCGTAAATCATAAAGCATTCGAAAACTGGGACGACGCAGTACCACTATTGGATTCCATTTATTGTTAGACACGATATCAATTACCCCACCAACGGAATGGTGTTTCGAAGTTGAAATTTATTTATTTTTACTTAAGTTGAGTTTTCTTAACCATTGTACGAAAATTCTATTTCTGTTCTGAAAATGTGGATTGGAACAGTTCTCCTGATTGAACTGATATTTTTAAGGAAGCGATACTTTCTTTAACTAAAAACCAACCATTCGCATCGTCTAAACATTTCTAAAATTTAAAGAAAGTGTCCAACATGATCCAATTTGGTTGGAGTATACATACGTTATTCTAGTTTGGAATATTTTATCAACCACAACAAGCAGTTTGTATTGACTCGGAATCGTATTTATAGAATTTCGGCTAATTTTCTTGACCCCAAAAAGTAACTTTGTTTAAAGCAGAAAACGTCTTACAAATTGTTAGATATGTTTTGCATTCAAAATGAACTTTGATACAGGGTTTGGACTGGTCGCTGATTTGTGGAAGGCAAATGGACACGGTATCCGGTTTTAGATATTTTTCTGCATTTCAAAATTTGTTAGATGTGGAGAATGAGTCGGCTTGCAAGAGCGTCGTGTTGTACTAGCATAAAGTTTCATCAAAAAGCAAATCTGTATTGTCTTCAAATTGTCTAGGCATTTGTAAAATTTAACACCATCCGTCATATGACGGACGAATTTTGGTTAATTAAAGCTTTACAGAGACCAGAAAGTTTTAGTAATAAAATTTAAATTTAAATCTTTAAACTATTTTCCTTGGTCCGTGGCTTAAAGTTGTTTAAATGGCATTTTACAGACCAAAGTTGCTGCAAAGTAAATAGTTACAACGATTGAATATTTGAATATTTTTTTAAATAAAAACAGTTGTCTAATAGGAATTACAATATGGGTCACAGCGACACATATATACCTTTTAAGACATTGGTTCGAGGCACTGTAAATGACTTCTAAAATAATCTAATTAGTATGTTTTAAATGCACTGACTTGGCACCTTTAAGGTACCAAGTTTAGATTCTTAGGTCAGGTGAAGATTTAATTTGCACATTGATTAATGGTTTTCTGAAAACTACTTTATGACAGTATAAATAACTAATAAAGTGATGGCTCAACAGTATTAATGTGATAGAGATTTTATCTGATCCTCAGCTTGTTCAATTGTTTTCGTAAAATAATCACACAAATTCTGATTTGTTCCTGGTTGATGCTTAATGCACTGGACTAAGGTTCATTGCACACTACATAAAACATTTCTCTAATGCTATTTAGCGTAAGGCTAAAGAATGGCTAAAGGTAAAACATTTTCCATACTCGTACGTACTACCACTAATTTACAAGTTGATCGTTCAGTGCAAACTCTTCGCACGTTTCGAATATCCAAAAACCGATGAGAAACTCGTCTTTAAAAATCGCGGTTTTACGATTTAAAAAAACGCAATTTATATAATTTATCGATTCGCACACTAAAAAATTAGAGCTTGTCAATAATTTTATATCGATACAATTCTTGGGGAGCTACCGGATAAGGAACTTAAAGAAACTGAATATAACAAAGGGTGTAGAAACTTTTTTTTTTTTGAAAAATCAAACATAAAATTTAGCTTCGAACGAATTCCATCCACCTCCTTAGGATAAAACCGGTCACCGGTATCAACGTCAAAACATAGTGTTAAAAATTAGTAAATGTTCGAAATTCTATCAACCAAGTCTGGTCGTTTAAAAACAACGAAATATAAAAACCTTATTGATCTCAAGACAGAATCAGAAATTGAATTAATTTTAAAAATGAAAAAATTCACACACTCGTATATCGTAATTTTGCCCAATAATCGATCTTTTTCAATCATTTCCAAAAAATTTCTCAAATCTATAAAGTTTTGTTTCCATATTGAACTCGATTGAAAATCTGTTAATTATTCGTTTTAATTTCATCTAAACTTGAATAGAATTCAATTTTATAAACAAATTTTAGAACCTTACTATATAAATTTTATGAATGAAATATGTTTTTTACAGAAATTTTAATTGATTTGTTCTAAAACAGAATTGTATAAAACATTTGAACTAAAAGAAAGTTTGTCATTCAAAATTAAATTTGGTTGTGTTTTGAATCCTTTGTAAAATTTCAAATTCTGCTAGAGAATCCATTAGATAACCTTGATTACATAAATGTAAAGCCTTCAGATTTTGTTCAAAACTTGTATAATTATGATTGTTATCGACTAAATGGTTTGCAAAAATAGATTTTAAGTTTTGTTTGTTTTTCTTCATTGGAAGATGTTCTTTGAATCTATCTTTGAAGCATCTTCCGGTTTTCCCGATATAAAATTTTTCACAAGAATCACATTTTATTTTATAAATTCCCGAACAAGATTCTACTTTAACATTTAATTTTGGTTTTAACAATTTACATAAATTATTGCTTGTGCGAAAGGATATTTTATATTTATATTTTTTAAAATGGTTCCGTAAAATATTAGGTAAGATATTTGTGTATTCCATTGATATATATTTTATATTATTTTCATTACTAATATTTTGATTGTTTAATTTGTTTAATTTCTTTGAAAGTAACTTATCAATAAATTTAGAATCATATCCATTATCTAAAGAAATAAATTTTGTAGTGTTTAATTCATCTTGGAAACTTTGAATATTCATTGGAATACTTATCAGGCGATGAATAAGTGAGTTAAATGCTGCTGCTTTTTGTGAATTTGGGTGATGTGATGTATTATTTATAGTAATACTAGAAGTGGTAGGTTTTCGGTAAATTTTATATTCGAATTTATTATTGTGTTTCGAAATTGTTAAATCCAAAAAATTTATTTTATTATCTTCAATTTCTAGAGTAAATTTTATATTTGGATGAACATTATTCAAATAATTTTTTAAAATTTCGACTTGTCTAATGGTACCATTAAATAAAATGAAGGTGTCATCAACATATCTTGAGTATGAAATTATTAAATTTTGTTGTTTATTTAAATTTGAGTATATAAATTTATTTTCAAAATAATTTAAGAAAATATTAGCGAGTAATCCGCTTAATGGAGATCCCATTGCCAGCCCTTTTTCTTGAATAAAAAAATTATTATCAAAAGTAAAATAATTTTGTTGTAAAATGATTCGAATTATATTAATCAATTCATTAATTTTGACTATATCTAAAGTACCAGTATTTTTTAAATTTTCTTCTAATATGTTAATAGTTTCAGTAATTGGGATATTTGTATACATATTGGTTATATCTAAAGATATCATTTTATACTGAGATAATAAATTAATATTATTCAGTTTTTCTATTAAATGTAGATTGTATGTAATAGATTAGGTTACAGTCATAAAAACTTCGTTTATAATTCACAATGTTTCTGTTAATGTGTTTAGACCTGTACGGAACGGCATCATATCCCGCAATTTTTTTACCACAGAGCGTGGCAATCCAGCTTTTCCTTAAAGGTATCAAGTTTTTATAAATTATTTTTAAAGCTTTAGTTTCAATTCTAGTTATGTCTCAGATATAACAAAAGCATTTATTTTATTTAGATTTTAGGTTTAAGTTTAACTTTCTAACTCGTTCTAACTCTGCGTAACGGGACTTAACACGAAATCTCGGTTTTACCTTTTTTTATGATCTGTAATATCTGCTTTAAAACTAGACAAAATTGCTTGCAAATCTATTTGACAGCTCGTCATATCGAAAATCGACTAGCAGAAAAGTCAATAATCATGCGGCAGTTCTTATTGCAAATCATTGTGAATCAATTAATTCGAACAATGACTCCAGACATACTCCAATGACTCCAGCGCTAAATAATGAATCTGTTGGAGAAACCGGTTTGATCGAATTTTTTTCAATTTTTTCAGAATCCTATTGGACAGGCGATTAGCTTTGCATATACTAATTCGAAACTGGTTATGGAGATAAGAATCTTTTTGGTTGCCAAGTCATTGTGTAATAAAAAGAGTAATAAATAATTCAAAGTGGCAGGCAGTGCCGCTTTGGTTTCTGTACCACAAGGCAGTGTGGCTTTGGTTTCTGTATTGTATGGATGCGAATCTGTACAAGGCGTATGTAAATGGTTGCTAGCTAATCGGATAACTTTGAACTACATTGGAAACAATGGGTATCTACTGCACACTGTAGGCAGGCTAATGATTTCATTATAAACATGAATCTCAGCATAATCTCAACTGAATCTCTTAAGGTTTTTACTAAACATAAGCTGACGAGATTGTTGGATCAGGTTTTGTTGATTGGTATTTTTTTTATTTTTGATCTACTAGTGTGACAACCTCGAGTACTTCAGCTCCGTACCATAACCATAGTATTATCAATGTTATAGTTATGGAATATTCCTTTGATGATGGCACGCTATTGCTTGCTCGAAGAAACGAATCGTTTTGTAACTCTATCTCTAGGCTTTAATCATTGAGGAAGACAGTGCGTCACATGATCAACGAATATGCCACTAACTGAATTATTGGTAACACAATTATTTTCTTAAAAAGTTGCTTCTTACTCTTTTATTAATTTTTTTTTTTACATTTTTGTCTAGAAATATTGGGCTATGCCATAATTTATTATGTGATAGGATTTATTGTTTGGTTATCCATTCTTAAAAAAAATATTAAAAAATTGCTTAATCAGCACCTTAGAACGCCTGTTGTTGTGCAACTTTGATCTGAAAAGGTTTTTATGTGTTGTTGTGACACATACTGAAATTCCTACTACACAATACATTTTGTTTAAAAAATTATTCAAAATTATTTTTTAATTTAACTTTGGAACTATTTTGTTATAGAAATTCAAACGGTGCTTTAACATTACGTGGGCATGGTAGTGCGGTGACCGATGTACTATTATCACAACACAATCCTCTTTTGTACAGTGTATCAAAGGATTTAACAATGCGAGCATGGAAGGCAACAGATTATACTTGTGCATCTGTATATCGCGGTCATAACTATCCATTATGGTGTGTGGCTGAAAGTTCAAATGGATTATACGTTGCAACAGGATCGAAAGATACAACTGCAAGGCTATGGTCAACAGATAGAAAATTTCCACTTATAGTTTATGTTGGACATACACAGGATGTCGATGTAAGCAGAAATTTTCAGTTAACAACATTAATTTTTCTTCTAAATTTAATTCTGAACGCGTAATTGAAATTATAACTGTTTTTAATTTTGAAGAAAAAAATCATTTGATTTATATATACATTTCAAAATTATTAATTAATTAATTTATTTACCTTTTTATAGGCAATAGCATTTCATCCAAATGGAAATTATATTGCAACCGGTTCGGCTGATCTATCGGTGAGATTGTGGTGTGTCACGAGCGGTAAATTATTTCGAGTTTTTACTGACTGTAAATTACCTATACAAACAATTGCATTCAGTCCAAATGGAAAATATTTGGCGGCAGCTGGTGAAGAAACTAAAATAAGAATATTTGATTTAGCTGGTGGTTCACAGCTAACCGAATTACGTGATATTTCCGCACCTGTATCGAGTATTTCGTGGAATCAAAATAGTAATAGTTTTGCATGTGCATCGATTGATGGTAGCTATAAAGTATGGAGTACAACTGAAATGGGTGTCGAGTAAGTATAATTTTAAAACTTTGTTTTTACTTTCTTGCATGTTAGTTTAAGATTTAGGGATAGTGTGTATTTTTTAACCAATTAGTTATCTTTACTGCTATGAAATAACGGTAGTTGTCGGACAAATAATATGTTACAACAAAAATCATTAACTTATGTTAAGGTCTTTAGGTTAACAATAAAGGCTCAGACATGCTATCTAAAATACAAAAACTGTTCGATTCTATTCATGATACAAGTAAAGTCGACAAATTAACCCATACCTTTAGTTTGTTTTCACCCAAAATATCATTTCTGAAGTATTCTGTGGGTATTACATAATCGCGTTAAATCGCATTAAATAATACGTTGTTATTATATAATGGGTGCGCTGCATTCCCCATAAGATGGAGATGTCTATAGAGTGACGTTTTAACATTTTCCAATTATTTTATAACTGGGGGTGAAAATTAATATATTGTTAATTAACGTACATGCAAATTTGAATTTGGTTAAATATTGAAACAGCGTAAATGCATGTATGATATTCCAATTCTTACAGAATAATAATTTGATATGATATGATATTCCAATTCTTACAGAATAATAATTTGGGTAAAATCAGTGTCGTATATTTTACATACATTACGATCGCCACACGAAATGGTAAATATAAAATATTGTGTAAGCATCATTCATGACTACATGATATGCCGGTTCATATAAATAGAAAATTGTAAGAATATCATGCGTTATTTCAATAATAATTAGTTTTAGGCTTAATCGTACTTCCATGCAGAATGAAATATCGTATATGAAATAACGTATAAGGTACCTGATTGACTTTTCACCTCTTTTTAGGTAGAAAAACCAGCAGGTACCAATGTGAAATTTTAATATGCTGTGGGGAAATTAGTCAAGAGTAATTGGTAGAAATTTTTTCCCAATATCTTTATTCATTCAATAGTGCTGCCGAGTTTACGAAAATCAGAAAATCGTAAAATCTTTAAACCCAATTATCTCGAAACTACACTTTTGCGAATACGTTGTTTCATTATTAAAGCGACGATATTGAGATAACGAGATGAATGAAGCTTTTTAAATTATTAAATTGCAGTTACTATTATCAGTCTCTTTAGGCAGTTAAATCTACATAGTCCTGCATCTCCTATTATTCCCATAATCTAGTCAGCTGTTAGGGGGAATGTGTATCCAATTATAATCAAATAGTTATAGAGCTAGTTGCTAGAACTTTCCTGAACCTGAACACCTCCGTAATTACACTTTATTCTATAATTTTTACAATGGTACTATTCTGGTTACATTCTGGCGTACTTTGAAGCGTTAATGAGCTTTCTTGCTTTATTCTGTAATGAATTAAGTTATTGAGCTCCCTATGGTGGTTCAACCTTCTCTCTGGGTTTGTTTAAAGAGCAAGCAATGCTTAGAAATTGTTCACTCCTTTCATCAACAAAAAGGAGTTCTAACTCTTCAGTTGGGTAATAAGAGAATATGTTAATAGTTAGTTCGAAGCAGTTTGAGAAATGGCGATATATTTGAATTATGTATAGTGTAATTTTGTTGCATTAGTCATTCCCTTTTCCACTGTGCATGCACTGTTGCATGTTATGCAATGAAAGATAAGTCATTAAATCGTTTGTTTTTATATAAAGCTTAAATCGGCTTACTAATTAAAAACAAATATATACTACATATATACAATTTAACACTTTTTCTTAATTAGTATAGATAACTTTAAATTATAAAATTATATAATAATTTAAAAAATTAATAATTTAAAACTATAAAATACTCATTACTTAGACTCTTTGAATAGCCGAAGATACCAGAAAACTAGAAAAGGAAGCAATTTGGAAGAATGGAAGGAATAATGATATGGAAATAGTTACGCCAAATGTTTGGTATTTGAATGAGACATTTCTGAAGCTTTTGGTTTTCGGTTTTTCTGGGCACGATAATATATAGTGGTGTGAAGAATAGATAAACCCTCGCGCAACACCCTGGATTACGCTAACAGTCTTCAACTTTGGTAGCCAAACGTTTCATTTCGTACTCTAAATATATTCGAACTCTTGGTTGTGATACAAACAATGTAAATATGAACCAAAGGACAACGGTACTTCTCAGTACCATAAAACAAAAAAATGGGGGACCCTCTCCGTATTTTGCAATTGAACATTGAAGGCATTAGTAAAAAAGTAAAAAAAATCAAAAACTGAACACTTAGAAAGAATTTTAAAAGATTACCACATCGACGTTGTGATTCTTCAGGAAACACATGTAGTAGATGAATGCGTGGCCAGCTGCCACTTTACTAGTATTTCACCACTCAGCAATATACGCTACTAATTTCAATAGCCATCACACTCAGTGGTCCTACTCAAACAACAATTCCAATAGAATGCAACTGGCTGACTGCGCCGATAGTAACAACATGTTCCTGATATATAATGCGAAAGATATTAAAATCTTTAGATCTGCTAGATGGCGAAGTGATTACAATCTCGACCTCTGTTTTTCCACAAAAAACGAACAACGTCACCCTATTCCAATGTCTAGGGCTGTCTTACAAGGTTTCCCACGCTCTCAACATCGTCCAGTAATTTTGGAGGTATGTGTCGAAATCCCACTTGTTAGCTCTAGCTCTCAACCAAGATGGAATTTTATTAAAGCTAACTGGGCTAAATAGGGGTCGTAGTTGGATGCAGTAATTCGATGGATCCAACCTATTCCTAAAAATTACGTTAGGATCGTTGGAGTCATCATTTCAACTGCTAAGAAATGCATCCCAAGAGACATACGTGAAGAATATATTCCTGGCTGGAGTAGAGAAAGTGATATATTATATGATTTAAGTACCTTGGTAGTGGTGAAGCAAACCTAACTTACTATGCTCACTGGACGCCGCGAGGAACCAAAAGTGGATTAACACTGTTGAAAACGTTGGCGTTTTCCCTTCAAGCAGAGAAGCTGAGCCTCCTTGCAAAGCTGGGTGGCTCAAACTCAATTGCTCATGCTAAAAACGAAATAAATCCAGAGGACATTGCAAATTATATCGTAAACATGTCTCGCTCTTCTATTAATTGCTTGCACAAAAAGACCAATAAACGAAAATTAAGAGAAATGACGAAATTGCTCGTCTACATCGAAGTATGCGAACTCGTTTAGTAGCGAAGAACTAGATTCAGCTCCGTTCTAAACAAAAATCGGAAAAGCAGCTGTACATCTCAGTATTTAAAGAAAAAGCACATCTGAACAACTTCTGTAGTAGTCCCAAAATGTGTAGCAATGGTTTGCCACAGAGTTCCGCCTTGGCGCCATTACTTTATACACTTATGATATTACTGATACAACATCGAGAAAATTTGGTTACGCCGACGATTGTACCTTGACCGCTAAAGACAAAGACATGCAAGTCTTGAAGATTTGCTTTTAACTGACCTGGCCATAATGAATGACTATTGCCGAACGTGGAGCTTATTTCCTAATGTAAGTAAAACAGAGAGCTCATGCTTCCACTTAAACAGCAAACAGGCAAATCATGAACTATCATTTGACGGCACTGTCATTAACTACAATCAACAACCAAAGTACCTGGGAATTACTTTTGATAGAACTCTCCTTTAAACTCCACCTAGAGAATACGTCAAAAAAACTTAAAACGAGAAATAATATACTATACAATCTGGCCGGCAGCACATGCTACTCCAGTTCACCTCCGCATAGCTGCTCTGAGTTTGGTTGAATAGCACACATACTCAAAAAGTTGACTGCCAGCTTCCTGCTACGATGCGTAGTATAAGAGGTTCTATCAGGTCCACTCCTTCCTCTTGGCTTCCTGTGTTAAGTAATATCGCACCTGCACAGTGCACTCTCAGACGCTCGCATGCGCTTATGCGTGAACATAAAAAGGTAACCAACAACATCCCGTTACCCTTGCATGAATATTGAATGGTGACCAATGACCATACCCTGTCGACTGAAGTCAAGAAAACCTCCCTACAAAACGCAGCAACCTGCTGGCATCTGATTTTATTATCTTGGACGATGGCAGGATGTTTTGAATTTCTCTAAAGAACGACCCATTAAAGTTGTATGTATTGATTGCTTGATTGTCATTTCAGAAACATTTTGTCAATCGTTGGCTTTGCTGTAACAAATTTTGAAGGTTGTTTTATTATTTAATTACCTTAGCACATGCTTTGTTGCTGCTGGGATAGATACTCTTTGGTCAGATTTACAATGAATTTACGGTAATGTATCAATGCAATGAATTATATCTGACCTTGTAGAAATTTCAATGTATATTATTGAGACCATCAAGGATTGATATTACTTGAAATTTATTTGACTGCAGTTGGAACAAACAAATTTTCTAAACTTTTGCTCTGGATCGCCATTTGTAGAAGTTTGAGAACTTTTTAATAAATTTTTGTTGAGAAGTGCTAATGACGTTTTTATCTCAATATTTCTGTTCCTCAGAAACAATCGATACGAGCTTTGTCAACTACTTCGAACTCCAAATTAATTTGGTGCTTTTTATTTTCCTGTAACGCTTCTCTTGCTGTTTTGAATGGGCAACTACTGTTCTGATTTTACAGAAAGTTGAATTGTTGTTAACGCTTTCATGTCTTTTTTGCTCACATCTTTGATAACGTTATCTGTCATGCCATTCCCGGGCATCTCGATGTACTCGACACGCCAGCCATTGTAGTTCTCATTTCCTAATTTATCTATTTGATGTAGACCGAAACTCAGTTTTTGGCATCACACACAGGTCACACTATTATTTCACTAAATATTTTAATTAAATTAAACGTTTATCTGGGTTTGCCTGTGTAGTGGTATTCTCCCATGAAACCTAAAAACATATCTTCCATCCAATTGAATATTACATTTATTAACTATCGTAAGCAATGTAATTACTATACAGATGGTCTATGCGATTGCATTTCTGACCATGCGTGTGTGTGTTTGTATGTAGACACGTTATCTCAAAAACTACTATTGAATTATGTATTTATCCTAAACCAATATCTTCTATGGCAATGATTTGGGTCAATAAGTCCCTATGCATTTTATTTTTGTTATTTTCAGAAATGTACGATAGTATTTCTCTTGACTTTCAAAAGTTTCTTTTCACCGGATTTATTTATTTATAATCTCTTTATATAATGTTTTAACCAGTTTACTAATTACTAACACATATATCCACAAACTGGATAAATTAACTTCTTTAAATTAACCAAAACAAATAAACTTGTATTGTTTTTGGTCGCAGGCGCCAAGTATCAATAACATTTACTCGAGATTGAAAAATTTCTTACATTGGCCTGTAATCAAATCAATTTTTTAACTTGGACACTTTCTGGAACAAATCTTTAATATTATTTTCGAATCTCATTCTATTAAATTCTCGGAAAAAAGTACAAAAACTGTTCCATAAAAAGAATGACCAGAAAGATAAATAAACTAATAATATACAAAACATAATGAATAAATTAGTTTTAATTTGCTAAAAAAATATTTTACAATAATAAATTACACACAAATTTATTTCTACAAGAAGAATACAATCAACATATTTTTTTTAATTTTAATTGTTGAATATTGAATAAAAACAATCCTAAAATCTAAAGTTTTACTAATTCAAACCAAAACAAAATATTTGTTTGTACTTTCAGAAGTTCCTCAAAATCACATCACAATCAAATGCCATCTACATCATCATCATCCTCCTCAACGTCTTCTTTAAGTAGTTCACTAATATATTCAAACGCAACAAATTGCAAACGACTGATAAAAGTACAGTACAATATTGATAGTTCAATATCATTAATTGGAAATAGTTGAATTTATTAATTACAAATTGTTTAAGTTTTGTTTATAATTCTTTTGTTTACATTATTATTATTTTCTAATTTATAATATATTTTTTAAGAAAAATTAAATCGTTATCTTTTTTGTTAAAAAATTTTGTCTTAGCCACTTGAATTTACCACAACAGTAAAGGAATAAATTTTTAATTCTCTTTTGGGCTTGTTTGAAAATACAAGTTAGTAGGAAGGGATAGTAGGGCTACCAAAAACATCGATGGTAGTATTTGAAACAAACGCAAGACATCAATCACTTTTTGTTAAATATTATGCAATACACCATTTACAAGTTACAACCACAGCGTTTACTTTTATTATGTTGGTGAATGTAATGAAATAAATAATAATTTAAAATAAAACAAATCAGAGTATGTTTGTGTGATGTAAAATTATGGAGGATGAAACAAATACGACTAACCTGATCAGTTAATGTAATAGATGAAATTAATGTTTTATGTTGAGGATCATCTTCTACATATCCAAAACTGCTATTTATATAATTTTGTTAAATTGGTCATTTATCACAAAACATGATTAAAATTATAAAAGAGGAACTTAAAACTCAACAAATTATTCAACTATTTATATCGTTTCAGATACAGTATCTCACTTTTTACAGTATCTCTTTGTCGAATGATTTAGATTTTAGAACATCATTGTTTGGAAGTTAATATTCCAAGATCTTTAAATAAATCCTTGTCAAATAATAATGAAAACATTCTAATATATTATATTTAACAAAAAAATAATAATAGGTAAAACTTTTTACAAAAATACATGTTTTTGTTTTAGAATCTAAATGCACAATTGATTATCGTTTTTTAAAACCTTTCATTAACTGCATTGCTTTGGCCATTAACGGCGCTTTCCTTGGTTTTGATGAGGCTAGAAAAAAAACGAAAATTCGAATTATAAAATGAAAAGTAAAACAATTTTTCGGTATGAATATGTTTTTTTTGTCATTGATGTTGATCTATATTAATTTGGAAAAATCGCGGTGTCACTAGTTATTGTTTTAATGAAAAACACTTTGAACTGCTTTGGTTTAATAGTCGGCCTTAAGTATAAAAAGTTGGTTGATTATGCAACTAAGCCGTTAGTTAAACAAACTTTAGCAGCCCATATCGCAGAAGTCTCAGGAGTTGGAATGAAAATTTTAAGAAAAAAAATTAAGTCTGAGTTACACCCCAAAGCTTTAGCTTATGTGCATTCTCTGGAGAACACTATTTAGAATCACTTCTTGCATCCTGTATTATTGTCGTTTCAACGGCGATTTGAATGCATGAGATGGATACCTACGGTGTCAAAGTGACGTTGCAGATTTATCCATTTACTATGTTGGGTTTTTTTACTGTAAACTATTTATTCCAACAAAACAATGGTCTCTTAGAGCTTCCTCTAAAAAATTATGAAAATCTCAAGGATGATTTTTAACAGTTCTGCATTCCATCTTTCGGTTTGTCACTTCTCGTAAAATTTCTTTTTTCCTTTTTCTATTCGTACAACATAATTTTTATCTGGGATACTACAGTTTTCTTTAATGATTTTATAATTAGAACTACGCGAAATTTATAACGTCGGTTAGCCATTATTTGAAGCATTGGGTGGATATTAGCTCACCACTATATATCCAAAATATTTTTTTTTGCGCCTAAAAGTTACAACACGGCGCTGAGCTGGAATAGAAATGAAGCCAGAACTACATACAATACAACACTGCTCACTTTTCAATAACATCATAAGTTAAGTTTCGATATCAGTTAAATGCAACGACTGCAATGAATGGTGTCATTAAGGAAATGCTTTGAATTTGTAACACAAACTATATTGCACCATGCTGCTCCAATACAGCTTACAACAATAATACAGGGTTTAAGATCACCGCAGTTAATATTAACAAGCCACTTTCAATTCGGTTTCGAATATTACAGATTTAACGCCAGAACGCCATTCATGTAGCAGCTATACAAGAGACTAAAAGAGACAATATAAAAAAGAAATGTCAATGTAAATAAATACACTCACCCGCGAAGATCGTTACAAAAATACAGATCGTTACGAAAATAGGTTGTTGTTATAGCGGCGGCTGCGGTGCTACTCCTATGGCTCTATGTCCTGATTTAGGAACTCTGCTACTGCTCTTGGGCGGTACCATAAATCTTCCTTCGTCAGATTGATGGGTTTTTCTGATTGAATAGTTGGTCTGCATCATGTGTCGTGTCCTTACATACGGGACACATCAATAATTTTCTGGACAATTTTATTCATGTAGTTATTTAAGATGCGTGAACAACCGGATCTTAACTGCGCTAGAGTGGATCTGGTGCTGCGCGGTGGTTTGACCGCTTTCGTAGCGACCTGTGGTGCTATTGAGAACTCGATTTGGGTCGTAGTTCCTTATTGTATGTTCAACAACTTTGGTGTGAATTATTTTTAAGCCCGTTTTATTTTTATATTTTATTTATTATTTTTAAGCCCGTAAGCTCGTCATGTTACCGGTAACTTGGTTGTTTCTGACATCATTTAAGAAGCACTTCGCTGTCCGCTTGTCTCTAGGTTGTGTTGTGAATAAGGTGTCATTGCAGGGATGTTGCTCTTTGTGACATGTCCATAGATATTGTTTGGTAAGTATTTCGTTATGTTGACGGATCGGTAATATGATACATTTCTCGTGGAGGTAGGTGATCTCGCCGAGCCATCAAATGGCATCCTGTTGCTGTTCGCAAAGGTGCGTTTTGTATTATTTATAACTTATTCCAGTGAGCGTCAGCGACTTGAGGTCCATATGGATACTGCGTAATTTATGAAAGGTCTTCCTTTTGCTTTGTATGTTGTAATGATCGGGTTTTTTTTCTTTGCTCCGTGAACTACCCGCTAGTGTTTTCTATGCATTGTTCCTGTTTTTCAATCTCGAGTTCACATGCTGAGCATGAGCATTGAATTTAAATAAATCGTCTCCATGTGGTTACAAGTGTAGATGTGGAGTTTTCAGTGGAGTTTCAATTTCCTGGTTTTCAACCCTTCATTCAGGGTGTTAGGTAGGTGTTCAGAACATTAGTGACTTGTTCCATGTGTTTTATTGTTGTAAGCACCGTGCAGTCGTCTGCATATGACGTGATGGTTATTCCTTCTGGTGGGGGAGGTAAACCGCTCAGGCAGAGATTGAACAATGAAAGTGAGAGAACGCCGCCTTGTGGAACTCCTTAACTGAGCACTCTCATCTTAGATTTGCAGTTACAGATCTCAATATATGTTTACTGGGCTGGGCTCTTAGGTAGTTGTACAACCAGCGCTTTATTAAACTAAGCAGATTAGTGTTCAATATATCATTCAGTAGTGCAGCGTGCTATACTGTGTCGAATGATTTTGATAAGTCGAGTGCAACTAAGTTTGTTGACACAGGGTTGTTTTTGGTTCAGGCCACCACTGATTTGATTTTCGATTTTGGAATACGTGCTGTCCCAAAGCCAGAAATGCTTCAATAAGTTTTGTGACCAATGAAAGGATGGAGATCAGTCTGTAAGATTCTCCTTTTTCTTCAGTTTTCCCAACCTTCAATATGGTTCTTGTTCTTGCCGTTTTCAGATATTTGGTATTTGGGGATGTGTTGAGTTCAATCCTTTGGGTCCAATACGTTTTAGCACGATGGCTGAGGTGCTGTCGGGTCCAATAGCTTTGGATGGATTAGTTTTCTTCATAGCATTCTCAACTTCGTTTTCGGAAAATGTGATATCCTCTAAATATTCAGTATTTAGTTTGTACACATGTCTCAATACTGACCTTTTCCTCTTTCCGAAACGTTTTTTCATGTTTACATTGCTTTTCTGTAAATTGTGTGTTAAAGATTGTTGCGCATTTCCTGTAGTTTCTTGTTGGGATATCATCGAAGGTGATTATGTAGTTGTTGCCCGGTTGTCGAGGATGAGTTAAGCCTCTTATGACCTTCCAGAGACTTTTGCCTGTGCCAAAGCTTGACTTACTCACTAGCTCTCTCTACATTTATTACGTTTGTGTTCTGTAACTAACTTATTAATTTGCTTATTGAGGTCCGTAATTCTAGGATCAGCTGGATCTGCCTTGCAGATGTCATCTCTTTGACTAGTAAGTACACAAGTTCCCTGCCGAAAGTGTATTTTCACTTTCTGTATTCTGCCGGCTGGAATGAAGCAAGATCTAGCTTTGTTAAAAATTTATCTGAATTTTTTTCCCCAGAAAGGGCGTCAGTTGGTAAAAATTGCTTACTGAACTCCATTTCAGTAAAATTGTCCCGTCAGCATTGTTAAAATTAATATAGGTCCTCTTGTTGAATATTATTTGGTTTATGGAACGGCTTAATGTGATTATGATCGCCACGTGGTCTGATCCCAATGCAATTTTGGTTCGCCATTCTAAAATTGTCATTAGGGACATGGTGGCAAGGGGGAGACGAATACGAATACTTGGAGACGAATACGCGTTATTGTTACCCCTGTTGGTTGTGGTTCGTTGATGACTCCAAAGGAGCCATCAATTTGAGCAGCAATGTTTTCGCCTCGTGAATCAGTGTTCAGGTGTGAGTGCCATAGATCATAGTTAGCATTCACATCTTGGAGATTAGACAGTCTTTGGTATAAAATAAATGTCCTATGGACGGTTTATAACCTGTATCCCACCTGCTTACTGGTGGAATATAAATATTGACTAAAGCGATCTCCGTATTTCCGGATATTATGATATCCACTTGTTCTAGGTGATTATCAGTTCCCGGTACTGCATTTTGTGATTGATAAAGGCAAGACCACCACCTTTGTCCTTCTCTCTATCCAGCCCTATAATTATATAATCACAGATATCACTAATATTAGATCTAACATTTAGTTTGGTTTCCCGTAAAACCGCGTTTAGAATATCGTTTATTATGTCATCTATCTTGTTTATGAGACCATTGCAATTTAGTTGCATTATTTTCACACCCCTTGGTTCATTCGCATTGTGTTCTGGTGCGAGCTCGTATGTTGACTTGATGCTTGTCAACATGGCGATATATAGTTTTTGGTCCATTGCTTATGTGTTTGCCCTTAGAATGTTTTTACATATTGCACAGCGTCATGTTTTAGTTGGTCCAGGATTTCTTTCAATACCAGCCGTGACGAGGAGTTTGAATCGGTGAGGCTAGTGGCAGCCGTTTCTTTACCCAAAGATGTAGCGATGGAGTTGCACCTTTCTTCGAAATTTTTGTGATAGTCCTTGGTCGGCAATGCGGTCTGAGGACTTCTGGGGCATAGACCCGTCCTTCTTGAGAAGTTTGAGAACAATAGTCAATTGCTAACGTACAACGACTGCTACATCTTAGGTGACAAAAACGCTTATCATTCAACATGTCTGCCTAAACAACAAATCAACGGCTGAGTCAAACTTAATTTTATAACTAAAACAGCACGACTAGCGGATGACAAAAAAGCGCTGCATGACATGTATTCGATTTGATTGAACGCGATAAGTAGAGAAAACATCTACAATAGTCTAATTTTAATGTAGACACAAAAATCTATGGCAGACCATTAAACGGCTGTCTACCCGTAGTGAAAACAAGAACATAAAATAACGTAATAACGTTTAACTCCAATCCGTAGCAACAAGAATTGCAGTCCTGAATTCAAAAGAAACTTCACATTAGACCCCAGAACTCTACCAAGGATGCACCAAACAACTCCACGAAAATTACAGATCAATCAAGCAATCAAATCATCATAGACTGAATCATCACACAGGGCTAACTGTTCTGTATCTCCCATGTGCTTTCGACACCGTTAGCCACAGTAAACTGCTGGTAGGAAAGCAGTTCTAGAGACGATATAAGACTCCAAAGGAAACTTTGTGCTTGATGGCCAACCACCATAAGTGGATCTATTAAAAAGCCTAAGTAAGATCGACAAAACAAATACTATCCATCTTAGGTCGGGAAGGTGGCGTTTGCTTAATAGTTATAAGAAATTCATAACATCATTGGCGTTTGCCCTTATTGTGACCTATTTTATTTCGAATATTACGGTTACCACACTCGCTGTTGATTGAATCAAAAAAGCCTCCCCAAAACTGCAGCAACCTGTTGGCAACTAATTTTAATATTTTTTTATAAAATACAAATATTAAATTTTTCGTCAAGTGACGTATTTATTTATAATTTTTATTATTATTGTATAAAATAAAAATAGTTATTTGTTTAACTAGGCAGCAAAGTAGTAGATTGACTGCCGCGGCTGATAGTTCATAGCCGAGCGAGCGAGGCTAGGAATTCAGCCAAGGCAGTCAATCTACCTTGCTGCCGAGTTGAACATATAATTTTTTCTCCGATTAATTACAATGATATGTAATTTAATAATTATTACTTTAAAAATAAAGCAACATTTTAAAAATGAAAACAAAAATCGATTAAAAAAATTTTTTTTCAATCGCAATATCTGTTTATTTCTATGAAGTCTAATTATTTTGCTGCCTAGGCAGCAAAGTACTTGCTTTGCTGCCTAGGCAGGAAAAGTGCCACTTTGCTGACTGAAATAAGTCTGCAAAATTTATATTTGCTGTCTATCGGAGAAAAAATAATTTTCCTAAACGCGTTTCGACAAATTTACTGTCATTATCAATAGGAGAGTTAAAACAGTTTTAACTCTCCTATTGATAATGACAGTAAATTTGTCGAAACGCGTTTAGGAAAATTATATTTTTATTTTATTTTATACAATAATAATAAAAATTATAAATAAATACGTCACTTGACGAAAAATTTAATATTTGTATTTTATAAAAATTAATATCAGTGACGCGAAAAACAAAAAAACACTCCAAATGGCCAACAACCATCCAGGAAACTACAATTTTAATATCTTGGATGCCTGGGACACCTCTTGGAATCATCACAACATACCTGGCATTTCTATTACTAACCCGACTTCTACTCAACCCGGTTGCGAATGACTTGTGCAGTGTACTGTCGTTGGCATTTTAAGGCGTTGATGGATACCATCCTGTCCATTATATACCGTAAGACCGTTGTCATGTGTAATGGGAGACGAGACCATGGTGAAGCCGCTTTTTTTCTATAAAATTATCGATCCAATAAACTTTGTAGCATACTTGAAAATGGTGGTGAAATGTTAGTTATCGCATTAGATATCTCAAAACGATCTTATCGAATCTGGGATGTCAACTTGAACTACAAGTTCGTTACGCACGAGCTGTGTTTTCACTGTGAGTCATGATAATGAATCAATTCTGAGCGATAAATTTCGGTATCTATAGAAGGCTTTTTCTCCGAGCCTTAACTAGTTAACGCTGATCTCCTCCAAGGCTCAGTTTTATTTCTCATCTACTCTATTTTTGATTAATATCAACGAACTGTTAAAAGCCACCAGTAACCCAATAAGTTATTTTAAAGATAACCTATCTTTAAAGGGAAAAATGTCTGAACGAATAAATCCCGCTGTCATAAATGTAAACTAGGATTTAAAAAATTTTATTTAAAAAAAGGTATTATGAACAGACCCTAAAGTGGCGGATGAGTAGCGTTACAACATTTAAAAGCAATATCAGTGGACTAAACTAATTATATAGAGAAAACAAATATATTTACTTGGTGCTTGAATTTGGGCACTATCTCTAAGTCCGGCTGCTACTTTTAATCTTGTATCTCCAACACGTGCAATATTGGATTGCATATTACTTAATGATGCTACTCTCGCTGCAGGTGTTGCTACTAGCTTTTTCTCAGTTCCAAATTGTCGTTGTTTACTTTGTACACCCCGTGGTGGTTTCACAGCACTATCAATGTATGCTAGTTTTGTTTGTCTTATAGGAATCGATTGTACTTGAGATTGTTTAATGTTTTCCGTGAGACTTGTTAATCGCGCCTCTTGCTCCTCCAAACATCGCTATAACAATAAAATAATGAGTTATTTTAGCAAAAGTTTTTTAATTTAATTAAAATGAGTTACTTACAATGAACATCTCCCTCCAAGTTTCAAATTCCATTCTTTTTTTCGATTTAAATTTTCTATTACAATGCCCTTGCCACAAAATATCGCTGTCATCCATTAAATATGGATTATAATGTTCAAAGTTGAATAATTGTTCCGCAGTTGCGCGTTCTAAAATTGGTTTTAAAATATCAAAAGGTACACCACCGGTATATTCTAATGCATCGATATTTTTCTGTAAAATTCTCATGCACAATTCAAGTAACGTAGGTACCAGCATTTGGGCTGCTGTTTTGTTACCGGAATAAACTTTGGTTCTCAAATTTTTAGAAGAAATACTAGCTCCAAACGCTTCTTCGTCTGTCATCAATTTCTTTTGTGGTTTATTTGACGAAAACACACAATCCATGACAGTTTGATTAAGTGGCATTGGTTTATAATTATTCGAAATTGTGGGTAATTCTAATGTTAGTTCAGGTTCTAGTGGTTTTAATTTAACACTTGGTGCTAAAAGTGAAGGTGTGGAATCTACATGGGATGATGAGGAAGGACACGACGAAACAATTGAGGATAATGATGATCCAGATTTTATCGTACTCGATTTTGATTTACTTGAGCTTGATACATTGTTGACTGTTGAAGAATTAGATTTAGAAGGAGTAGCAGGGTTTTGAGAGTGATTTGTATGTTTTTTCTTTGAAGTACTCTTATTTACACTAGATTTCTTGCCAGCCGGCTCTAACATGCCTAACGCTTCTGCAAAACTTGCACCTGTTGTATGATCTATACCATCGAGGCGTTCTTCGTCCTCAACTTCATCGTCAGTCTCGTGCCTTCTTTTCGGGATGGTACTACTTTTTTCTATACAATTAGATGATGCCGATGATTCGGACTTGACTTTTTTTTCAGATCTATGGTGTGTTTTACTGCTGTGTTTGGACGATTCTTTTTGATGTTTCAATGATTCCTTTTCGTGCCTCGATACATCTTTTGTATGTCGCGATGATTCTTTATCGTGCCTGGATGAATCTTTTTCATGTCTAGATGAAGTTTTTCCATTCCTAGAACTGTGATGACTCCTACTGGGGCTTCTTCTATCATTATTACTGTGATTACTATGGGATTTGGACGATTTTTTAATATCATCTTCACTGTCGTTTTTAATTCTGTCGTGATTAGATTTTTTACGTTCGGTTGAAATACTACTGCTTCGGTGATTTTTATCACTGCTATGTCTACTACTATTATTATTAACTATACTTTCTTTGTCTTCTTTCAAGTCATCTTTTATTTTATGGTTATTGTTATTCTTATGATGATCACGAAGTTTGCTTCCATTACTACTACTACTATGATGATGATGACTTGAAGATTTATGATCACTTTTATGCTTTTTATTTACATTATTTTTATCCTCAATATCAATAATCAATTTACTATCTTCATTCTCTGATGATTCTTCGTCATCCGATATGTCTCGCAATCGCTTATTATGATGATTTGAAGATGAGGATGACTTGTTACTATTGTGATGTGATGATGATCTATGTTCTGTATTATGATGCGAAGAAGAAGAAGATAAATGTGATTTAGAATGACTAGAATATTTGGATGATGAATTATATGTGTTTGCATGTTCATCTAAATGATTATTTTTAATATTATTGTGATTATTGTATTTAGAGTTTTCTTCTTTTTCACGAGCTTTGTCTTTGTCCCGGTTTTTATATTTATCATTTTCATAGTTATGGTGGTCTTTGTGATCATTCCGCTTAAGCGTTATTTCATAAGTACGTTGTAGTTTTTCTTCAACAAGTGGAGCAACCATTTCATTTTCATCGGATTCATTATCATTCTCTTCGTTGTCTTCTTGATCGTTGTCATCTTCATGATTGTATTCTAGAAAAGACAAGCAATTTCACGATTACAGTAATGGCGAATATATTGAATATGAACTGAATTTTAGCAATATATTTATCATGCGAAGTCAGCATGTTAATAACTAGCTCCTTCGTGTGAAATCTCTGGAACACCTGTGATAATGATTCTGTGATATTTGTAAGGTATTCACAATAATAGGAAAAGTGCATGTGCATAAAAGAAATAGACGCTTGCGAGTAAAATTGTGCCATTATTAAAGCATCTGTTGATATAAATGGCACCAATGCAGAAGGAATAACCAACGAGGCCTGAATGCTTGTTAACACTCATTAAAGAACGATTAATCAGGCCAGGATTATTCAATTATGGACTAGATAAGAATTTTATCCTTAATAAAATTTCTACGCATGAGGAAATCAGTTTTTGTCGATTTGTTATTTTTTTAAATTTTAGAACTACGGTTGTGACAACTCTGCGTACTTTAGCATCTGCCATTGGCATATGAGTTAGCATGAGATATCATATACCACTGTCAATAGCAATAAGATATCACTAGCGAAGGTGATATCTTAGGGGTGCCGGCGGATGAGATATATTCAATCAAAGCACCCTCAACCGTAATTAGGGAATATTCCTTGCCTAAAACTCCTTGTCAAGCCTAGAACAGAGCAATGATTTTCCGGTAAATGCAATATGCTATATAATTGGAAAATATCGATTTCAATTAAGACATTAAAAGCCTTTTTTTTTCAAATACAATAAGGCAAGGAACGCACGTGAAAGAATAATGGATAAAGAAAAATAATTCTATACTTACAAAAAGAAAGCTAGCGCTTCCTGAAGTTTATGCTGGTCAAGTCTGGTAATAATTTTTTGGTTTGAACAATCCATTATAAAAAATTGTTTGTGTGCTCTAGTTACCACCAACATTCTCTATACTGTGGTGGTCAGCCTTCTCGAAGACAATTCGATACTGGTTTCCTTGTAGCTGCACGTATACAAGATGAGAACTTCAGCTCGGTCAATAACAATATGTGCTATCTACAGGTACGCCGAAAATACAACAATTTTTCTCTCACTGTCGTGCATGCACTTACTGAAACTAAGGCTTTTGACCGTAAGACCTAACGGTACATTTTTGTTCTACGTAAGATACGATAGAATATAGGACCCAGAGGGTATAGATCCGGTATGACTTTGAAATGAAGCACTTTTTTGCGGATTCTTATATAATAGGTTGTATCCGCTCCATTTGGATTGCTTGATTTGGCATGTTCTATAGTCTTGGATGATTGAAAAATGTACGTTATTATACTCGAGAACGGGCGACCGCAAAGTAGACTAAGACTAGAACGGAACATGGACGTAATAAACGACCTTAAAAGGATGGACTGCCATGAGAATTATACCACAGTTGCAAATAACTGTGTTGAATATTCTGAGCTATTTATATCAGCGGAGAAAATCAACCATGTTAATGATTTGAGAATTAGTTTTGCTTTGATTTAGTTGCCGTTCACAGACGAACATAAAATACGGGGCACTGATCTGTCACGTAAAAGGATCGGAGGGAAGCTGACGTAAGCACAAAAGCACAGTTATGGAAAGTCTGTAGCACATATGTACAATATGTCATATAAAATCAACGAGCAACTCTATCCCATTTAAAAATGTATCAAGAAAAAACTTGTATTAATTGGTTAATTGTACAAAATTTAAAGTACAAAGTTTAAAGTAAAAAATTAGCTGGACAATTACCACAAGGCTACTACAATGTGTTTGATGACAAATTTGATGTTGGGCTTGAAAATCGGACTCCATGCATAAGGCTACTCTCGTATAAAAAATAGACTGCATTTTGTAACTTTTACCCCTTTCAATTTAAGGAAACTAACTGGAGAATAAGTATTATTTATTATATAAATTTATGTTTCAAGCATTTCTAAGAATTTGAAATAGAATATTATACAAATTTAACACATGTATATGGACGTTCTAAATGAGTTATATATTAAACCTATAACTTTGTTTTGTACAATATTACAAAAAATTTATGCTTTGTAAACAGAAGAACGACATTGAAAATTTTTCCTGACATAGGCATATTGTACAGAATTTTTTTTTAAACAACTGGATATTTAAGCATCAACATACTAAATTAAATAATATACCTGAATCCGATTTTTCACTTTTATTATCATCGTTTTCACTTGA
Organism: Diogma glabrata; assembly: GCA_963693315.1. Lineage (NCBI taxonomy): Eukaryota > Metazoa > Arthropoda > Insecta > Diptera > Cylindrotomidae > Diogma > Diogma glabrata. The sequence goes on along the minus strand of OY856188.1, from coordinate 185,259,644 downwards.
TTCTTCAGCTGCAACCATTTCTTTCCATTTTGTAACCAATAATTTAGCGCTTATACCAACATGACCATCAAATTTTCTTAGTGAGTTTACAGTTCGGCCGATTCCAGTTTCTTGTAAATGTTGTACAGTAATTGGCACTTTATCCAGCTTATTGATACAATGGAGGAGCTAAATATTTGTGATATATACATTAATTATATGTAAAGGAATAAAGACATTTTTATTATCATACTCTTTCTTCATTATTTGATGATTTGTCTATACTTTTTTGATAATGATTTACAATATCAAGAACTTTTGACATATTTAAAAATCTATACTACAATTTTCACTATATATTTTAATTTCACCACGTTTGATCAGCTGGCGTAAAAATTTATTCTAACAATATGTATAGTAAAATCCTAACAACCTAAATTTACTTTATTATAAAACTTTATTTATAATTGCTTAATTTCACATCAAAAACACAACATCTATAAAATTATTTATGTATAAATACATTATAATTTAATTTAAATTAAAATACAAATAGTAATCCTTCTTTAAAGTTTTAAGAAAAATAATTTTTACATGCAAACTGATATTTGATAAACGTAAAAAATAAAAATGTCTTGCCTACGTCTTTTGATAAAAATTAACTTTCCTTTTCTTTCGTTTGCTGGTACAACTTTAGTAGAGTGAGAAAGCGCAAACAATGAATTATTTGACAGATAGGAGAGCTGGATTCTCGTATAAGTTTTAAGTTAATCGGTTGGACAGCGGTTAAAATAAATTTACAGTGTGATAGTTTACTGTTCTACATTTAAATTTAAGAAATAAACATTTTTAAACATTTTTTGTTAAACTATCAAAGCTGCAATTTCCAATCGAGTGTGTTGATTTATATGCTGAAGACTATACACCTTTTTTAATTTTTTGTGGACTGCATTCATTTTCTTTTATAAATTTTTCTTTTGTAATTTTATTTGACTAAAAACTGACTAAACTAACTTTTTCACAAGAAAATAACATTTCCCTGTTTATTAAATTTTTGTTCTAGATGTTTAAACTGCTTTATAGCTAACTTTTTTGAATCGTGCAAACGCATTCTTTAAATGGTTTAATGCATTGTGAACCAGCCTTCTTTATTTCTGCTAAATGTCTCTTTAACTTTCACTCATCTATTCTTGCAGATTGGAACTAAAAAAAAATCTGTATTATTCTCAATTTCATTGATCGTTGATTTAACACTCGACACAACCTTGTACTGTAATTTAATTTTCGATTGGTTCAAACCACTCACAGACGTTAAATTCCAAATTTTTTTGAAGCCTAATTTGTTTTGCTAATTCTGACGTAATAAAATTTAATTTGAAAGTAAAATTTGTTGGTTCATCATCACTTCTTTTAGACAGGATATGGTGGTATTTGTTATTTTTTCATTTGGAATGAATGTGAAGTTCCTTTATCTTCATTACTGCTATCTATTAAAACTCTAGGCAGGATGTGAGAACCTGACGATGCACTGTTATTACAATCATTCGTTTTCAAGCTGGTGGCTGAAGAGTTTAAACGCCAGCTTTTAGTAGATTTAGTAAAGTAGCCAACCAATTAACTTTTTCGGTAGATCATGCTAGCTAGATCGTGAACATGAATACACTATAGGCGAGTTTATAAGCTGCCAGTAAACTCGAGCTGGCTCATAGATTGTAAAATATCTTAGTGTCATCGAGGCCTAGCTAATACTTGTTCATCATTCTGTTTCACATTCAAATCTTTACAAGTATCAACTTTCCTAACAATCCTGTTGTATCGATATAAACACAACGCATCACGTTGGAAGTAAAGTGTGGCAACACCTTTATAAATAAATCATTAACAAAAACACGCCAATATTGTATTATTCAAAATGTCAGGGCACAGACATGATACATTTATTTATTTTTGTAATGTATTATAAAATTGTATTAATTGAATTAATAAAGTGAAACAAGTTCAATAAATAACGTGTGTACTGTGTAGCCTTTTCTATATTATACGATTCAAACCCACTCTCGGCTACATCGAATACTACCAAATTCCGAACCACTATCTAATTCGGAGGCAACGTCTACTAATTGATTATAATTACCAAATATTTTCTTTTAATTCTCTGTAACTTTTGTTTATTTGCATTCAACAAAAACTGATTTTTTTCCTGATTTGCTATCCTCTTTTTGATTTTTGTATAATTTCTTGTATCACCCTATCGTGTGGTTGCCTCCACTACATCTTTCTGTTGAGTTAATTTCGGAGTTCGATTCGCCATATCCGTCCCGCGGGGAAGTTGGGGCAACTGTATTTCGATTGGAAAAAGAACATGTTTTTCAGTGTGTGTCTCTATCAATAAGAGGAGTTATTGAAGACTAAAAAACTTTCAATGAACAGCTTAAGTGACCTAATAAAAACTACGTGAGTCAGCTGTGTGCTCAACAAATTTAGCATCTTTTCCTAATAAATAGATAATTAGATCTTTTAGTTTTCTACATACATTTGTTTCTATTTTCATCAGTTTTCTTTTGGTTATACTTATGAAAAGCCTTTTCATATTTTTATTGCTTTTTTAAATGCATTTACTCAAAAGTCTTAGATCAGCCTTCGGCACGTGATTAATTTATTTGGAATAAACGCATACCCACATGTATTATTTATGGAATAAATAGGAGCAGCAATGTTTGCATCTTGTCGGGAAAGACAATTACACTTTCGGGGAAACCATTAAAAGAAATGTCTAAGCCCATGCTAATCCGCATGTTTATAATCCCAAAACACGACAAGGATAAGCGTTAAACTGTTTAAGAGCTTGTAAATTTAAATGTATGGAGATCAAATTATATGATCTGATCCACCTCTGATACTTTAAATTGTATCAACGAAGGATCATTTGTCAAAAAAATCTACTTTGGCCAGGAATGACATTAACTTTGGTAGGTTGGTCTATTATCTGAGAGAGAATAAACATAAAAATAAAATAATATAATATTATAGTAGAAATTTTGTTTGACTAGAACGTTTTAGATCTTTTGACCCCCTCTCCCTAAAAATTTTTTCTGTGTGCGCACCTGATCACTACTATAAATTTCTCAGAATCATTGTTAATATTATAAAATATAATAATTTTATTTAAGTTATAATGACTTGTAAATTAGATTTAGTTCCATCTTCTTTGTTATATGTTAATAAACTAGTTATTAATAAAATTTTACATAAGTGCAAGCTTCCTGTCTGTGAATTGGTTGTTTGTAAAAAGGCTCATGATTCTTAATTTGTTATCTTGACATAATTGTACGTAGCTGTGCCTGTATTTATTTTCATTTCATATACTGATTAGATAAAATAAAAAAGATTATTAAAACTCAAGAATAATATAGAATACAAATTAGTATCCCAAAAATTTTCGATCGAATTATTTTACTATTCTAAGTTTTGGAATAAACAATCAATTATTACATAAAAAAAAAAAATTAAAAATCAAATATAAAAAATGGATATATTTGACGGTAACAGTTTATCAATGAATGAACTTACTCAAAAATTATTTAATAATAAATTTATGTCTGATATTCACTTTGAAGTCGAAAACAAACTAATATTTGCACATGGATTTGAATTAGCAAAACGAAGCTATGTATTTAGGGAACAGTTTACTGGAACTTTTGGTGAATCAAAATTTATTAAAATTTCCCATGTAAAATATAACGACTTCTATGAATTTTTAAAATTTATTTATTGTGATTCGTGCGATGTTAATAAAAAAAATTGTATGGCTTTGTTAAAATTGGCCAGAAAATACCAAATATATTTATTGGAGAATAAGGTTTTAGATTTTATAAACATATCTAATAACTCTAACGTAGACTTGTTAGAGGTTTGTGTCAACGAAAACTGTAAATGGTTAATATATTATGTTAAAATATTTATTGGACTCAACCTTAAGGCTATACTAAAAAATAATTACATCTTCTCTATTAACATAAATACACTTAAAGAAATCGTAAAGTTTGAGTTAATCAGCGATGGTTGTACTGAGAAAGATATATTTGATGGTGTGATTAAGTGGGCAAGTAATTACTGTAAAATCAATAAATTAGACGTAAATAATAAAAGAAATATTTTGGGAGAAATTATTTTGCATATACGATTTCCAGCAATGACATTGAAAGATTTTAAATCTTGCATTGCACTTGAACCAAATTTACTGACAGATGGAGAAATTTCATCAATATTTAAATCATTTGCCGCTAATGACGGTATAAATCAAATGGGGTTTCTAACGCAAAACCGAGAATTGATGAAAAGGCGTGGCAAAATGATTATAGAGAAATCAAATGAAATCAAATTTCGTGTTAGCAAATCAATTTCAATACTAGGATTTTGGCTTGCAAAGCCAAAGAGCTCAACGACTGCTGTAATAAAATTAAAAGATGACCAAGAAAACATACAAAAAGAAATGAATGGAAAAATATCAACAGGTAAATGTGATTATGTTACTAATTTTTACAAACCTTTTCTTTTGAAACCTAAACACAGATACACACTTGAAATCATCTATCAGGACATTGTTGCACCAATTACATTTCTAACCAATGTTCCAAAGCTCAGTCATCCAAATGTTATTATTGAACAAAATTGTGATTGTTTGTTTGAAATAATGTTTGATGAATAAAATAAAGCAGGAATCGGATGCTTTTTGTCGAATGGGAGAGTAGGTAAATTCGAACCATTGTTTAGGTAACCTGCAATAAAGTTGAGGTTTTGTAAAAGACATATCTCATTTTTACATATAAATTTGAAATTAATTAAGCTAACCTGGAAAAACGGTTAGTACTAACGCATTCAGAGTATTGGAATTCGATTTTACATCAAATACGTCGCATGACGGTATAGTGTATTTACTTTAATCTTAAGCTGATAAAAAGAAATATTTGTATACATATTAAATATAAAATCCACACATTAATTTGATTTAAAGATTTTAAATATATATTCAAAATATAAATTCAAAACCCTCGATCCGCCAAAAACAATCAGGCTTGATCTTGTGTTTTTAGCACAGAAAAATCTTGAACCTGTGCAACATTTTGAAATATAAAGTAAATATAAAAAAATTTAAAAAAAATTAAACAAATTTAATCAAAACCACCAATTTATTGTTTGGATATGGCAAATTTTATTAGTTTTTGTATATGGGGTCAAATAATCAAGCTCAGAATATATCCAGGGTTTAGATAAAAATTATAAAGCTACAAACTTATGTCAAATTCTTTTCATTCAAAAACATCAATAAAAATTGATGTAAATCAAAAAATACGTTCTATTCGCTCAAAAAAATCAATTTTTTCTACGATAGCAGATGAAAAGTCTATTTTTTTAAGCAGGCTTAATCTCCTGTGAAAATTGTTTTTCCCCTAGGTAGTGTAAAATCATTTTCGCTAAATACCAAATTGTAATTGCTATGTATAATTTTACAAAGTTTTTTAAATAAACTATGAAAAAATACAAATGAATTTTAAATGTTATGTAGTCGATTACTCTGCCGTGCTAAGCACAAAAGTGGTAACTTGTATTTTTGACATTTCGAGTTAACAATTTTTGATTTTCAATTTTCACAGTTAAACTAATCAAAACTATATTTATAGTAAAAAAAATTTAAAATTTGGTTTGAATCAGAGAGATAGAAGGTTATATTATTTGTTAATGTTAATAAAATATTAATTATTGGATAATTTAATAGTAAATTTGATACTTTTAAAGAAGGCACGTTATATTTAAAAGAGTAATTTTTGAATGAAAAAATTAATTAAATGGTTTAATTATATGATAAAAATGTCCATCGACTGTTAATATATCATCTGAGATTCATAACTCATTTTTGACAAAAAAATTTTGGCAAGTTACTACCTTTGTGTTTAGCATAGCAGTACTAATTTAATTATTTATAATAAATATCGTTTATGTACTTACTATCGTTAAAAAAAATTGTATTTTCTATGCGAGATGAAAACATTTTACGTTCGTGAAATTGTCCCATTCGAACGAAGCTAACGGGTCTCGTGGACAAAATGTAGTATTTTTTCAATTTAATATCAAAAAAAAATGTGCATGTCTTCTAAATATTTTTCACATTGCTAATATCAACAAAGAAAATTTAAAAATAAACGTTTTGTTAACGACAATTTTTATAAACTTGTGAATTGTTTAATTTCGAAGAAGTAATTAATGTTTTTTATGTAATATATGTTGAATAATATAACTAACATTGAGTCCGCATCATATAGCATCGAAAAATCAAATCATCGAATCATGTTGTAGAGCCAAAAATCAGTAGACCACCGAATTTCATATCATCGAATTGTTTTAATATAATAACGAATATAATAACAACTTCAAAATTCATTTCGTCGAAAAGTAACTGCATCGAAACATCACATAACCGAAAATCTTATAATCGAAAATTTAATTCATAAAATCGAAAAATCATTGGATCGAAATTCGTAAAATAGAATAAAAAATCATATAATCGAAATATCGATATAATGAATAATTCACTACATCGCAAAAGCATTCAATCGAAATAAAGGGTGTACCGTACTCAATGCTAGGAATATTGTAAATCCAAATGTCAGATCGCCGCAGTATACTTTAATTATTTTATTGATTTATATTATTTGGTTTATTTGATTTATTTCTATGCAAACGTTCGAATTGTTTTGTTATACGAAACTTTTGATTGCCCAGGAAATCTCATATTAAAATTAAAGTATGGTTTTTGATAAAAAAATATTCGAGCGAATTGTTTCCAAAACACATACTTTAATTTTAATATACCATTTCCTCGGCCATCGAAAATTTAGTAACAAAAAGATTGGAATGGATGTATAGAAGAAACATAATATAATTAAATATAATAATATAATATAATTAAATATACTGCGGCTATCTATAACATTTTTATTTACAATATTCTGAGCACTGATTAGGTGAATGAGCACTGATTTTTCTATTGAATGATTTTTCGATATAATAGATTATTCATTGAGCGTGTTCGGTACAGGTATATGAAACAAAAAATCACGTTATTAAACGTCAAAGTTGCTTGCTACTAATTTCACTTCGTTGAATATTACGTCAAACCGGACCGAACAGTCAAAAAAACAAAATGTATTTATAAGTCAAACTTTAGACGTTACTTTTATTACAATTAATTTGGTCACAAACGATAAATTTACCCCGAAAACACAAAACCAAATTTATCAAGAATAGTTATCACAAAAATGTAAGCATAAATAAAACAAAACCAAAAGAGTAAAGAACCAAATAAAATAGTTTTATTGACACCTAAATTCAAAATATTTTGACATTTAAACGCAAGAAAAAAATTGATTTTTTTCGTGAGAGATGGCCGCGTTTATACTATTTTTAGTACAGAAAAATCATGATTTTTTTTATCAGAATGTATGTACCGAACACTAGGATTATATCAAATATTTTCGATGTTATGATATTTCGATAATATGATTTTTTATTCGATTTATGAATTTCGAATTTCGATCATCTGATATTTCGATGATATAAAATTTTCAGTAAATCGAAAACATTTCGGTTCAACAACTTTTCGAAGCAATAACTTTTCGACAGTGTAAACTTTCGGTGTTATGATTTTCGATGTTGTGATTTTTATTTTTGATTTAATGATATTTTCCAATGTAACGATTTTCGATGGTATGGTTTTTTGATGATGTGACGATCCACTAACATTTAATTAAATAACTTATTAGTAAAATAAGTAATAAATAAAAAAACTCTAAAATGGATTGATTGAAAAAAGATGCATAATAGAAAAAAACGAAGACACTTTTCTCTAAAATGAAGCAATTTAAATTTAAAACAAATATAAAGGAATAAAACAAAATTAATTAATTTACAAATTAATTAAATCTTTTATAAATATTTCAATACGCAATTGCAGAAGTGAGAAGATGCTATTATATGAAATTTTTCAAATTTAAAAGTAAACAACCGTCAGAATACAAACATATTTCGCATCAACTTTTGTTTTATATAATAGCATATCGTTACGGTTATAACAAATTCATATCGAAATAAGTAGTATAGCAAAGAGAGTTCTGGCACAAAAACACGGGTTATTTCTTATGGAGGTTCAAAATTTACAAAAGTGGATTCCTTGTGGTTTGAGTGATGGATGAGTGTTTTGGATGTAGATAAGTGTTTTGTTGTGTAGCTGATTTGTGGTTTGTGGTTTGAGTGATGGATGAGCGTTTTGGATTTTTTTCATTTGAAATTATTTTTAAATATTTTTGTGAGAAAATTTCATATTCTTATGTTTCCATCCATAGATATATATATATATTAAATTTGTGCGTCAGCAAATTAGTAATGATTGAATTAAAAATTTCCGCCCCCACATTCTCTAATCAGAAGTACAAAAACAGGAAAACGAAAGTTATATTAAATCAAAGAAGATTCGATTCAATAGGAAAAAGAATTCAAGTAAAAATGTGATAAATAGGTTTTGGTGTTGGAATGAGAGTGTAGGAATGAGAGTTCTGGCCCAAAATCACATGTATTTTCTTATGGAGGTCCAAAATTTGCAAAAATGGATTCCTTTTGAGCTTTTCGGGTGAGTGTCTTGGGTATATAATTCAAATTGAGTACTAAATCTATAATTAGTACTAATTGAGTACTAAATCTATAAACTCCAAAGAAATTTTTTTAAAAAAAGTATGTAATTTGAAAAAATGTAATTGATTGGTTATGTTTTGCTATTTGTGTGGGTTTTTATTAGCTTTGGGTGGGTGTCTCGAGTAAATGGCCAAGCAAGCTGACGAGGAGACTTTTTGTCCGCCGTCTGGTGGTCAATAGCGCAACTTGGGTATGAAATAATTTGTAAAAAATTGTTTCAGTTTGTTTTTTATTAAATTTTTTTTATTTTATTTTTTTTTTAATTTTTTTTTTTTATTTTATTTTTTTTATTTATTTGTTTTTTTTTTTTTTTCAATTTATTTTTTTTTATTTTTTTTTTTATTTATTTTTTTTTTTTTAATTTTAAAATTTATTTATTTTAATTTTTATTATTTTAATTTATTTAACCAAACTAAAATTTTATAAAATGTTTAAAAACTACTATAGAACCATTCAAAGCTTGCTTAAGGGCGATATAATGATTATTCACATAAAATAAAATGATTATTTTTCAGGATTGTACTCTTTCATATATTTATTGTTAGCTTTCGAATAACGTTTCGTACACTGACTCAATACCTCTTATACCACGCTCTATAAACATCAGCATATCAATGTCTGTGAGATCTTCCAAGGGTTTCTGAATATATTTCAGCATTGCATCGCAAGTAAAACCGGACAGTGTATAATAATGTGCAGGTTTATAACAATGTTAAAGAGTTAAATTTTGTTTTCTATTTTTTACCTTAGACTATTATTTTATTTTTTTAAATAAGTTTTTATATTTTAAACTAAATTCATACCATTATCAAATAATCATACAAAAATTAGTAACACAGATAAAAATGTTGTAATTAATATTAGTTAAATAACGGATAAAAAATATATTATATATGAAGGTATGATGAATATCATCTTTCAACTCACGGGCGACCATAGAAATTATGTCTTAGATCAAGCCAGTCAAGTTATACAAACATATTAATATATTCTATAGGTGAGTCAAAAAAATATATACTATACTGTAAATACGCAAACTTTCATCATTAATACAGCAACGAGTTTTGTAGGCTCGGATTACAACTATATCTAGAAAGTCTACTATCCCTCCATGAGGGCGAGTCATACAGTATAATACATTTTAAAAGACACGGTATCCGTGAACTTAGGCTATTAATTAGAAATTTACTTACCTAAATATACAAACCTCAATAGCAAGACTTGACACAGCAGTTGACCTTTTAATTCACAAGCTCACAACAAACTAAACCAAAGTAATAATGAAAATCAATTTAATGCTTTAATTGTAACGAAATAAGAGTAATAGTAGTTTAACCAAAGAGTGTTTAATTCGTTAGTTTATTCTTTGACAAAAATTTAAAATTCGAGCGAGGCGCGAGTGAGAATTTTTAATTTGCGAGAGAATAAAATACATTAACGAATTAATCACACTATTTTATTCTCTGACAAAGAATATAAAATAGAAACGTTTTCTACAGTTAAAACTATAAATCTTTATTGTTTTAATTGAGAAATCAAATTTTTGATTAAAAAGACCTTGATGATATTGATGATAAAAACCCCATTCCATACAATCAATTAAAATTAACAATAAGATATAAGAGAATTTAACTTAAATTTTGATTTTTGAACAAAACGTAGAAAAGCCATTGTGATTATAATTTGAAAAATAATTTTAATACAATCAAAACAATTTGACCAATTGAATCATACTATTTGAATAATGATAATTTTTAGAGGAAAATTTTCATTAGACAATAGGTTAAGATCATTAATCTATACATTAGGTTAGAAAACAATATAATAATATATACTATTATTATAGAAAAAACACACAAATAAAGTTGATATTAATATTTGAAAGAGAATAAACAATTTTATTCATTTTATTTCCTTAAGAGAAGCTGTTCTAAGTAAACAAATGCTAGATTATAAAAAAATTCAAAAATAAAGAAAAATATACGACATGATTAAACATGTTTAATGAATCATTTTATCAAAGAAATTATGTTGGAATGCAATCTGAGGTGGGTAATTCGAATGTGTGATTTTTTTGGTTTTGATATTACATGAGCATGATTATACTGAAATATGTAATTAGAGGTTTTAAACTAGGGTTACCATATCCAGGTCGATCAAAACGAGTATTTTGCCAAAAACTGCAATTTAATTAAGAGTACAAAAGAGTACATTTTCAAAACAACCAATTTTTTTTACTAAAAAAATAGTACCCAAATCAAAAATAAAAGTAAATTATTTTAGTATATAGTGTAAATTAAATTACACTACGTAATTAATGAATTCTTTCTCAAATACATACATAGTATACAACAAAATAAAATAATACGAACTAATAAAACATATAAATAATTTTGGAACTTCAGGTACTTTCATTAACATTTGGCTAATTCATTTTTCATAAACAATATATAAATAATTAAAAATATAGTAATCGAGAAATATTATTCTTTTTCTTATATTATTATTATTATCTTCACATTATAAGTTGTAGTAGTTGTTATAAGTTGTAGTAGTTCAGAAAACGAAAAATGTAATAGTTTTATAGCAGTTTGGTGTGTTAATTGTAGGAAGGCATCAAGGTTTGAGTACATGTACTACAAATTTTATGAATTTATTTTAAAGTTATACATTTTTGTTTAATTATGAAAAAGAGTATGTACTTTTGATGTAATTACGAGAAAAGAGAGAGTACAGATATTTTAGGCACCAAAAGAGTACATGTACTCTTAAAAGAGTACGGTTGGTAACCCTATTTTAAACAAATCTAGATTTATTGTTCAACAATCCCCATATTGCCAATTTCGATTACGTAATTGCTAAAACCATTAAACAAGTATAAAATATATACAGCTCGAAGTAATTTTGAAAATCAAATCAACGTCCAACTTTAGCTGCAAAGAAATAATTTGCAAACATGCAAATACACATTGCATTTCCAATAAGATAATCCGCAAAGTAAACATGCGTTATCTGCAGTATGAACAATAACGTGATTTTTTTCATTCAATAATTTATATACAAAAAAGGTAAAAAAATAGTTATTTAAGTATTAAGGGCAGTAAGAGTGTTTTACCGATTGAGGATATATGTTTTGAGATCGAGACAAGAGATCTCTATTATATCCAAAATCGGTTATACTCAAATAATATTTTATACATATACAAAATAAGTAAATAAAATAAATAATAAGAATATTTTAAAATTTTTCTTGTTAATTGCCAAACAAAAAAACATTTTTCTTGTGAAAGACGAAAAAATTCAAACATTTTAGATTCCGGTTAACTGAATATTCGGTTAATTGAATTTCGGATAATCGGGCTTTTACTGTAATATACTAAACAATAAACATGTTTAATCTTATCTTATTGGAAAATAATTTGTATTTGCACGTTTGCAATTATTTCCTTGCAGCTAAAGTTGGACGTGGATTTGATATTCAAAACTACTTTGAGCTGTATATATTTTATACTTGTTTAATGGTTTTAGCAATTACGTAATCGAAATTGGCAATACGGGGACTGTTGAACAATAAATCTAGATTTGTTTAAAACCTCTAATTACATATTTCAGTATAATCATGCTCATGTAATATCAAAACCAAAAAAAAATCACACATTCGAATTACCCACCTCAGATTGCATTCCAACATAATTTCTTTGATAAAATGATTCATTAAACATGTTTAATCATGTCGTATATTTTTCTTTATTTTTGAATTTTTTTATAATCTAGCATTTGTTTACTTAGAACAGCTTCTCTTAAGGAAATAAAATGAATAAAATTGTTTATTCTCTTTCAAATATTAATATCAACTTTATTTGTGTGTTTTTTCTATAATAATAGTATATATTATTATATTGTTTTCTAACCTAATGTATAGATTAATGATCTTAGCCTATTGTCTAATGAAAACTTTCCTCTAAAAATTATCATTATTCAAATAGTATGATTCAATTGGTCAAATTGTTTTGATTGTATTAAAATTATTTTTCAAATTATAATCACAATGGCTTTTCTACGTTTTGTTCAAAAATCAAAATTTAAGTTAAATTCTCTTATATCTTATTGTTAATTTTAATTGATTGTATGGAATGGGGTTTTTATCATCAATATCATCAAGGTTTTTTTAATCAAAAATTTGATTTCTCAATTAAAACAATAAAGATTTATAGTTTTAACTGTAGAAAACGTTTCTATTTTATATTCTTTGTCAGAGAATAAAATAGTGTGATTAATTCGTTAATGTATTTTATTCTCTCGCAAATTAAAAATTCTCACTCGCGCCTCGCTCGAATTTTAAATTTTTGTCAAAGAATAAACTAACGAATTAAACACTCTTTGGTTAAACTACTATTACTCTTATTTCGTTACAATTAAAGCATTAAATTGATTTTCATTATTACTTTGGTTTAGTTTGTTGTGAGCTTGTGAATTAAAAGGTCAACTGCGGTGTCAAGTCTTGCTATTGAGGTATGTATATTTAGGTAAGTAAATTTCTAATTAATAGCCTAAGTTCACGGATACCGTGTCTTTTAAAATGTATTATACTGTATGACTCGCCCTCATGGAGGGATAGTAGACTTTCTAGATATAGTTGTAATCCGAGCCTACAAAACTCGTTGCTGTATTAATGATGAAAGTTTGCGTATTTACAGTATAGTATATATTTTTTTGACTCACCTACAGAATATATTAATATGTTTGTATAACTTGACTGGCTTGATCTAAGACATAATTTCTATGGTCGCCCGTGACTTGAAAGATGATATTCATCATACCTTCATATACAATATATTTTTTATCCGTTATTTAACTAATATTAATTACAACATTTTTATCTGTGTTACTAATTTTTGTATGATTATTTGATAATGGTATGAATTTAGTTTAAAATATAAAAACTTATTTAAAAAAATAAAATAATAGTCTAAGGTAAAAAATAGAAAACAAAATTTAACTCTTTAACATTGTTATAAACCTGCACATTATTATACACTGTCCGGTTTTACTTGCGATGCAATGCTGAAATATATTCAGAAACCCTTGGAAGATCTCACAGACATTGATATGCTGATGTTTATAGAGCGTGGTATAAGAGGTGGCTTGAGTCAGTGTACGAAACGTTAGTCGAAAGCTAACAATAAATATATGAAAGAGCACAATCCTGAAAAATAATCATTTTATTTTATGTGAATAATCATTATATCGCCCTTAAGCAAGCTTTGAATGGTTCTATAGTAGTTTTTAAACATTTTATAAAATTTTAGTTTGGTTAAATAAATTAAAATAATAAAAATTAAAATAAATAAATTTTAAAATTAAAAAAAAAAAATAAATAAAAAAAAAAAATTAAAAAAAATAAATTGAAAAAAAAAAAAATAAATAAATAAAAAAAATAAAATTAAAAAAAAAAAAAGTTAAAGAAAAAATAAAATAAAAAAAAATTAATAAAAAACAAACTGAAACCATTTTTTACAAATTATTTCATACCCAAGTTGCGCTGTTGACCACCAGACGACGGACAAAAAGTCTCCTCGTCAGTTTGCTTGGCCATTTACTCGAGACACCCACCCAAAGCTAATAAAAACCCACACAAATAGCAAAACATAACCAATCAATTACATTTTTTCAAATTACATATTTTTTTTAAAAAAATTTCTTTGGAGTTTATAGATTTAGTACTCAATTAGTACTAATTATAGATTTAGTACACAATTTGAATTATGTACCCAAGACACTCACCCGAAAAGCTCAAAAGAAAATACATGTGATTTTGGGCCAGAACTCTCATTCCTACACTCTCATTCCAACACCAAAACCAATTTATCACATTTTTACTTGAATTCTTTTTCCTATTGAATCGAATCTTCTTTGATTTAATATAACTTTCGTTTTCCTGTTTTTGTACTTTTGATTAGAGAATGTGGGGGCGGAAATTTTTAATTCAATCATTACTAATTTTCTGACGCACAAATTTAATATGTATATCTATGGATGGAAACATAAGAATATGAAATTTTCTCACAAAAACATTTAAAAATAATTCCATCAAATGAAAAAAATCCAAAACACTCATCCATCACTCAAACCACAAACCACAAATCAGCTACACAACAAAACACTTATCTACATCCAAAACACTCATCCATCACTCAAACCGCAAGGAATCCACTTTTGTAAATTTTGAACCTCCATAAGAAATAACCCGTGTTTTTGTGCCAGAACTCTCTTTGCTATACTACTGAAATACAACGAGGACCTCAATCCAATTCGACATAAATGAAACCCTATAGCTTCTTCAATGCGATTGTATTTACAGTTAAGGCACAGGCAAAAATTATTTCTTATTTTGTTAATGGATCATTCCGAACTAAAGATGTTCGATTTTTCTAGATTGTACGGAGTTTAGTATTTTAGCAGGTATTTTAGGCAGAATGAAATTAGCTGTAAACGAAACGTTGCACCGTGCATATAATATCTTGTAAATAAAAGTTATTTTTAAAATTTAATTGTAAATAAAGTTTTAAGTGTTATTCTATAGAAGTATTTTGTGTATTTTTTTGGACGCTGTGAACTGGAAATTTCTACAATAAACCGTTGGAGTTTTGAAGCTGCTGGAAGAATATTCTAGATAGGAATATTGTTTTCCTGTTGTTGTGGAACAATTAAGGTATTGAAGACTTAATAAAACCTGATGTTTTTGCTTACTAATCAGTGATCGAACACAGAAGGGGATTTAGGCATTACGTTTAACGAATTGAGAGTAGAAGTGAGGTTGTAAAATGTAACAATAATAACAATATGTTCTTTTAACAGATAATTTATAAATTTATTTAACTGTACCGAACATGTTCCAACACCGAATTATCGAAATTTGTGTTTCTTTGGATTTGGTGCAATACAAAAAACATATGAAGGGGCTGAAATCTCAAGGCTTTGACATATCAAGACATCGGTCTGTGTTAAGGGTTTTTATATAGTTTTTGACAAAAGGCTTTTATGAGGACATTGTTTTTAGTTTTGAGACGTGATGTATATTAAACATAATATTCTTTGTAAAAGTACGTTTAAAGTACAAGTACAACTTTCCCAAAATTCAAATATTCCAAAAATTATAACAAAACAAAAATTTAAACTTTTTCAAATTTCTAAAAATATTTCAACAATTATGTATTACAAAATCAAAAATTGAAACTATTTTCAAAATTACATAACTAATGCAAAAAATGAAACAAAATCAAAAATTCAAACTTTTTCCGAAATTCCAAAAATATTGCAAAATCAAAAATAGAAACTTATTTCAAAATTCGAAAAATATTGCAAAAATTATTACAAAATCAAAATTTCAAACTTTTTCTAAAATTCTTAACATATTGCAAAAAATTATTACAAAATCAAAAATTGAAACTTTATTCAAAATTCCAAAAATATTCCAAAAATTAATCCAAAATCAAGGATTGAAACGGAAGTAATTTCAAAATGCCAAAAATACTGCTAAAATTATAACATAATCAAAAATTCAAACTTATTTTCCAACTGTTCCTGTTATTCAGAAGTCGTGGAATCTGGAATCACACAAAGAATTACTTAAGAAACGTCTTTCTAATAATTACAATTTTTGTTAAAAAAACGACATTTAATATGCAATAACTTGATATTTTCCAACTGTTCCTATAATTTGGAAGGAATTGAAACTGGATAGAACCATTTTCCATGTCCAATTTAATGTTCAATTAAATTTCATGTCATCCAAATAATTACTTTTATGTTTTATATATCTTTCTAGTCGAAATTGTTTCCCATAATATGTTTCTCAAAAAAACTGGGAAACAAAATAAATGAAAATCATTCTTTTGACACACTAAACGATTTTTTTTTGACATACATATAAGTTATAACACAAAAATCAAGGCCCTGGTCTCACATACAGATGCCGATCATCAACATTTCTCCAGATTTAAAGTTACTACTCATTATCACTGAAAATAAAAGTTTTTAAGCAATTTATTTTTGAAATTGATCCAGTAGTTTTCTAAATTTCGTCGGTTGTGATGACTGGACCGACGGCCGGCCAGCAGACAGATGGTCATTTTTTTTTGCTGTTTTAGAATCGTTATGACCTAAAACGTCGAGAAATGCCAAAAAATTGAGGGTAAGATTTTCACTTTTGGATCGAGATTGTAATACTTAGGTCTTTCAGACCGAAGTAATAAAAAACAAATTTCGATCATTTCGAGTTTCGGAATTTGTTCGGTACGGCACAGTGGATAAGAAATCACTAATAGTGTTTCATTCAATTAAAAGTTTTAATTTCGTTGCAAGAACATTAGAAAAAATAAGGTCGCTACAAAAAATTTTAAATCTTAAAATCATCGTTAATAAATTCATTAAAAAACGTGATTTGTATTCACAAACCCAAGTTACCGCATGTTCATTTTCGGATATTCAGAGACCTTAATTATTATAATTAATTTTAATTAACCCTAAACATGCTCAACTTTGACTAAAAAACAGCTACAGAAGGTTTTAAAAGGTAAGAATATTATCATATGGTGCTATTACACACAAATTAAATTCAGCTGCCATAATCAATTTTGCAGTTACCATAATCTGAAAAGTCGATAAAAAATATTTTGTATGAGAAAAAGAGGGATAGCAAGCGCGAGATAGATTTAAAAACTGCAAGAAAAGTTAGCTGATAGCAACTGACTTTTTGAAAAATTAAGGTGCGAACACAATAGATCCGTTCCGTCCGCTCCGTTATTATTATTATTATTATTCTTTATTTCATCTTTAGTATGACATACAGGTAGACTACTTTTTTAATTACTAATAAGTTGATATATAAAGATTACGACAGTTAAAAAAAGTAATAGAAATATAAAATGAGAACATTTCACAACATTAATTTACATTTTATGCTTAAATATATTAGAGATAGTTATTGAAAATTTAAAATATGTTACTTTAATGCATTTTCCAAGCTTATCTTTGAAACATTGAAATCAAACACCGTAAAATAATCATTAAAATATTTGATATACCCAAAAATGGGGTCGTAAGTTTCGTACTTAGCTCGGCAAAATAGTATCTTGAAAAATTCATCTCGACGACGAAGAGTTCGCCTTGGAACATTGATTTCAAAAAGAATTTAATAGCTCCGCACAGTCAATTAGACCTGAGATGATATCGTAAGTGAACGTAACATAATAAATCTGTCGTCTGTAAAATAGTTGTACGGTTCCCTCAAAAATGAGGTTAAATTGCTGGAAGGTAGTAGGCGTAAGGCAAAGATTAAAAATTGTTTTTGTATACTTTCAATCCTCGATGAGTGAATTTCAAAATGCGGAGACCATATCACTGAGGCATACTGCAGTTGCGACCTGACATATGACGTATAAAGAACTTTGAGAGTATTTGGGTCCTTAAAATCCCTACCATTTCTTTTAATACTTCCCAACATGGAGTTGGACTTAGCAATTATTGAGTTAATGTGTTGGTTGAATTAAAGGTCAGTAGAGTAAGTGACACCTAGGTCACGCATGTGTTTAACTCGATCCAACTTTTCTCCATATAATTCTTATGACTTATCAACGAATGACTTATTTTTGCAGAAACTCATAATTTTGCTTTTACTTATATTTAAGGTCAGTTTATTTACTTGGGACCATTCACAAAAGTTGCCAAGGTCCAATTGAAAGTTCACAAAATCATCGTGGGATCCCACACAGGCAGAAATCTTCAAATCATCCGCATACATTAGACAATTTGAAAACTTGAAACAGGAAACGACATCGTTAATGAATAAATTAAATAATACTGGTCCAAGGTAGCTTCCCTGCGGTGTATATAAATAAAATATATAAATAAAATATAAGGTTTTGGATAGTTAAAGACGGAGCGGTTGTATTGTGTTTTATAAAACGAACGGATTGAGGCGGATAAAAAAGAACGGAACGGAACGGATCTATTGTGTTTGAACCTTTATTTGGTTTACCAATTACTGCTAGAAAATTGTCAGATGATTTCATCTGCAAATTCAACCGGTTTAAAACCGATTATCACATTAATTGATTTTCATATTAAAATCATAATAAAAATTAGATTATATTAGGTATAAAATGATTAAATACATATTTTCTAGATTTTAATGTGAAAGTTTTATGTTTTCTTTACGTATTTTCGATTAACATTTTTTTTTTTTTCAAATTTTAGCGCATTTGGGTAATTCTTTTACAAACCGAACGGATTTTGATGAAAATTCATTGACACCTCTTCGATTTGGCTGAAACTTTTTTTGCGGATTCTATGTCGAAAAAAAAGATATACGTGTTCGAGGATTTTTTTTTTTTTGGAAAATAGAGCTGTTCTAAATTTCGTGAATTTTGTGATTTTTGGCTTGAAGACTTATTTTCAAAAATTCGTAGTTCCGAATCTATAAGAGCTACAAAATTTTCACCGAGAACTTTTTTGTAGCTGAAAAATTGAACTTTGAGGAAAAAATATTTTTTATAAAAAATATTAACAAATTCATATTATTATAAACAATTTAATTGTTTAAATCGATTTTTAACAATTGCCCCAAAACGAATCCAGTTTTTAGCATTTTCACTGTATTCTTCGTTAAATTTTACGTCAAAAATATGTTTTCAAAATATGGTACCTTTTCAATTATTCTTAAAATATTAATTTATGTAGCGCGTAACGACCCAAAAAACGGTTTTTTGCTAATAAAATCAAATCTGTAACTTGTTTTCGTTTTTTTTCTTTTCGTTTTTTTTTAAATATTGGTTAAAGTTAAAGTTTAAAGTAATAGAATTCATTATTTATTACTCTCTACTTCGTTTCGTGTGTCATGCTCCAATTTCTATCCAGCATGAAGTCGCCTAGATTCTTTTGTCATAAAGACCATTTCTTTTCATTTAAATAAATCATAAGCTCTTACCATAAAACAATCCTAAAATTTCCATCCCATTCAACAAATTCGATCCCATAAACTATTTTTGCGAGCGAGTCTTCAGAGAATAAATGATCCCATTCGAACACCACGAGAACTATTTAATTGGGCGATAGAATCATTGCCAAACATTACTTGTCGCTATTCTACAAATGATGAGTACGAAGAAGAAAAAAAATTATTATCAGAACGATTTACAAAAGCGAAATCGATAAAGGGAACTCAAAAATATCATTGTATGATTCCAATATCTTTTCAAGAATTAGAAGCTAAGATTTTCTTTGCATGAAAAAAAAATTTTGTGAAAATTTTCAATTAAAAAATATTATTATTAATCTGTCAAGGAGAGTGTTCATTTTTGATTTTACTATACAAATGTGGTTATTCCAATAAAGTACATATAAGTAATATTATGAATTATTACTTTATTTTTCATTACTAGATTTTTTTTTATTTACTAAGATATTTTTTATCATCTATTATTATTTGTCAATGTTTGTTATGGCAGTGGTGGCTAATACAACAGACAGGTTGAAATTACGTGGTGCACTGGATGGATTTTATTCCAAACGCTTGATAATAACTTTTTGTTTCAATCAAGATTTGTTTTCTAGCAGGTCAGAAGATTCGGGTTGAAAACGAATAACCCATAAATTTTTTTTTATGCAAATTTTCAATAAATAATTGTTACAAAGATGATTTGTAACATTTTTTGCAATTTAATTTAAAATTTTGAGGTTATGTCAAAAACTAGTTTAGACAAAAGTTGTAGACCTTTTAATTATCTACAACTTTCACATTTAACTTTTTTTGATACAAGATACAGATTTGATTTTATTAGCAAAATACCGTTTTTCGGGTCGTTACGCGCTACATAAATTAATATTTTAAGAATAATTGAAAAGGTACCATATTTTGAAAACATGTTTTTGACGTAAAATACAATGAAAATGCTAAGAACTGGATTCGTTTTGGGGGCAATTGTTAAAAATCGATTTAAACAATTAAATTGTTTATAATAATATGAATTTGTTAATATTTTTTATAAAAAATATTTTTTCTTCAAAGTTCAATTCTTCAGCTACAAAAAAGTTCTCGGTGAAAATTTTGTAGCTCTTATAGATTCGGAACTACGAATTTTTGAAAATAAGTCTTTAAGCCAAAAATCACAAAATTCACGAAATTTAGAACAGCTCTATTTTCAAAAAAAAAAAAAAAAACAAAAATCCTCGAACACGTACATCTTTTTTATACATAAAAAACACCTAAAAAAAAATTTCAGCCAAATCAAAAATGGGTCGGTCAGAAAGGTGTTCGGTTTATAAAAGAATTACCCATTTTCTTATTGACAAGCTATAACAATTGCTCTATAATGTGGTGTCGCCATTTTGAGGTTTCATTTGCTTTTACAGTATATAATTTATTTACAATTTATATACCACTAATTTAGATATAATCGATTACACAATTATAATACAATATTAATACTAAATATCTAATGTATTATACGATTATACAATATTAATACTAAATATCTAATGATTTTTTTAGAAATTGTTGTTTAAAAATTATTATTACTTCGTAAAGTTATTTGTATTTTCTTGCAGTTTTTGATCTTTTCGCCATCTACAGTCAAAAATAATAAATACTAGCATTTAATAAGTTGATGATAGCAACTGAATTTAATTTGTGTGTAATAGCACCAATAAACATTTCGATTTCGAAAATCAAACCAAATACAAGAACTTATATGAAATTATTAAAATATGTATAAGGAAGGAGCTTCTAAATGTAGCAATTCATATATTGTTTTGAATAGCTCTTTTTATTTTCATATTGGAGACACTCTTATACTTATTTTGTTTTAGTTTATCTTTTGAAAACTAGATGGCCACGTTTTTCTAAATGAATTATACGATTAAAAAATAAATTCAATTTGAAAATGTTCAAAGTTATTCTCTTTTATTTTATTTTTAACAAATCTATTTTGATTAAAATAAAACTGATAATAATAAAACTGAAAATATTACCCAACAAAAAAATTATCATGTGTGGTTTTGTTTTAATTTAGAGTAACATTAGAATGAAATGCTGCATATTGTTTAACAGTTAATTGTTTTTGGTATTATTACTTCACGTAGTACATACTGTAATTGTATTACAATCTCGAACTAAAAGTGAAAATCTTACCCCCACTTTTTGGCATTTCTCGACGTTTAAGTCATAACGATTCTAAATAAGCAAGAAAAACGTCTGAAAATATGTTATGTTAATGGTAAGAGCAGTGGCGTCATTTCACCAAAATCTTGGGGGGGGCGAGAATTTAAATGACATAAAAAGATTTTTTTCGTAAAACATAACAGACACGTTTTTATACACAGATATATTTAAAAGCATTTAAATGCATCGACTTAGAATAAAAATAAAATGCTTTTGAGCTACATTGGTTACTCTGCTAGTCTTCTGGTGTTGTTTCATCGAAAATCCCTTCATTTGTTAAAAAAAATTTTAAATTTGGTATCATCTCTGCATTGTTTAAGCATCAAGAAAGTAGTTTTAATTAAAGCGCTTGTGCTAGAAATTATTATATCTTTGCTTTGTAACTGTACAGAGAGTAAATTTGTAAACGACAGCAGATCGTGCTGCATAGAAAAAAGAGGATGGTTTTTCTATACGATTTTTTAGATTCCGGGCATCCCGGGATTTAAAATTTATGAGTCACATAGTCCCAGGATCCATAAAACACCACGGGATTGCAATCCCTACGTGACTCCTCTTATGTCGAATCGTTTTTTTGTTTGTTTTCCTTTATTTGTCTCAGTGAGAAAGAGTTATGTCTACCCTAAACTGACCAGAGCCAAATCGTTAAAATGCGGGACAAAATGCAAACGTTCTTCTAAATACTAGCTAAATAGAATTTCTATTGCGAGAAAGTGGGACGGTGAAAACGTGCTAACTAGATTGGGCATAAATTTACTATTTAATGCTTTCCGTTACTATTTTATTCTTCAAAAAATTCTTTTATTTTAATTGGACATTTTTCAACCGTTAGGAAATGTGCTTGCAGTGGTTCGTACATTTTCAAATTTCTTTCTAGTGCTGGCGTCACCGCCAGCCAGCGAGTTTCACTGTATCCAATAAGTTGGTTATGTTCGACATTACTTTTGCCATAGAACTCCTTCAACGTCTCCAGTAAAGACAGTAAAATATCCAAATTTTTTTAACCCTGCCATTTAAATCAGCAGCATTTCTTATTGCATTATTTAGAATATGGGCTGCGAATCCAATACCCAATACACTCTGGTTCAAATTCGAGTTTAGCTTGTTTTTAAATTTTCACCCCTTGACGTGACACCACTAAAATTGGTGTTCGTGTTATCAGCGCAATTAGCAACTAACTTTTTTTCAATGTTAAATAACAACAAGAAAACAAAATAACAACAAAACTTGTTCAAGCTACTGGAGCTGGCGGCTTATAGCAACGCTTTTTTATGTTTATCTGTATCTATATGTCTTTTAATATCATAATGTCCACTGGTAATTTGCAAATTCACTCCGACTGGTAATACACTAAACTTTTGCGTCGTTATATTTTGATTTTTTTCTAAAAAGATAGTCCAATTCAATATCGTATAAGAATTTACGTAAACGTTTTCTATTCGTCTTGATTTGCAGGAGAACTTTTTAAATATAATTTTAAAAATTAGTATAAATTTACCTTTCATAGTAGATTAAAACTTTTGTTACACAAGTAAAGACTGCAAAACAATTGAAACAATTAATATTTATTTTACTAAATAATTAATATCTTTTCTGTATTCTGTTAGAATAAGACGTAAACAGTATACCTCTCGTTCTATCTTTTGAAAATCTATACCATTATCAAGTTTTTATGCTGTTTACTTTGTTCTTTATTGAGAAAAAAATTATTAGTTAGAAAATAATAATTTTACTTTTGAGCTACCTAGTTAAAGTGTGTTTTAAACAGAGTTTGAAACGATACTTATATCACTCTTTTACTTTGTCCTTTCAGTACGTAGCTTAAAAAATATATAACACTGCCACATACAGGAGTGAAAATAATAAAATATCATTCTTGCTACTAAATTGAAATAAATATTTTCTTTCAAATACTCAAAACTTTTATTTTTGCGTCAAATTTGATGCTTTCCAACGTAAAATGCTTCAAATAATTCGTTCAATTATTCATGTATTGTTAGAAAAATGAATGTAAAGGATGACCTAGAGTGACTAATTTCCTTCTTTTGCAAATCGAATCAAAGAACAGGAAAATGTAATCTGCTCCAAAGGAGTAAAATCGAAAAATGCCAAATGCCTTACTCTTACGAGTAAGAACGATATTTAAATTATGGACATTTTAGTTTTTGAATATTATTTCAAAGGATTGAAATGAGTGCTCGAATAAAGGAAAATTGTAAACTCTGGTTTAAAAATTTAAATTTTTATGAATTTATACGCAAAACTGCGTCTTTTTAAGTTAAATATTTTGTATTTTATTTTTCATAATATACTTTCGATCTCTCGTATATACACCGGGGAGATGTTTCTATAAACAAAGAAATCTTTTCGCTGAGGTAGATCTGTTAGACATTAAATTAATTAATATATGTAAATTATTGAAGTGAAATAACTGAGTTTAGTATTTCTAAGAAAATTATAGTTAAAACACTTATTTAGTAAAAAAAATATTGCACTGGTTTGTTCTCTGAATATGGTTAAATCAACATATACATAACATTATACAAACTGCAAGAAAAAACTGTGAAGCCATTGCTTTGACTAAGATATTGCGCAAACGGTACGTAGATAGATATAAGGTTTTTTGATTATTTCGATAATGCGGGCAAATGTGGTGGAAATATTTGTTTCGTGGGACGCTTCGTGGGACAGATTTCTCCGTGGGACAACGCAATGAAATGTGTGACATTTCCACGCAGCGTGGGACGTCTGGTCAGCTTACTACCCATAAACGTGCGTAAATTTTTCATTTGATTCAAAATTGTACAATTATTGCGAGCTTCTTTTAAATCTATAAGAAAAACATACCACAAAAAAATAATAGTTTCTCCCTCCCTGTGACTATAAAAAAACGAACAAAGATTGAAGTTTAGGATACGTTTTGGATTTTATTATAACCAACCAAACATATAATTTTTGCTATAATATGAATTAAAAATTATAGTCCATATAGCGAAAAGAATTTGTCAGCAAGTTTACATAACATACTTTAAAAATATTTACATAACTTAAGTATTTGTTCGTGTCGTTAGAAAATAATGCTTGTCCATTATAAAACATTCACTATTATAAAATCACTGGAAATAACCCAATAAATTTAAATTACTCCCGTAATTATTTTCATTCATTTTATAAAAATTAGCACAACTATCAAGAAAACTTTTGATATGTTATAGGATTTTACATTTTAGAATTGTTCTTAATTTATTGTTTTTAAAACAGTCTTGTAAAGTTTGTACAATATGATATAGATAAAAAACAAGGTCAAACAGTCAGGGTTCTCCAAATAA
Organism: Diogma glabrata; assembly: GCA_963693315.1. Lineage (NCBI taxonomy): Eukaryota > Metazoa > Arthropoda > Insecta > Diptera > Cylindrotomidae > Diogma > Diogma glabrata. The sequence goes on along the minus strand of OY856188.1, from coordinate 185,234,372 downwards.
TTGGGGTATAATTAGGTTGTGTTCTCCTGCATGTACTTACTTTTAAGTTTATATAAATTACCAATTGTCAATAACAATTGAAATTTGAATGTTAAAAACTGCACTATGAACTCTCGAGGAACCCTATACTAATGAAATATTTTGTTTCCTCTGGCTCAGACACGAATATTTTATAAACAAAACACAATCGTTCTTCTAAAAGCGGTGATGCCGCGCACCTTATAGTACGATAGAATTTTGTCAAAATACGCACCCACGGCGTTTTTGGAAGAACGATCGTGTTTTGTTTATAAAACTGATTTTATCAGAAGATTAGAAGCAATACGACCGTCTTTCGTATCGGTGGTGCTCTAGTCCTTGATACAAAGAACGATAACGGTTTGAATATTGCGGTGAACTGTACTTTAGTCGGGCCAAAATAATATGTAATGTAATAATTATATTATCAGATATATTTCAATTAATAGTATGCGATAAAATTGGTATATTAGTTAAGTAAATCTTCTAAAAATTAGACGAATTTACAAAATAACCGTGCATTGAAATTTTTATAGTGTATAATTCTACCACGATTGGATGGTTTTATTGAATCGATGTATTGAATTATTGATAGTATCAGATCCTTGGTATCAGATATATTTCAATTAATAGTATGCGATAAAATTGGTATATTAGTTAAGTAAATCTTCTAAAAATTAGATGAATTTACAAAATAACAGTGCATTGAAATTTTTATAGTGTATAATTCTATCACGATTGGATGGTTTTATTGAATCGATGTATTAATAGTACCAGATCCTTGGGGGGGGGCCAATGCCCCCCCCAGCCCTACCCAATTGACGCCCCTGGGTAAGAGTCAAAGGTATGCTACCGGAAGTGTGTCAAAAAAATCTTTAAGTGTGGCGAAAAAGTAAATTTTCATATTTTTTGCTTAAAAATCGTTTAAAAAGGTTTTCATAGTGATAATAATGTGAGATGAGGACCTTGATTAAATGTGTCAACAAAAATCGTTAAATGTGTCAAAAGAATGATTTTCATACATTTTGTTACCCAATTTTTTTGACAAACATATTATGATGGGAAACATTTTCGACTAGAAACATATAGAACGTAAAATTTGGATGACATGAATGTTATTATACATTAAATTTGACATGAAATATGGTTCTATCCAGCTTCAGCTACTCCCAACTAATAGGAACAGATATGGAAAATACTATGTTGTTGCAGATTAAATGTCATTTTTCAACAAAAGCTGTAATTATTAGGGAGATGTTTTTTAAGATATTTTTTGTGGGATTCCAGGTGCCACCACTTTCGTGAATAAAAGAAACAGTTGGAAAAATATCACGTGGTTGCAGATTAAGTGTCTTTTTAAAAAAAGTTTGTATATATTAGAAAGATGTTTTTTGAGTAAGTTTTGAGAAAAAATTGAGAAAAAAGTGCAATAAATGAAATAAAGATAGTAGATTCTTGTATAAGCTTAGAATGAAGGCAATTCTTCACGAGGATGAAATTTCCCGAAACGAGCGTAGCGAGTGGAGGGAATCATCCGAGTGAAGAATTGTCATCATCCTAAGCGAATACAAGATGCTATTTTATCCACGACTGTAAAAATTTCCAGTTTTCATGCAAAAATTTGTATCGCCATATTGAAATAAAAACATCAAAGATAGCGAAAAACAAAACAAGTTTGTTGTTTAATTTGTTAGGGGAATATTTAATAAACTATAGAGCTGTTAAAGAATTTTAATCAAATTCACTAGTTGTGGAATGAATACAATTACAATGGAAGACATACGCATAGAAAGCATATATTCTTTAGTAGTCGTGGATAAAATATTTTATCCACGACTACTAAAGAATATAACTTCATCCTCGTGAAGAATTGCCTTCATTCTAAGCTCATACAAGAATCTACTATTCTAATACGAATTTGTTATTTCCCGTGACATGGAATACTAGTTATGGAAAAATTGCTATAATTTATTTCTCAATTCCAATTTCACGATGTACCGGAATAGGGCTACAGAAGTAGTTACCCTAGACGCAAAAGTATTGTGAGCGGTTTTTTGATATAATGCACGATTGTTATAATGCAGCTGAAAATATTAGCTTGTTGCAGACCAAATGTTGTTTTTCCAAAACAAATAAAACTCTGTTAACAAAATTTATCTAAGCTAAATGGAGAAGTTTTCTGGAATAGTTGGAACAGTTGGGTGGAAAAAATATCAGATTCAGGTCGGTTCATATTAAATGCCATTTTCCACAAAAATTGTAATTAATTATCGGAAACACGCATTTTGTCCGCGTTTGAAGGAGTGTGGATGAAACCAGTTAAACTTCATTTCCGATGTTCAAACGCAGGAGGTCAGTCAGCCTTCAGTTGATTGACCATATGATGTGACAATTCCTCGCCTCCCAGTCAATTTCAAATTAATGGAATTAACCTGAGTGAAACCCAGGCGATTGTCAATAATGATTAGGACTGGATTGTGGAACTTGGTTGTGCCGACCTGATAACCACCACAGCTAGTTAGAACTGACGATCGCTGGTATGACAGCTCAGATTGATCACCATTACTAGCACGTTGACCTTATTTTTTATTAGAAGCAATCTTTATGTGGTTCATGATCGAGCTTGGATAGTATGAACTGACCAATCATCGAGTCGCGATGAGAGGGACTTTCTCTCAAGTTGCAACCTCGATTATAGGATCAGCCAATGCTTCACCACTGTCCAGGTCAAGCCATGAACCATATCACCTGTTTCAGTTTAGATTGACTGATTGCGCTTGCAGTGTTTAAGTCAGGATTGGACCACCTCTGCCATCTGTGCGCGCTATGACCACAACCAGATCAACCCCTCCTATCTTTTTAATGCATGATAAATACCAACCACTTCTCTTTAAATTATTATATGAGTAATGAAAACAGAGATGGCTGGAATTGGGGTGCATGGTTAACTATGCTAAGAATAAACCCGGATATCATAGTGGGTGTGATGACAATTCACATCATGCTCGCTGGAAAACCATCAATCTCAACAGTAAAGTCAGTCACTTTTAGAGTATTTGGCTACTACTAACTTGGCAAAGGATCTCGAAAAACAATCTTTTATCGAGACTATCGATTATCCCACGATGGGGTCAAACTTCTTCAAAGGAAGAGACCTATATACCACTCCTACAACACAATGTTTCTGGCTGAGTTTTTTGGGAATTTCATTAGGAAACAACCGCGGTAAATAGAAATAAAAACAAACAATGGACTGGATCATGTTAAAAAGAGTTTATCGAGGCTCTGTCATGAACTTTCAGTTCCTTTAAGCCCTAGAAGGTCAGGGCGTAATTGGACCTACTGTGATACAATAGTGTTTTCACACAGTAAGAGACAGGCGTTTAAGGTTATTCGGGACCTGAATAGCTTATGGATATATGTTTACCCACACGCTTGGAGAAACTTGAGGGTCTTATTTATCCCAAACCTAGGACAAATTAACTATTGCGAGTGAAATAAATTCAGACAGATCTGTCCTTTGTTATACTTTGGAGAGGGCTATCGACTGTATGCTAGAAAAGTCTACCATAAGAAAACCCCACTAAGCAATACCAAAACGCTGGTCAAGCGGGAAAGTTTAATAACACTATTCTTTCACAGGTGATCTCTGACAATGTAGAAATCTAATTTGATCGCTTTTATACAGACAGAATTTTCTGTTTCCTGTTTCCCTCTCCATTATCTTTCCCATCGCACACAGATTCTCAATAAGCAATTTTCTCCAATACAGACAACAATTCTACGTATGAGCAAAATTACCATGATTTATGTAAAACATGTATTATTAATTGACATTTAGTGACGTAACTAAGCCATCGACAAAAAAAATGTTTAATTGCACAATAATACAGAAAAATGTCCCTAAGCTTGTTACAATTGAAGAGAAATAAATTAATAAATTATTAGCGAATTTCTTTAAATATGAGTACGGAAATTCGTTTTAGAGGTTAAATCGAAAATAGTCCGTTGTTACAAATTCTAACAGAAACTCACCTCTTTGGTTTGTATCCATACTTCCCCATATCTTATTGTGATTATTTGCATCACACCCTACGATAAAGGGCCTCTTCTTTTGTTGCACCATTCCCACAACCCTTGTATCTCTGTAGGCGGTATCATTACACCGTCCCATGCACAGTATGTATAGTTATGCTATCACCACCTGGAGGCGAATGCTGCCGAGTATGATGGTATTTGATATGGCCATCAAGTCCCTAGTAAGAAAATCTGAAGGACAAATATAGCTAATGTTTTTCCTAATCATAATGCACGCTCTAGATGAGTTTACATTAGTATCCCCTACATTATTATCGCATTAGCCACGATGTTTGCAAGCCCCTTCACCATGTTTTTGTGGATCTAGGGTTCCTGTATTAGTGTGAGCCCTAGCAGTTTTTTATCGAATTTCCTGGCCACCGCAGCAACTTCCACCCTGCCACTGCCAATATTTGCCCCGTCACTGGGTGTCGTTAAGGTTGTGAGTTGTGGCTGCCTCCTTTGGCGGTGCTGGCCTTTGAGGTACTTCTACTATGATACTGCCAGTCCCCTTCCCCCCCGGTCCCTCTGCAGATGCTTTTATAGGTCCACGAACACCGAGTTTGCTAAACCGGTAGTCAAGGGTACTCCCTACCTCCAATTAGGCCCTTCTAGCAGCGCGAGAGATTTTCCTCTGGTTTGCCCAGAACTCCTTGGGAGAAAGACGGTAATCTCGAGAGGAATCGGAATATCATCTCCCATTTTCGTCACAATTAAATGTTTAGGGCCTTTCACTGTAGGTAAAACCGAGGGATTTTACCGTTTGCTCGTCGTCGCACTCTACAACCGATACCCCCAAATCGGATCTTGTGATCAGCCCACTTTATTGCTGGTTGATTCACTAGCTCTGTCTCGATTAACCCCAGCTCATTCACGCAAAGTATCATCTGGGGATAATCCTCATTCAAAAGTAGCCACTTTAGTCGCCTTAATTACACAAGCAAAGCTGGTGATTGGCTTAATATGGCGTTGCATTCCGTTCTGACGGGTGACTATCCTGGGGTTCTTTGCTGCACTATCCTTAGGTGTCTTGATTTCTCTGGCCCGCTTGACATTTTCTGCTCCGATGGTCAGGGCGTTTTCTTCCTGTTCCAGAGATTTTCCATGGTACTAAATGGTACCTGGCTCCACTAAGCTACCGCCTCAGTAGGTTGTCCAGCCTTCCAGGCTGACCTAAAGGTGGTAGAGGTGAACCTCTATGGTTTCTACTCCTATTGCTTTTATTTGCCACATTGCTATTTTCTGCTGGCAAAAGAGCTATCCCGCTCCTGGCCCCTGCAATGTAAATTGCTGCCGGTACATTTCGATCGTTAGCATGACAAGGAGACTCACTATTGCTCATGCCACTTGTAAGTTGTACCATCTCTCCTCGTCAACGCGGTGACGTTCCGCTTTTTATTTATGTTTGTAATTTTTTTTGAATATTCGCCATTTTGTTCCCATGAGTTTCACGGGAAAATAGGTTGATTAAGTCAAAGCCCTGTGAACTTGGCAAGGCAAAATACATCTGGAGGTCACCCGGTATCCAGGCGGCTCAGTTCGTGACTGAGCTATTTGAATTACATTTGGTAATCATTTAGTTTGACGTGCTTCACACAAGATCATTAACACACGTGCAATGAAGCGGCAGCATTATGAGCCTGATATATCATGATATAGAATGTAAGAAACCAAATTTTTAAAAAGCTTATAAAAATCATTTATTTTCATGTTGTTCCCACGGGTTAGAATCGGATGAGAGTCAGCAATAGGGCGTCGTTTGTACTCATTTAAGTCTATGTAAACCTGGGGGTTCCAGGTATCTGATCCTCAACCTACACCTCGAACACCTTCCGTAAACTAAACCTGAATGACGGCAGAAGTCACGTTTGTTCGCGTCATAAAAAGACAAATTCCAAATTTTATTTCATTTTGATGTACCCAGTAGTAGATAGTGTATTTTTTAACTGTTTCGGAGATTTTGATTTCTGCCTATCTCAGCTATGTATGAGTATGAGTATGTACAACACTTTTCTCAGAGCTTGAACAAAAGAAAAATTACGTCCTATAAATCTTTAAGTCAGGTGTAGGCCATAAATCTCTGTTATGCCTGATACATAGCTTTAGATACTTACCAATCAGTTACAACAATATTAGGCAACAATAAAAAATATGCGCAGTTCTTTTCTTTGCAAAAAGAGCTCAAGTACATTAATCTTACGAAACGAAAAATTCAACAACAAATCTCAATAAAAATATAAATAAAATGTTATGTTATCATGAAACTTTTTTTGCTAAATCTATTTATATCAACCTATATTTGCATAACTAAAATATATATACAATTGACACTGACAACCATCAATCTCTTTCGGATATTTAATATTAACTTAAATTTATAAAAACGCATTCATATTTCAAAGTAATGATATTTCTAAATATTATTATTTCACACATTATACCTTTATTTTAGAATAAGCAGGTGTAGTAAAAACACTATTTCCATATTAAGTATCGTCTTTAGTGAACCGAGACCCGTACTATTTTTATCCACACCAAAAAAAGAATTTCATATTTTCCAACAAAAAAATTCCAAACGGAAGATAAAAATAAATTTTTGTTTTTTCATAATATCAAATGAAGTCTAATTAATCCCCAATATTAACAGATGTTTTTATTAATTAACTACTAGTAGAAGTAAACTAACTTGTCATGAATATATAAAAAAATATTTTGGCCAATTTCCAAATGGACGCAAGTACACAACAAATTTTTGATCAGTTTCCTACCGTCATTATTCCGACTCAATAACCAATAAAAATAAAAATATGTTTTCAAAATAATTTATGTTATGACGAAAACAACATTACTACTCGAATCTCTACTCTTTAGAAACATTCAATGTTTTGTTTCTGTAATTTGATCATCTTCAAAAGCTGTTCATATCTTAAGAAGTTATTTTTAGAAAGATGAATTTGTTTTTATAAAAATAATTAAGAAAATTTGAATTTGTTTTAAAATAAGTTAATATTTTTCTTTTTAAAATATATAACAAAATATGACAATTTTTTACATAATGAAAGTTGTTGGTATTTCTTAGTTCAATTAACCAATTTTGTTTCTTTAAGATAACAAAATAATTTTTTTTTCTAATTATGAAGGATGATGATATATAGTTAAGAAAAAATAAAATATTTAATTTCAAACATATGATTAAGGCAATGGCTGAGCAACTGTATAAGGATACGATTTGTTTTTCTTAAAAATATTCGATAAATAATTTATTTTTATAAATGATATTTATTTTTTTTAAATGATTTTATTTAACATTTTTTAATTTTATAATTTAATTAGATTTTTTTTATAAATTTTTGTTGTTGTTCTTGAAAGAACCCTAATTCATTGATTTTCTTTGGAAATTATCTGTTAGGGCTCTTCGGTCGCGGTTCTTTAAATAATAAATATTATTACAGTCTTAGATCGTATAAAAATGACATTCAAAAGAAGTTTACTATAATTTCCAAAATAAGCGTGTTTTTGATGTTCTTTGAGTTGGTGTTGATTATTAGTATTGAAAGTATGATGTATAGCTTAGAAGCATTTACGGTGGACAATTCCTGGGCCGGATTCATCATATTCTTGTTTTGAGATCCACATTTGTTGGAAAGTAGATAATGAAGCCAAGATTGATCCTCCGATCCATACGGAGTATTTACGTTCTGGTGGAGCAATGATTTTGATTTTGATGGTTGATGGAGC
>OY856188.1:185159791-185226339 GCA_963693315.1 Diogma glabrata | reverse complement strand
GATGGTTGATGGAGCCAAGGCTGTGATTTCTTTTTGCATACGATCGGCAATACCTGGATACATGGTGGTACCTCCTGACATGACAATGTTGGCATACAAGTCTTTTCTGATATCAACATCGCACTTCATGATTGAGTTGTATACTGTTTCATGAATACCACATGATTCCATACCCAAGAATGAGGGTTGGAAAAGTGATTCTGGACAACGGAAACGTTCGTTACCAATGGTGATGACTTGGCCATCGGGAAGTTCATATGATTTTTCGAGAGATGTTGAAGCGGCAGCTGTGGCCATTTCTTGTTCGAAGTCAAGAGCAACATAGCACAATTTTTCTTTGATGTCACGAACAATTTCTCGTTCAGCTGTGGTTGTGAATGAGTAACCACGTTCTGTGAGGATTTTCATGAGGTAGTCGGTTAAATCGCGACCAGCTAAATCCAAACGGAGGATGGCATGTGGTAAAGCATAACCTTCATAGATTGGTACTGTGTGTGAAACACCATCTCCTGAATCTAAGACAATACCGGTGGTACGACCTGAGGCGTACAATGAGAGTACAGCTTGGATGGCAACATACATGGCTGGTGCGTTGAAGGTTTCAAACATGATTTGTGTCATCTTTTCTCTGTTGGCTTTTGGGTTAAGTGGAGCTTCTGTTAAGAGGACTGGGTGTTCTTCTGGGGCGACACGCAATTCATTGTAGAAAGTGTGATGCCAGATTTTTTCCATATCATCCCAGTTTGTGATGATACCGTGTTCAATTGGGTATTTAAGGGTTAAGATACCTATAATGACACAGAAAACAAAAAAACATTAATATTTTGTAAAAGTCCAACAAAACAAGTTTTTTCTTGCTTTATTGAATATTAAAATTACCTCTTTTGCTTTGAGCTTCATCTCCTACGTATGAATCTTTTTGTCCCATACCGACCATGACACCTTGATGTCTTGGGCGACCAACAATGGATGGAAAGACGGCACGTGGAGCATCATCTCCAGCGAAACCAGCCTTGCACATACCTGATCCATTGTCAACAACTAAAGCGGCAACTTCATCGTCACACATTTTGAAAAGATTTTATTTATTTACCTGTGAATAAAAGAAAAATCATAAGAAAATCAAATAAAACGCCCCATAAAAATCAATTAAAAATATTTGTGAAGAAACTCAAACATTTTCATTGACTTCGTTAATATTTCGATCAAACAAAAATCATCATTTTCGATTAAAATGTAATTTCGATTCAAATTAAAAACAAAAATTTTCAAAATAATTATTTAGAACTAACTTTTAAAAAAATTTAATAGTAAAATTTTAAAATTATGATGTGAACACCACTTAGTCTTGTACTGAACTGATTTACTAAATTAATTTTACATTCTAACATTAACTTCTTTTTCTAATATTTGAATATTATTTTAAGTATGTGGGTGTTGTTTACATTAATATTTAAAAATTTTTTTTTGAGATCTACGTCTCGATGCCTATTTAACGTGATAAAAATAGTATCATAAAAAACGCGAGAATTCCATAGCGTCGACGCCTTACATGGAAATATGAAATTGATTAGAGATTTTCTAATTTTAAAAAATATTTTCCTTTTTGTAAATATATATTTATAGGATTTGATTTTTGTTTTGTATTATTATAAACAATAAAAACAAATAATGCAAATAAATTTGTTATTTATTCACAAAAAAAACTATTAATTATTTTCACAAAAATAATTTAATTTTTTAATTCGTATCCAATTTCGAATTATATAATTTACAATTATATTATCACAATTAAAAAAATTTCACTGATATTTTTTTTTGTTTTTCAAAATTTATTATAATTATCACTTTAAAATCACAAACCTTGCTAAAACACTAAATACAAAATAATCAACACTTCTCAGTTCTTTCTGATAGCAGAACTGCGAGTGACTTCTGGATTTTGTTGATCCAATATTTATACTCTCTACATCGGTTCTATTGAAATTTACAAATACATAGAAAAGAAAATAGATCGTCGGGACGCTAAATTATTTTTTTAATTTTTTCAAACACGACCGAAATAGAAAAATACTAACAAACATAATTTTTTTTTAAAAAAAACGTTACTTTAAGGCATCCCATACATGGATCGGACAGATTCTTACTATGAGATGCAAAATTATGTTAGTTACAATACCATATATGATCGTACTTAGAATATGTACAAGAACGTTGTTTTTGTTTTTTATGTTATAATTAGATGCAGTTTTCTTTTTTAGTTTCTTTTTCAAATACGATTTTAAAGGAAATTATCTAAAATAAAATTCAACATTTATTTTTTCAAGTAATTTAAATACAAAAACCAGAGGAAAGCAATTTTTCATAACAATTTGTCAATTTCATATGTTGATCTTTTTAAAAAGGAAGAAAATGTCAGAAAATGTCAGTTTACTGAATGTCATGTTTGTCAGAATTTGGTTTTAAGAAAGCATGTAATGTTGTCAGTTTTTATTTTCTAATATATATTGAAGTATTTCTGAATGAAAACGTTGTCAATGTTTAAATACCCAAGCGGAGGGGAGGGTCAAAGAAAAAGGTTTCTATATTTTCAATTAAAATGTTTGATCCTACCTTTTCTGTAAAAATAAACGTATTCCATTTCAAAACAGGCAAACGGCAAAAAGCAACTATTGCAAATAATCACTCTAATTATTTCACATTTATATTATTTCGTATAGTCGTTCCTGTATGGAGTATTGTTGTCAAGCTAAGGTGCTACTGATAACTTTGTTTTCTTAAAAATGTCATCAGATGTCAAGAATATACATAAATATCCAGTTTTCTGGTTGACGCAGGCAAAAGGTTACTACTCTCAGTGACATTTATGAAATTCTCAATCCATGGGCTACCACTTGGGCGAAATGTTCAGATTAATCACACACCTAGTGAACACATGACATACATATGACATCACACGAAGGTCGTGCCATGCACACATGTATGTCCTTCGTGTGATGTCATATTTATATCATGTGTTCACTGGGAAATGATTGCCGTAATTTATTTAGCTTAATTTAAGACGCAATTTTGTTAAACCCTAATTAGGTTCCTATTCATTTAGGACAATTTGGCATGCCCAGACCTAACTCCATTGTATACTCCAACTGGTCCACTTGTCCAGGCTTTTGAAATTCAATCCATCATGATGAGCTATATCATCCTCATTTATTAGGTTCGTTGCTTTAATTTTTGTTCCCCGTAGTTTTGGGATCGAAATCTTTAGTTAGATTCCGAACGTATGCAAAACGCTCATTTCGAATTTGCATAAGATGCATATAATTGATATTTTGGATATAGCTATTCGTATTCGAATGTTTTTAAAGTGTTTTTGTAACTTTTTTACGCATTGAAAGTTCTGCGGTCTTCATAGATCTCCAAATCGCAATAGCAAATCCTAAACCCCTGCGATGTCAGGATGAACGCAAAAGAAAACGAACAGGAAAACGGAATTAGAGATTGCTGTAACATCAGAATAGGTCTTCTTGACCTATTCTGCTGTTACTTCTGATGTTAAGCTGAAATCTCAAGGCTCTGAGATATCAATTGACTTCGGTATGGGTTAAGAATTTTTAAATAGTTTTTGGCAAAAGGCTTTTAATGAGGACAATGTTTATAGTTTTGGGCAGCGATGTATATCAAAAAAAAATTTGTTTGTTAAAGTACAAGTATTTTATCTCCGCTTAGAAGTTAATTACAAAACTAACACGACACATTAATACGTTGCCGCAAAATTATAACAGATCATAAATTAACATAATTTAGTGAAAAGATTACGTGATTTTGATTACGTCTAATTTTTAAATTTTTGTAATTAGATTAATTATTTGTATGACATGAAATGTAATTGAACACGAAATTGGTAGATAATGAGGTGTTTGTTTTTGAAAAGTTGAAATTGCTGAACTTGAAATGGAGAGGTTTTTGAGTAGTTTGTTGAGTGTACCATCTCAACAAACTGCTCAAAAACCTCTCCATTTCGAGTTCAGCAATTTCAACTTTTCAACAACAAACACCTCATCATCTACCAATTTCGTGTTCAATTACATTTCATGTCATACAAATAATTAATCTAATTACAAAAATTTAAAAATTAGACGTAATCAAAATCACGTAATCTTTTCACTAAATTATGTTAATTTATGATCTGTTATAATTTTGCGGCAACGCAAATAATTAATCATACAAATAATTAATCTAATTACAAAAATTTAAAAATTGGACGTAATCAAAAATTCAAACTTTTTTCAAAATTCTTAATGTATTCTAAAAATTATAATAAAATCCAAAATTTTAACTTTTTTTCGAAATTCTACAATTATTCCAAAACTTATTACAAAATCAAAAGTTAAAACTTTTTTCAAAATTCTAAAAATATTCCAAAAATTATTACGAAATCAAAAATTTAAACTTTAAATTTAAACTTTTTCAAAATTTTAAAATATTGCAAAAATTATAACAAAATCAAAAATTGAAACTGTTAGCAAAATTCTTAAAATATTGCAAAAATTATAACAAAATCAGAAATACAAATTTTTTTCAAAATTCCAAAATTTATAATAAAATCAAAAATTTAAACTTTTTCAAAATTCTAAAAATATTGCAAAAATTATAGCAAAATCAAAAATTGAAACTTTTACCAAAATTCTTAAAATATTGCAAAAATTATAACAAAATCAAAAATATAATTTTTTTTCAAAATTCCAAAAATTATAATAAAATCAAAAATTTAAACTTTTTCAAAATTCTAAAATATTGCAAAAATTATTGCAAAATCAAAAATTGAAACTTTTATCAAAATTCTTAAAATATTGCAAAAATTATAACAAAATCAAAAATATAATTTTTTTTCAAAATTCCAAAAATTATAATAAAATCAAAAATTTAAACTTTTTCAAAATTCTAAAATATTGCAAAAATTATTGCAAAATCAAATATTGAAACTGTTAGCAAAATTCTTAAAATATTGCAAAAATTATAAGAAAATCAATCATAAAAATTTTTTCAAAATTCCATAAATTGTAATAAAATCAAAAATTAAAAATTTTTCAAAATGCTAAAATATTCCAAAAATTAATCAAATATTGAAAAAGTAACTTCTTTCAAAATTCCAAAAATGTTGCAAAATGTTAAACATGTTTAAAAGCGATAATCTGCAACGATTTGATAATTTCTTCTGTTCCTATAAGTTCGAAGGAGTTGAAACTGGATAGAACCATATTTCATGTCCAATTTCATGTTCAGTTACATTTTATGTCATACAAATAATTAATTTTATTTGCCAAATGTTTCTAATCGAAAATATTTCCCCTTTTATGTTTCTCAAAAACTTTGAGTTAAACAGTAAATGAAAATCATTCTTTTGACACACTTGACGATATTTTTTTGAAACACTCTTAATACAATAATCAAACTCCTGATCTCACATACCAATGCCGACCATCAAGATTTCTCCACATTCAATGTTACTACTCGTTATTACTTAAAATGAATGTTTTTTAAGCAAAAAATATGCTAATTTTCTTGTTTTGACCCACTTTCCCACTTTGAGCCACACTTCCAGCACAATTATCGAACACATCGTCCTTTCAGCTCGTCTTATTAATTTTACCTATTTTAAATAGGTATATAAATAAAAACATAATAAAATATAAAACATTTTTGAAATCGCTCCAGCGGTTTTCTCTGTAACGACGGTTGTGACGGCTGGTTGACAGACTGATATTTTTTTTTGCATTTTTAGAATCAGTAGGTTCTAAAACATCGAGAAATGCCCCACCCAAATCGTGGGGGTAAGAATTTTAATTTTGCATCGAGAATGTAATACGTAAGTTTTTCAAATGGAGGTAACTTTCTCTTTTATAATAGTAATCCAATTAAAATACAAAAAATAGTGTATGTTTTTATTGTTTTATAAACGGACGTTGTAAGTTCATAACGCCCCGGTTTTTATGGATGTGTTTTTATATCGCGTATCCAAGGCTTTATAATAACTTTATATTAAAGTGAAGAATAAAGTTGCACTCACAATTTTATAATAGTTCAGGATTGCGGATTTGTTTGTCTGAAAGAAAGAATTAGATAAAACTTTGATTTCAGAAATCAGACATCACATTCATGACAAAAATTATTTATTGATTTAAAACACTCAACGTATTCACGATCGAACGCAAGCTATAGGAATTGTAGAAAAGATTTGGCTCCTGCTTTGTTGAGAATATTTTAATTATCTCGTCTCGTCTGTGTTTTGTTTAAAAAAAATGAAATCGTTATGCAAGAAATTCGATGTTTGCATCCCAAAACGTAAAAATTTTAGTCAAATGGGTGGAGTTTTATTATAACTTTTGAATTGATAAAATCCGTTTTATGCTAATATGTTTTTAGGTGTTATAAAGCCAAGCCTGGCAAGGATTCCGTTAATAGTTAATAGTCGCTATTCATAAGTCATAGCACTTGCATATTTAAATTTATTTGTGGAAAAAAACAAAAAGTTTTTGTAAACAATATAGTATCGAGGATTTCCAATTACATTTTCGATTATCTAACAACATCTTAGAATCTGGCAAAATATTACCGAATGACGATGTAACTTATAATGTATGCCCAATCATATGAAACCATTTCGACTGGGTCTAAACCATTTCAAAGCTATTTGCACTACTAGATTTGCCCAAACTATAGAATAATGAAATTATGGCAGCCCACTAACTTTTTTTATATTTGTAAGCAAGTAACTTATGATCTTGTGAATTGTATAAGTTTTTTCATTGATTACGTTTTTAGTTGGGGGTTTGGGATATGATAGAATAAAAAATAAATTACTGGTAACCTAGCTAAAAGTGGTAATTATTTTAAAGAATTTCAACTTTTCCTATAATACCGCACTCGAGTAAGCCCAACAAATTTCATTTTCTACTTTTCCATCCTAGTTCTTCAAAACAAATAGTAACTATAGGTTCAGAGAGGAAACATATATTTGCGACAATATTTTCAATCAATGTAAGAACTCAAATATCAATAAAAATAAATTTGTTAAAATTGAAATAATTTGTTTTAAGGCCTTTCACATGAAACGAAATTGAATGCTACTAAAACACCTTCAAGGTTTTTCTATAAAATTTTTAGCACCCTAAAGTATTCAAAATGTTTGATCCAATTCTTGAACAAATTCGTATAAATACAGGTTTTGCAGTCCAAATTCAACATTTTGCAAATCAAATTCAACATTTTGCAATTCAAATTCAATTTTTTCATTTCAAATTCAATATTTGCAAATCAAATTCAACTTTTTGCAAATCAAATGCATCTTTTTGCAAATCAAATTGAAGAGCAAAAAATTGAATTTGAAATCAAAAAAGTTGAATTTGATTTGCAAAATGTTGAATTTGGACTGCAAAACCTGTAAACACAACTGATTATCGAATCTTTGAAATTTTACTGTTTGGTTTTATTAAAAAAGATATCTAGTTTCGCTCGAAGTAGGAAAAGGCAAGCGTAAAAATATGGGCCAAGGTTGCTATTTATTTTTGTTGTAAACGATTGTGTCCCGTCTTGTAAATTTGTAAGGGTGGCAAGTCTACATGAAACAAAAACACCATCATACCTTGCACTGGTATAAAATAGAGAACAACATTAACATATAAACCAATAAATGCAGAGACGTGCAAGGATTTGTTTTTATAAATAAGAGAGGCGAATAGTGCAAAAGAACAGGTTGGTGTTGCTTTTTATAAAAATTGAACACATAAGACGTTTATTGATAGTATACTGCATAATGTACTACTATATAATGACCACCATCAATTCGGTAAAAGTAAGCTTAAATTAAAGTGTAAATCAAACAATCAACCCAAATTTCAAAATATTAATAAATAATACTGAAATTCTTAAAATTGTTATTTATTTTTACACACTTTTATTTATCTTGAGATTTGAGAGTTGTGTTGGCTCGAATTTTGTCATCAATTTTTCAGCAACTTAACATGATTAATCTCAAATTTAAAACACCAAATAACTGAAAAAATATGAAGTGCGTAATATTTACACGTGTTTGATGTAAAACTTCTTTGACTACTGTGGTAGGCATTACTAAAAAGATTAAATATAAAATAAATATGTCATATTGAAATTTAGAGTAGCATTTATTGATAATATAATTTAGAACATGTGTAATAAAAAGCCATATTTATATAATGTATTACAAAGTCTTACAAAGTATTACGATGAATACATGTCCGTTTATTTAAACAACAAGATTTGGTACAACCATTGCTACCGTTTTTTTTTCAAGAAATTTAGCAAATTTGCAAAGTAAAGTTTATGTTTATCACTTTAGTTATCACTTATCATAAACCTCTAATTTCATATTTAAGTTATGATAATAATTGAATTGACTTGAAACCAAACAAAGAGAAATGTTCCCACGTTGGAAATTGGGGTCATATTCATATCATTATAACGGAGGACATTTTATGCATTTTTGTCATTTTTTATATGGAAAAATGCCCTTAAATTGCAAATTATTAATATAAAAATTAAGGTATTTCAAACATTTTTTTGTTTAAAGCATTTCGTCATATATTCATGCTGTTCTATAATCCATCTAATTTATTATAATTCATCGTCATCAAATTGTTGACAAATTTGTATGGAAATTTTAGACAATTTTTAATTCGCTTTTGTGGTCTACAATATTTAATTTTTTGTAGTAGTTCTTATAAAAAAACACAATCTCAGCTTACGTTTTTTATAAAAACTACTAAAAATAAAATATATTACCAGCTTTCTTTTCAATTTTAATAACTGAATATTTATTTATTTGCATAATCAAAGTGCAAAATTTAAAATATGTATTGATCAAAGTACAAAAAATTGATCAAATCTGATATAAAAAATATATGGAAATAGCCGCTTCATCTCATATGTAAAAATATAACTTAAAATTAATACAATGAGTAAAGAAAACGTACTAACGTTTTACACTGCATGTTTAATTACCATAGTTAATAATTACAATTGTAATAGTGCAATCAATTACTCTATCCAGCTATTGCTATTACTTCCTTTTACATTATTTTATTATTTACATTTGTTATATACATACTTTAGCTCCTAATTAAATAATGTACTATTATACTATAACCATATATAATAATTTGGTTTGCAAACCAATGTATCAGTGTCAGAAAAGTTACCACAGGGATAATTGACTTGTGGCGGCCACAATTTTAGACGATACACATGAACTCATATAGAAAAAAGTAGTAGTTATCAGTTAGAGTATAAAAATAATTATCACTTTCTTTATTATGTATATGTTACCGGGGCATTTAACATCATTCTCCAACTAAACCGGGGATTGACGTCAATAACCGGGGAATGTCTACATTTACAACATTTAGAAATTATTAGGTAAATGACGTCAATTATCGGTTAATGACGTCATTTACCACGTTTACATCATTTACCGTAACACATATATCTTATGTTCAACAGATTAATATATTGTTCTTATATTTACACATAAATTTCTTTTATTTATTTACTTAATTATTTTATTAAATTAGTTACTATTAAATTTTTAAAATTATTATTTAATTTGTTTAAATTATTAAATCATTTAGTTCAGTAGAAATGAAATCATGTTCTTCATGTACTGTATTTTTTAATATTTTTTCCTAAATATTGGGCGATTTACATGTTCCAACCTTTTTTTCCAGCATTTTTTTACTGAAAGTTAGAGCTACACGCGATATAAAAATTTTGGTAGTTAAAAAGAGAAAGAAATTTGTAATCTAGAAGGCGCTGTGCTATAATTTTTGACAGATAAACATTAAAAAAATTAATTATTCTTTTGTTGTTTGGTGTTTGTTAGATTTAAACATAATAAAAACATGGATTCTTATATAGATAAAAGGCTTTAAATATTATATTTGGGGATGATAGTGATGACCATCAAATTTTGATCTATTTCATCTTTGAACTCAGCTTTCAACTTTGAAATTACAACAATAAAATCTAACGATGGCGATGGTATTCAATAAATCAACAATGACGATGCTATAAATTTTTGACGTCCAATACAAAAACCAAAAATATAAAAACAAAATACTAAAATTTTGATAAAATATTACAACTTAATATTTTTATTTACAAAAAACTAACTTGGACAAGCAAAACCTTAATTTTTTTCTAGTAAAATCATTTATTTCGCCATATAAAATAATTTTTGCTGCCATAAATATACTTTGGTAAGTATATTTTATGCCAACATTCTCAGTTTTATGGCAATTTTTGCTCAAAAACTAGAAATAAACTCCAGTAAAATTTTACATATTTATATTGTTGTTCTTGTCTCGTATACGAAAATCATGATATACTTTTGCTTCATTTTTTACTGGAAAAAAATGTTGCAACATGTAAATCGCCCATATGTTTGTTTTTACGAGGGATGTATGTATTGTAGTTTGTACGAGGGATGTATGAAGTATTTACTATTTAGTGTTTACTGTGCTTATGATGTATTTTCTGTGGAATAAAGTGTTTTTTTTTTTTTGCGAGGCGACCATGTAGTCATAGCCTGACATGTAGACTGTTAAGTCCTTCATGCTATCCTCATACTCAAGAGCTGAAGACCTTTTTGAAAAAAGCCAATAGCCTTGAATAGTCTGCTGTGCAGAAATCTTCTATCCTTATATAGTTTGATCCTAACATGACGCCTCGGAGCCCTGAGAGAGCCAAACATTCTCCCACAACGTGAGGGACTGTTTCATCCTCTTCAAGACAAAAGCGGCATGTTGGATCATTTTCTACTCGAAGCCACACCATATGTTTGTTCACATGATGGTGACCTGTTAGTAGTCCCACCATTAGCCTGCAGTCTGACCGGGTCAGATTTAACAGGAATTTGGTGGTTTGCTGGTTCAACTCTGGAGTGAACATCTTGGAGACCTTGCAGCCTTCTGTGCTCCTCCATTGAGAGTCACTGGACCGAAAGAGAACTTCTTCGACTAGCGATCTTATGCTACCTTTCGATATTCGAATTGCTGGTTCAGGACCTATGAGCCTCCCTGCGGAGCTCTTTGCTAAATCATTAGTTTTTTCGTTCCCGAGATTCCCACTATGCCCTGGTGTCCATATCAGTGATATGCTGTTCAAAAGCCCGAGATAATTCAAGGACCTAGAACATTCTTGCACTATTTTTGACTTAATAGTATAACTTCCCAGAGCTTTTGGAGCAGCCTGGCTATCAGTAAAAATATTAATGATCTTGCCAGACCACTTAAGCTCCGTCGCTCGCTTTGATGCTGCATTTATGGCGAATACCTCATCCTGAAAGATTGGGCAGTATTCGCCAAGTGGAAATTGCAGGCCTAGATCTTCATTACTGAAGTAAACCGCAGCTCCTGCACCATTTTCAGTGAGCGATCCATCTATGTAGATGTCCAACGTGTTGGCCGCACTGTTCAATTGCAAATTAGCTGAGGACCGGTCCTCTATCGTTGGTATTACAACTCTATACTGCTTTTGAAAGGCAGTTAGAGGTACTGTGTCATCAGTCGGCATGGACAAATCTGTCAGGTGTTCTGCCAGATCCCTCCATAGCGCTTGATGATTTTTCCTACAGCCGCTAGTGTTTCCTAGGAGTTCGAGCCAGACATAAAGTTTGTATGAACATATCGTTTGCTTAAAATTTATTTTTGACTTTTTAGTTCGTTTTTCAAAAAGCGTGTTTTTAACTAAACTTAAATAAACTAAAATAGATGAATATTCTTAATTCTATTTATTGGCAGTGATAACATCCAATTCTTTTACATACACTTAAGAGCTCGTATCGACGTTGTAATTATGAAGTGCGTCTACTGAAGTGAGGTATAGGCCAATCATTTGAAAAATTATAATGGTTAATTTTATGATTCTTGTTTGGCATGTAGTAAGAGCGATTAACTAAAACATAATATACATACGAACCTTTGTCATTGTAACCTTCCATTACTTGGTTGCTCTTTTTTATCTCCAGCGTGAACCAACAGTTGACTTAAGCTACAAAAGAGGCTTCAACTGCAACCTATATGAGATTTATTACTACTCTGAAAAAACCCTGACATATTGTTTCTGAGACACTGGAACTCAAACATATACTGAAATAATTATTAGTGGCAAAGCAACGAAATTTATAACAATCATAGTGTCCCTGTATTTGTTAGAATTTCACTTTCATGTATGACATATTTTAAATAAGCTTTTATTTATTTTAAAAAATTTATTAAATAAATAAAAAGGTATTTTTCTCATGTATGAGATTTAAGGCTTATGAGTTGAACTCTAAGCACCAACATTCTCGGGAATTGAAGATGGCATGCCAGCACCTAGTGTTTCTGGATTCATGTAAGATAGCATGGTTTATTCCAAATAGACTAATGACGTCCAAAACGGATCCTTATAGTTACAGCAGTGAGACATAATCACATTTAAGGCGTACATGCGTAAAACGTAGATCAAAAAGCTCTTTGTTTCTATAAGAAAGCAGCAAATATCAGTAAATATAAAAAACTTGGACAAAGACGCATTTATTCAAACGAAAACAACAAATTACCGAACCTTTCTGGTTCTCGTAGTTTCTTTCAGACTATTAAGACAGTACAGAGCGATTTCACTTAATCTTTTTTCGAAGGAGAAGGAGGATCTTTTGTGTCGTATTTTCACAGAAAATAAAACATAGCTGAACCGCCCATTTAATTACACTCATTTCTCCAGTTGAAATGTAAATGAAGTCAATTATTTTTCAATGTAATATTGCTCGAAACATGATTATTTCTCGGCTGGCCCAGATAGTGTTCCACTCCTTAGTTCTTAAAAACTTTGCTAGACAACTAGCACGCTTGTAACCAAAATTTTCCATATTTATCTTAGAAAACATCAAACAACAACAAAATGTCTAGACTCTCTACAGAGAAAGACTATACGGTTGATTGTAGTCCAAACACTCCGTTATACAACAGCTTCTATTTAGAACTATTATTTTAATAGAGGGTTGAAATTGATGAATGCCCCTTGCCGTTCTCCCGACGAATTCACCCTTAAAAATTTCTAAAAAATATTCATTGCCATTTCAAAAAAATAAACTATCTATTTTTATATCCTAATTCCTTTTTGCCACACAACCCTTCTACTGACCCGTTAACCGGTTTCTTATATAAAAAACTGCTAGATCAGTAAGTGTTCTTGAATCGCAACGGTTTATAAAAAGTCTAAGAAAATTCATCTAAGATATCTTCTTCAAATTTGAATGATTTTATTTGCGCCCATTAAAAATCTCTCATTGAATAATTACGTAACAACGTTTTACCTTGAAGTAAGGTTTTTTCATCAATAAAATTGAGAAAAATGATACTCATTTCCTATAGTGTAATTTATTTTTAGCGCCTTCATAAAAATTTATTATGACGTTTAACTTTTAATCAAACGTATTCATTCAATTCATCTCCTGATAAATTCAAGATGGAAGACAATTTTTAGGAAAAACAACTTTTTCTTTCTTAAATCGGCTTAAACGGATTTTTTTTAATTTTATTTCCTCAGCTTCAAAAACGTTTACCGATTTTCAAATTGGATCACTTTTCAATAGTTTTTATAAAAACTATACAATTCAAACTAGAAAATCTATGTTTACAATAAAAAAAAACTAGTGAAATCGAAATTAGATTTTTCTTTTTGGTTTTAAAAGAAAAACGTTTTTCTTTTTATTTATAACTTTGTTTATACTTTGAAGTTGAATTTCCTTTAATAAATAGAACATTTAAGTTTGTTGTTATATATATGTGAATTAATTTTTTTTATTTGTATATAAAAGCTGTATATTTGTATTAATCTTTTTTTTTATAGATTAAGAAACGATGATTTGAAGATATTTTAATAGAAAACTGATTGTATAATTTTTTTGATTTAATTTTAGGAGTGGATTTTTGTAGAATTAAAGTACTTATACAGTTCGTTTCATTTCCCAAAAGTCTGAGTAACTTAATTAAGAAATAAAATTCCTGATTCATAACTTTATACAAGAATTTAAAATATTTTTTTAAATTTTCTAATAAACGAAACAGAAAATGATCTAAATAAATTATGAAATGTTACAGAGCCAAATATATATATTTTGATTCCCACGCAGATTTTTGTTTATACTTGTTGTTGTAGATGCAGGTGAAAATTTCTATCATGTGTCATACCATATTTTGCGATGAGGTATTACACACTCAGATTTCTTTTCCAGTGTGAGATTTTTGATTATATAAAATTAAATATTAAAAAAGATTCTTGTCATAATTTTTTGTATTTGTATGAAAAACTTAATTGTCGTTCCGTTTTCGTCAATGAGCCAGTTATTTTTTTTTGTAAATTTAAATTCGCATTTTATTTTATTTTAAATATTAATCAGACGCTGTTAGCATCAATTTTTTGTGGATGAAAAATTATTTATTTTTGTTGTTTTAACTATTATTGAAAACGTGATATTCGTTTTAATCTCGTTTTTGGAATTTTTTGTGATAATTATAGTGATCTCGATTTTGTAATTCAAAAAATTAAAAGTGTGATTTTGGAAGTTCACTTTTGAAATTTAATCTTAGTTTTGCAGTAGTGACGTTCTGCTAATCTTTAAGAAACGAAAAAGTTAAAGCTTTAAAATTTGTAACTGAAAACGAAAAGTATATATTTCTAAAATTTATTCAATCGCTATGGACTTAAAAGTGCCTAATTTCAAGATTATTACCATAATTATAGGAAAGGTTTTAGGAAAGTTTATACCCAAGTTTAGTGAGAACAATAAAATAAAACTAATTTTTACCGCTGCCAAGCAGTTTTGGTTAAGTCCGGTTTAGAGAAAACCTAGATTTTATTTTTAGATCATTTGGTTTTTCTCAAACTGTAAATTGGTTGAGTTTTATATTAATAGCTACACCATTTATCATTATCTTAAAATATTCTTGATTTTCGGGATTAACAAAAAGACGGTTGAATTGGAACAAAATAGGTTTGAAGTGTAATGATAACTTTCAATAAAAACGGGAGATATAATAGTCAAGAGACGAGTTTTGCAAGTGCTTATATTGGATATCAAAACAAAACACGTTCAAATTTTGATTTTATGTGAACAGTGATTTAAAAACAAAATTCAAAAATAAGCGATTCAGAATTAAGTCAATAATTTTCTTATCCCAGAGACACAGTTCTCTGGATGTGTATGTGATGGATGTGTAATTTTTGCTTTAAATATTAAACCAATATTTATTAGTCGACTAATGATAAGTCTTCGCTACTTATTAAAGCCAAAAGATAATAGGTGAAATACAATAAATATTTGTGTCCATTAATGTTTCCGAGATCAAATTAATTTATTTTAAAAAATTAATGTACAAAGATTGTTTTGTGGTTCTTAGTATTTATTGTATATAGTGTTTAACACAACAATCTACATGTTTTAGCTTTTGAATGTTCACAATAAAATATATTCACAACGAGTACATCCTAAATTTTTTTAAAAACTCGGTGTTCGAACTGTAAACACACAAAGTATTCGGTTATTAGAATTTTTTCGACTTAAAGAAATTATAAATAAAAATACCAAATATTTTGAAATTTAATTTTATTTTAAGAATTTATTACAAAATATTATATAAAACAGTAATATAAGTAGCAAGATGAAAAGTTTTAAAAAAAAATTGATACCTTAAATTTGTGATATTGTAATTTATAATCACAATGGACATACTGATGGTTTCTCAATAAAAATTTAGGGGCAAAAGTCGTAATGGATTCTGAGATATAGGCCTGCAAACATAACCTCAAAAAATTATGAAATTCTTTGAGCGGATTTTTTCAGTATAGAAAATTTTTCTAATTTCTTGTTCATATTTTTATTATACCGTATAGTAATTGTACTTGCTAAATATGATATTAAACATGGCGTCTTTTACCGTAAAATATTTTTTTCTTTTAAAAACTCTAAATCAACGTTTTTGGGACCTCTCAACGCAAATGGCAAGAAAACCAGAATATGCACAGAAAAGTATAATATATCAAATGACGTATAATAAAGTCAGGTATAATAAAAAATCTATCAGAGCCTTGAGTTATTTCTCTTCGGGGAAAAAACAATTAAAAACCTCCAAAAAACGGTATTTTTTCTCAATTTTTGGAAATTTTTGACGGTTTTTGGTCATTTCAACCTCAGTCGTCAAAGTTTTCGAACCCTGATAGATTTTTTATTATACATGCATTCAAGACGCGTAATTTGATGTATCATACTTGTTTGTTAGTATCCGGGCTCTTTTGCCATTTGCACTCAAAATTGTCTATATTTAATTAGTTTTTAGCGGTTTTCTGTTAAGTACTTCAAAAAAGTATTAATATTTTTTTTTCTTTGCTGATAATTTTTGTATGGCATTTACTGGTAATTACCGGTAACTTTAAACAAAATTTACCGGTATTGTGACTCACAATTATAACCCATCATCCAAAATATAATTTTCTGTTCAATGTTGCGTCGCATCACTAGAGTTATAAAAACAAAAGAATTTTTTTTGTTTTCATTTCACTTTTGATTTTTAATGAGTTAACATCGTTATACGCATTTACCAAAAGTATGAGTATGTCAAATTCCTATAAATGCATCCTTGATGCTTTGTATAAAAATGGTCAAGGTTGCTATAAATGGAAAACCGGTATTCTTAATGAAGATGCTTATAAGGTTTTATCAATATTTAAACTAAATGGTTTACATTTTGATAAACATGAAATTTATCAATTTCTGTGCGAAATCGAAGGATATAACGCTAAACGTTCTGTTTTAAGAGAGTTTGATGAATTTATTAATAAATATTTAAAAGATACTAATTTTAAAGGAGAACGATTTAAAGGAATAGTATGTACATTATTTGAAGATGAATCTAATAACACGCAACAAATTCATCAACTAAAACGTAACATTGGTATGCTCAAACGGAAAGTAATAAGATTGTCTTCAAAACTGGCATGTAGAAAACTGGTTCCAAAATCTCTAGAGCTAAAAACAGTTACAATAAAACAAAACACAATAATTGTTTCTCAACTTCTGGAAATGGCAATTTTTTATAAAAAAGTGAGTGAAATATATAGTCTTTTCGGTAGATCTCTAACAGTTAGATCAGTTTACAACCACAAAACTCGTTTTATGTATCTTACAGAATTAGCTACAGCACAAATTACCCAAGAGTTTCTGGATAATGGGCATAGCTTCACGCTCCACCATGATGAAACCACGATGGGTATTCATAAGATCCAAGTATTTATATTAGCTTGTGTCATGGACTACGAAATGAAGGAAGTCGTAATTGCAATAGAAAAGGTACCTACCAAATCTACTGAGTACCAAATGTTTGTTTTAATGACAGCTTTAGATAGGGTGACCAGAACTACTGATGGCAAAAAGAGGAAATCCAAGTAAAAAAAGAGGACAATTCAAATAAAAAAGAGGACGCTTTTAATTAACTTAAAAAATTTCATTTATTAACTATTATCATAATTCATATGATTAAACTTCTTGTTTTTTTTTAAGGCAATTAATTATTAAATAATTAAAATAATAAGACTAGCAGACTTCAATTGCTATGCTTAATAGTATAGAATAAATAATACATCTTATGCAAATAAATATAATTGCAAAAACAAAACTCAAACTATTGCTTTGAATATTTTTCGTTAGATCTTATTGCTCTTAGAGCGTCTTTGTCTTTTTGAATGAAAGTAAAAAATTCACCGCATGAAATGGTTTTGAAATTAAATTTTGTGCACAAAATACTCTCAATAATTTCAACATCCGATCTATTACGCTCATCAGACCACTGACTATTCATCAAACTGAATATTCGTTCTATGTTGGCATTATGTGCTGGAATGGCAAAGAAATATTGACAACTTTTTTAAAAATTCTGAATGTTGTTCTTCATTTGGAACCGTAGCAAAAAATTCAAGCCATTTTTCATGTGACAGCTTTTCAATATATTGTTTGTCCTTAGACACGGCTTTGAAGAAATTTTTTAGTTCAACTGACTAATAAAGCCGCAATTAGAGTATTGCAGAACTCTGCAATATTTCTACAATGGTAGTGTGTAAAATATTCATTGCAGAAAAATGTGGCAATGACTCATTGCAATGTTTTGCAATGAGTTCATTGCCAAACTTTTCTGCAATGAATATTTTACACACTACCATTGCAGAAATATTGCAGAGTTCTGCAATAGTCTAATTGCGGCTTAAGTATCGAGTCGTTTATATCTATATGTTTTTCCATTAAATATTCAACTGTTTTGGATATTTCAGCCCATTCCGGCTCTTTAGTTAAAGCCATCCATTTAAATGTTGTAAAATTTTTGAACTGTTTTTCTATTGTTTGATATAATCTAAACAATTTTTGTAAATTTCTATTGCATTTTTCTTGAAGGCCGTACATTCGTTAGCCAGTTCTTCATTTTTCCTTAACACGAGCGCTGTTTGAACAGATTCCAAAATAATCATTGCTTCAATTAATGAATTATGCTCGTTTTTCATTTTTTTTATGCTGATGTGAAAAACGTTGACCAACGAACGCAAAAAACAAATATGCTTCATTTAACGGATTCTCAAAAAAAGTTTTAACGTTACAGGTGGTTTCGGTATGGACAAAAAATACGATTTTAATGGTTCATATAATTTCAAAACCCTTTCAATGGCAGGAAATAGGTCACTATTTCAACCATTGTGTCTTAGATGAACTAAGGATTATTTAATAATCTATTTTCAAAAACTCGCAAAACTCCTTAAGTTTTTCAACACGAACAGTAAAATATGAAAAATGGTCATATAATTTGCGTATAAAGACATCTACATGAATCGGACATAAATTTGTACCATATTTAATACAATTATTTCAAATGTGTGCTGGGCAACCTATGCCAACTATATCAATAAAATCGACATCATTTTTCAAAAGTTTGAACACATTATTTTCGCCCGCACGATTAATTCCACCAAAATTTGTATTGCAGTTATCACCGCCGAAAGCAACACATTTTCCAACCAAGTTGAAATTTTTTAACGTATCGACGGTTATGTTTTTAATTGTTTCAGCTTTTTCATTAGGTACAGAGTGTAGTTGAATCAGTTTGAAACTCAATCCAAATGTAAAATTTTTATTTTTTTGCAAGAAAAGTTCTATAAATGTAAAATTTTTGATTTTTTGGAAAAAAAGTTTAGAAAGAGGACATATAGAGGACAAAAACATGACATTTAGAGGACAAACTGCAAATAGAGGACAAAAAAGATTAAGGTGTCAAAAAGAGGTAGGACAAAAAGAGCGGAGGTCGAAAAGAGGACAAGTCCTCTAAAAAGAGGACGGATGGTCACCCTACTTTAGATCGCATGGATGATATTTTAAAAGCCAATGGAGCAAAACAATTTCATTTGTCCTTAAATTCATATATGGCAGACGGCGCTGCTACATCTACCGCCTTCAATAAATTGTTAAATGTGGAGCGGTCAAATATTCAAAATACTGAAATGATTCAATCTCTTACTTTGAAAGAATGTTATGTACACATTGCAAACAATATATCTAAGGACATTGTCAAGCACTTGGAAATTGAGTATCCTAATTTTGGGAACCAAATTAAAGAATTGGCAAAAATTTTAAATTTTAAAAACGCGGCCTATCATCCAATTGCCGCCGATTTCTATAACTTTCAAAAAAATAAACAAATTTCGACCCCTAAGAGCTTGAATGAGGTTGTCGGTCATCGCCTTATGTATCTAAATGATATTGCGAAACAAATCCTTATTTTAAAATCAATTATATTGGAATATATTGAAATATGCTCTGGTATGTATGCAAAGGAATGTGAATTAATAAAAACATATCTTTCGGATAAAACTTTTCTATCATATTTACATTTGAGTGTAATCGCTCATGCAATATTTATTGAACCAATTAAACATTTTGTATCGAGTGATCTATTGTCTAGTAGTCACCAAACAGATTTTCGATCCACACTGGAAAACTTATTTGAAATAGTTAACTCAAATGAGATATCTATTGAAACAATTAAAACAAATATACCGGAAAAGTTTCATTTTTGCTTTCGGAAAGAGTATTTGCTATGTGTAAGCGAAATAAAGACATAGCACCAAATAAAGAAATTTACATGCGAACACAACAAATAAAAGCAAGATGCAATAAAGCGATTTCATTCTTGAACAACACGGGGGCAATCCAAAATATTTCTTTAAAAGATCTCACAAGAAATGGAAAAATTATTAAGAAAAAGTTTGATGCTATGTTACAGTGGAATGCTGTTGAAAGGATAACCAGACTAAATCTTTTAAATGAACAACATCAAATAAAGAAAAGAAAAAGAGACTCTAAAATTGTAATTGAAGAACTTATGAAAACAGACATAATGGACATAATTTCTATACAAGAGTGCCTCATAAGTATTGTCCTAAAGACTGACCGCGAGAAGTTTCTAAGAAGACAGCTTAAACTGCTCAGAGATGCAGGTTTTAAATTTAGTAGGCACCGATCTTGGTGCAATGATTCACTAAATACTGAGCAAAAATTAATTCTTAAAATTAAAAACCTGCACGAAGTGGAATCTTAATTGGTAAATCCTTAATTGGTATTAAGACGAAAACAAAACTCATAGGATGTTAATAAAAAAAGACTAACGCACTTAAATAGGTTTTTTCAAATATCTCCAAAAATAATCAACCGATTTCAATGAAATAAAAAAATATTGAAAGAAGATTAAATTTTTAAAAATTTTGATTAACGAAAAAGTTTTTAGAAACGCCGCAGAGTGGCGCCACAGTTCTTTTTCTACTTTAAGCCTAAATATATAGAATTTTGCCTACTTTAAGGAGCAAATAGTGTTCTACAAAAATGTACGCCATACATTTTTGTACAAACCCACCATACATCATAAGTTTTGATTTTATTGCTATATATGTTTAAATCTTATTTTACTAAAAAATTATAATTTTGGTTTTTGCGGCGAACTAAGCGAATTGACGGCGAAGTTATCCTTACCAAAAAAACTTGGCAGCCTAAGTAGTATACGAATTGTCAATAAAAAAAAACTTTTTCAAAAAATCGCATTTTTTTCATCTTGCTAAATATAAACCATTGTAATGTAACCGAATAAAGAACGGCATAATCCTTTTATATGTGCTTTAAACAAATATATGATTATAATTTATTATATTTGTTTGGATATTATTAAATTGTTATCACAGTGCCAAAGTTTAAGCATCTCCTTAGGAAGAGAAAAAATTATTTATGTGGATGTGAGGAAATCCTTTTTAACATAATATGTAATTTAACAAAACCATAGTGCTTCAAAGTCACATATCGAAAACAGAAATCAATTAGAGTTTTGTGTAATTGATAGTTAATTTTGGATATCCTTCGTCAGGGTATGTGTTTCTCAGATCAAAATTTCAAAAATGTGCTCTTAAGTTTTTGTCGTTAATCGTGATTGATGCCAAATTTATGTTAAAAGTTGGAGATTTATAATTCATCCCACTTTACTATGTGTCACGTCGAACTCTCTATTACTAAAGCTCATACCCCAAAAACTACTCGTTTCCTTGATATTTTTTGTAACGAGTTGTACATGGAGCTATAAAATTTGGAACAGAAAAATTTATGATTCATATGTTTATTTTTTATTGTTTTTTAAAATTTTACTATGAGAATTTTGTCAAGATTTTTTATCAGTTTCTAAAGCCTCTAAGGGTTACTATCAGGTTTCACCCATGTCTAAATCATACGCTTATATGGTAAACCTCGAAATTTAAGAAATACACATCTAAACTGAGCATAAACTTTAAATGTTTCTAAAATTTGTTGCTAGTTAATAACTAAATGTTAGTAGCAATCAATCAAATAAAACCGCTTAATGGTTAAACGATAACTAATAAAATATAATATGACAACTATGTAGTCTTGTTTGATGAGAAGTTTATTTATACATTTATAATTTCCAAACTTGTTTTATAAACAATTAACCAAATCAAACGTTAGGAAACCATAAATATTTATAACTTATGATAAAAGAAATATGCATATGAAAAACTTTAGTAATTATAATTCACGAGACTGAATTTTGTTTTGAATAGATTTGATTTATTTCTGAGTAAAATCCAAATAAAGTTTCTATAATCCCTAATATGTAATTCAAATTTATTAACCAAAATTTCAGTCTAGTGAATTATAATTATAAGCCAGTTAATGTAATTATGTATTGTCTTACGTTTATACAGAAATGTACATTCAAATCAGATCTAGAATTAATTTAGTAATTATTAGAAAAATTTAAGCAACTTAGTTTTGTAGGGAATCAACGTTTCATATAATAAATTTGAGAATGTCTTGCACTTAACTTACATTTACATTTATCATACAAATAGAGCCACTGTGTATTTCAGTGAGTCCAGCCAAAATATATTCCTATGGTCGTAACGTGCTCAACTTTGGTTAAAATCAAAGCGTATGTCAGAGTTTTCTCTTAGAAACATTTCTTAAATGTCGACAATGATTTATAACACTGTCGATTTTTTGTCACTGTCGAAGATTGATTTTTTGTTCCCGCTTGTTCTTCATCTTTTCATAATTGTGTTCATAATTGTGTTTAATAATTGTGGTAACAGTTTAAAACATTTTCTGCTATATGGGGCGAGGCATTTTTTTACAAATCGAACAGATTTGTACAAAATTTGACCGACACATTTTTGTTTGGCTGAAATGTTTTTTATAGGTTTATATCGACAAAAAAGATTTACGTGTTCTCCAGTGAGATTGCTGTCCAAGATCACACCCAAGTACTTAATCTCTTTGACTACCTGTATGCGTTTGATGTTAAACAGGAGATGGAAATTAAAGCTTTTTCTGTTAGTAAAGAGTAAGGTTCTAGTTTTTTGCGTATTGACAGACAGGCCCACCTTGTTGCACCAATTCATCACGAGGTCCAAGGCAGCCTAGGTTCGTTCACCGTCAGAAGATTCATGTTTATCTCTCACTATGACTGTTATTTCGTCGGCGTAGCCTACAGTGGTGAAGCCAGAATTCTTCAACTTATTTAGAAGTTCATTAGCAACTATCAGCCATAACAAAGAAGAGAGTACTCCTCCCTGGGTAATTTCCAGTGTTTCCCAGTATTAGGGGTAACTTGCCGGCTCTGTTGCATGTTAATGCACATCTACCCCAAAATATCCGTCTTCAAATTTTTCTTAATCGTCATTTCAATAATAGTCTAAAAATGGACATTATCAAAGGCCCCAAAGGTATGTCCACAAATCTGCATGCAAGTTCCTCCTTGTATTTCAATGTGCTCTCAATCTCTTTCACAACTTTATGCAATGCCGGTTCAATAGATTTCCCGGTTTGGTATGCATGCTGGCATGAGCTGAGATGGTTTTGCTTAAGACATGCATGCCCAATGTAATAGTCCAGCACCTTTTCTATCGTTTTCAGAAGAAAAGATGTGAGAGTTATTGGTCTGTATGATTTGGCTTCGTTCGATTTCTTTCCTGGCTTGGGTAGGAATGTTACTCTAGCTTCTCCCCGTATCTGAGGAATGTGCGCAAGGCTAAAACATGCTATAAATAGATGCTTGAGGTATAGGAGAATGGTAGTTAAACCTTTTTGCAGGAAGATCGGAAATATTCCGCCGTCTCCTCGGACCTAAAAAAGGCTGAACAATTTGATTGCCCAAATCGTTCTGTTGGCTAGTTGGTCTCAAACCTTCCTAGTTACAGGATCCAACTTCTTGCAGAACAAGATGTGGATGGTTCTTTGCTTGTAACCGAATGGCCCAAAATTATGGAGTTGCTGACACATTCTTGGTAGAACTGGGTACTACTTCTTTCGGTATCGCAGTTGAAGGTCGGGTTCGTTTGATGAAAATCACAAAACTTTCATGAATCACACCGAACATTCAGTTTAGCCTGAATTTGCAGCTTTTGAGATGTTTCTTCGGATCGAAGGGAACTTCAGGAAGAAAGGAACTTCAAGATTGTCGATGATTTCAGCCTAATGTCAGGGTTTTGGGCACCGAGTCGCCTTTGAATCTTCCGTTGTGATTTGGTGGCGTAGTATAGAAGGTAAGCTATGCATCTAGGCGGTTGAGGTAACTCATTCTCTATTAGCTTATGTTGTTTTTACTACCCGATCGATATCTTCAGTGCCACATTTTCGGCCCTCTGCGCCGGCTCATTATCGACACAGTTAAGTATGTATTATCGGCAAGTATCAACCATTCTTTTGGTAGCAGCCTTCGAAAATCTCTTCCAGTGCTATGTAGAAAGTATCCTTCTCGTCGACGGTCTTAGCTTCAGTAGGTGCATGCACGGTAATAAGAAAAATATTGTTGTTTATACCGTGTACACGTAGGTAGCAGATCCTCTCATTGACCGAGATGGATTTCATCACGGCTTTTTGCACGCGTGCACCTAAAAGAAAACCAGTTCCAAATTCTCTTCGAGAAGGATGACCACTACAGTATAAAGAGTTACTATCCAAATATTCTTTTCCGATTATTGGCTGTCTATTTTCTTGCAGAGGTATGATATCCATCCTATACCTCTCAGCCTCTGTTTCTAGACTTATAAGAGCAACAGGAGCGCTCAGGCTGTGCACGTTCTACGTTCCGATTTGGTAGTCTGGTCCTTTTTCAGATCCATGTAAAATTCTGTTGTTTTGTTCGGGTGTGTTATTCTTTTTCGGATTTCCAAATTTAACAAAGTAGTTAGGGGTTAGGGGTTAACCTTAGGCCCAGCCCAAGTTGTCGTAAACGGGTTCGTTCTGCATCTTAAGGTTACCAGAAACAACCTTTTTACACGTTTATATAGCGTGCCGCTTGATCCAAGACAGACGCCCGCTCTCAGCTGCCTCTAACATGGAGAACATACCCTTGGGTCGCATTGGTTTTAACTTTTAAGGCAACAATTCGTCGTGATGCAGCGTCATTGATTAAACAGTTTTTAGCCTGCTTTCTCCGAAATGCAAACCTTATTCTCTTAGCATTACCTAGGCAGCACGGCGTGGTCGTTGAATTTTGGATTTCACTATCCAGATTCACATTTAGTAAAGGATAATTAATTTCATGTAAAAACGCATGTGAATTTTTCAAATACTAAACTTTAAAAAATCGTATTAAAAAATCCATATGGCATCTCTCTTGTTTTGTAATTTGATAGCTAAAACAAAAAAAGGCTGATTTTTGAGGCATGAGCTTTGAAGTAAACCAAGGTTTACTTCGCGCCGCCTAGCGGAAAAGAAAAAATTATTAATTTTAAACTTAAACATTTCGATTATTTAACTATTTTTCTCTTCAATAACTTTGATGAATGGACTTAGACACTTTAAAAACTTTTTTAATTTTTTCCAAATATTTTCGGTTTCTATGAAACCTTCCTCAGGGAAATATTTAGTAGATAGATTTAGTAATAGAAATAAATATTTCCCTGAGGAAGGTTTCATAGAAACCGAAAATATTTGAAAAAAATTAAAAAAGTTTTTAAAGTGTCTAAGTCTATTCATCAAAGTTATTGAAACAACACTTTAAGTAGTTCATAAACAATCTTCATTTATTTTTTCTCTTTACTTGCAAAAATATACGTAAATCGAATGAAATTTGTGGGATCTATTAGCAAAATAATAACACATTAACAAAACATCGTGAAAAAGCCTCAAAAATTCACACGCGCATAACTCCGATTCGGAGTGCTCAAAAAAAATTCTAGGAATCTCGCTTTTTTTCTTTTGACAATACCAACAATATATCAAAATTTCAGATATTTTCAAAATAATCGATTGTTTTTTCGATGTAAGTTTTGAAAATAATAGCCCAGTTCTCTTTTTACCTCACTGAAGCTTTTCAGAGCAGTTATCAGCAGACAGTTAAATGCGCTTGGTGACATCGCTGAATGTTGGAGATACGATTGTACTCGCAACATTATTTGCGGTGTTCCCTAGCCTATGCCATGGTTGATCGTT
The DNA here is from genome assembly GCA_963693315.1 of Diogma glabrata. Classification (NCBI taxonomy): domain Eukaryota; kingdom Metazoa; phylum Arthropoda; class Insecta; order Diptera; family Cylindrotomidae; genus Diogma; species Diogma glabrata. The sequence goes on along the minus strand of OY856188.1, from coordinate 185,200,238 downwards.
GAGGGCCTAAGTCGTGATGGTTACTGCCGACATATTAGATTTATTGTCGGATTCTGCATCAAATGCGTTCCCGATTGAAGATTCCGGAGCGGAATCAGAAACGTTTGTGAAATGATACTTTTCTTCGTCCGGCAGGTCTGACGTGTCAGAGCACTCTGTTTTGGTTGACTCACGGTATGCAATTTTTGACATGACCTTAGAGCGATGCTATAGGTATTTTATCGTCGATATTAATGTTTGTGTTGCCTGAATGAGGACGTGCGCTGACAAATTAAGCACGATCTTCAAGACCGGTGCAATACGAATTTAATGGGCTTGGTGACGCGTTTAGAGAAGCTTCCCTCTCATCTTTAACTTTATATAATTATTATCCATACAGTTTTTGTTGTATAAAAGGAGTAGAAAGGTACACGCCACAACAGAACCCTGCACTGAGAGAAAAAATTTGGTCACTACAACATATTTTGTACGAATCGAGTTTTTCCTGTCACAATAACCTCAAATTTGGTGTCTTATCTTTAAAAACCAATTTGAAGACACAATAACCGAACTGAAGACACAACAACCGAATGTGATGTCATCGTGAACGAATAATCACTGTACCAACAGAATGTTAAAATGTTTTCTTTCAGTGTGTGCTGTGGTAAGACTATATTTAAACTGGAGGAGGCCCAGTATCCAGAGTTACGTACTAGTGATCAAGCACCTCTTGACCATGAAGCTATCAGAATACGTGTTTACCTTAGCTTGGGTTTTAGACTTGATTTTAGCTTCGATTCTCATTTAACACCAAACAGCTTGGGTGACCCTCCCGCTGTAGCTCCTAATATCATTGAGTCTACTAAGCTCCACCACTGCGTCAAAGTGCCAAGTTCATCGATGTTAAAAAATACTCTGGCAAAATACTCGCTTACATTGAATTATAATTCACGCAGTGAAAATTTATAGTGGTGATTATGCCAACCAACAGAGAAAACCCGTGAGTCTCCATGTAGCAGCCTTGGCACTGCAAATCAGCGAATTTCTTTTATTGAAAATTAGAGACTACTCTACCATAATCATGCTACCATAACCGTTGCGTATAGATCTTTTGAAAATTAGTGTATAGAGTATCTCTATTCTGAGCTTTTTGTATTTAATCCTAAGACTACCTCCACTTCTATTTGTACATGAGGTATTTGCAGTGACGGATCAAGCTATTTCAGCGCCGGGTGCAGATTAGGTAAATGGCGCCCTCAATTTAAATTATATTGTAAGATAATATATTCAAAAATCAATGCAATACTTGTTTTAATACGAAGTGTTGTGTAATAGAAATTAGAATATGTTTCTCGGTCACACCAACACATAGAGAGCATTTAAGATCTAAATCCCACAACAACATGCGTTCAAGTATTAAACGCTTTTTGTAATTGGATCAACATTTTCTTTTATGGTTTTTCAAATGTTGGATATTTAGTTAGACAATAAATCTTATCATATAATAAAATATGGTATCTGCAAAAATTTCATGATAATATGTGGAAAATAGAAACAAAATAAAAAATTTATTTTTTTTAAATTTGAAAAACATAATTAAAACTAGGTTACTAATATTCTAGCTGATGGAATACTCCTCATTCATGTGACATACTCATGTGGTCAATGCTTAAAGTTCACAAATAGAGTTAGGTATATATATATATAGAGGTATATCTCCGAGCAAGCAATTGCACAGTAGATAAAAATTTATTTTAATAAATAAAAAATGTTATACGAATTTATTTCAAATATTGTAACGATTATGGAGTGCGATGTAAAAAAATCTATTGATAGTTTTCTTCCTGGAAAATGGTTCTGCTAACGCAATACAAACTGAATAACACCTAAATAAGTTTCTGAAGATAAAAACAGAAGTAAATAATTTTATCTAATACGAAAATAAAATAAAAACTACACAGTCTATGATAGAGTAAATAAACAAATTAAAAATTGTAGATTTCACAACTAGGTGCGAAGTTTCGAAGATTGTGTTAAGTTTTTTGCTATTTAATTTTTGACTAGCATAAAAAAGGTTGTGTTGGCGATAGATTACTTCAAAATAAACGATACAGTTAGTTGAACATTAAGGGTGACAGAAGTTATTGATCATATAGCAGTGATACGGTATAATTATATGAGATAATCATAAATAATTTACACAATGTGAAAAAATAATAGTAAACTGATTAACAAAGTGGAATAAGATAAATGGACGAATAATATTTATAACGTAAACAAAATCCATTGTTTAAGTCTATTAAATCTAGAAGTGGAACCGAATATAAGGAATGGCCGAGTTGTTCTACGTTACAATATAATAAAAATTATTAAAAAAAATTATGAATAAATGTGAAAATAAAAATAACATTAATTTGCAAGAAAGAATAATTATAATATGAAAATCAAAAATACTATAACATTCATATATACAAAAAGAATTGTATTAAATAAAGAATCACATATATGTTTACTTGTATGGCTTTTTTTCAGAAAAGTCTTTTATTACCGGTTTGTATTTTCATAAATAAAAAATTTCAAATTCAATTGATATAAGAGAAAAGGCAACTAACCTCTCTCGGCTCATGCTCCATCACCAGGTGTAATTTAGAAACGCTCCTTTCAGCGGGAGCTACTGTTATTGACAGTATCTTGGCTTTAAATCAATTTGGAAAAATATGGAGGGGCTGAAATCGCACAGCTCTGAGATATCAAGACTTCGGTCTGGGTTAAGGATTTTGATATAGTTTTCGGCAAAAAACTTTTATGAGGACATGGTTTTTAGTTTTGGGCAGCGATGTATATCAAACATAACTCTTTGTTAAAGTACAAGTATTTTTTATCTCTGTTTAAAATTTATTACAAAACTAACACAAAACATCAATACGTTGCCGAAAAATTATAATCAAAATTCTAAAAATATTGTTAAATTAAATAAAATCAAACTTTTTCAAAATTCCAAAAATATCCCAAAAATTAGAATAAAATCAAATATTTAAATTTTTTATAAATTCCAATAATATTTCAAAAATTCTTAAAAATTCAAACTTTTTCCAAAATTCTAAAAATATTGCAAAAATTATTACAAAATCAAAAATTGAAAATTTTTTCAAAATTCCAAAAATTATAATAATATCAAAAATTAAAAATTTTTCAACATTCTAAAAATATTCCAAAAATTCTTACAAAATCAAAAATTAAAACTTTTTCCGAAATTCTAAATATATTGCAAAATACAAAATCAAAAATACAAACTTTTTCAAAATTCCAAAAATATTTCAAAAACTATAACAAATTCAAAAATTTAAATGTCCAATTTTTTTAAAATTACATTTACGTCATAAAAACAGCTACATTTTTTTTCCGAAAAATTGGCTAAAAAAATAAATAAAATCTTTTTTTGACACACTTGACATTATTTTTTGACAAACTTATAATGCCATAATTCTCTATAATAATAATAAAATATCATGTCATACAAACTATAAATTTTATTTTTTTCTAAAAAAAATTGGGTAAAAAATAAATAAAAACCTTTTTTTTGACATACTTGACAACATATTTTGACAAACTTATAATTCCATAATTCTCAATAATAATAATAAAATTTCATTTCAAAGAAACAATTTTATTTTTTTCCAAAAAATTGGGTAAAAAACTAAATAAAAACCTTTTGACACACTTGACACCTTTTTTTTGACAAACTTATAATGCCATAATTCTCAATAATAATAATAAAATTTCATTTCAAACAAACCATTTTGTTTTTTCCAAAAAATTGGGTAAAAAAATAAATAAAAATCTTTCTTTTGACACACTTGACAACATTTTTTTGACAAACTTATAATGCCATAATTCTCAATAATAATAATAAAACTTCATTTCAAACAAACAATTAACTTTATTTTTTTTCCAAAAAATTAGGTAGAAAAATAAATAAAAATCTTTCTTTTGACACACTTGACAACATTTTTTTGACAAACTTATAATGCAATAATCTAGTTTTTGATCTCACATACCAATCCCGACCATCAAGATTTCTCCAAATTTAATGTTCCTACTCGTAATCACTTAAAATGAACGTTTTTTAAGCCAAAAATATGAAAATTTGCTATTTTTGACACACATAATGATTTTTTTGACACACTTCCGGTACAGTTATCGAACACAGCGTCCTTTCAGACCTGTCCCTTGTGAATACCTATTTTTAGAAACAAAAATTTTTGAAATCCCTCCAGCGGTTTTCCCTGCAGCGTAGGTAATGACGGCCGGCCGGCCGGCCGGCAGACAGACATACATTTTTTTTTTTTGCTTTTTTAGAATCAGGAGGTCCTAAAACGTCGAGAAATGTCAAAAAAAGTGGGGGTAAGAATTTCACTTTGAGCTCATGAATGTAATACTTAGGTCTTTCAGACCGAAGTAATATCTTGCATGTTTTGTAAATATAGAAAGAAGGTGTAAAATTTTCTATAGAAGTTTCAAATATTTTAAAATCTAATCCTATCTTAGTTTTTTAATTAAAATATGTTATATAAAAAGCCATATCTATCATTGTGCACTGGTCATCCGTAAGAATAAACGTTCTAATGAATTAATAGCAATATCAATAGAAGATATAACTTGGAGATCAGAAACCTTCTTGAGGGTCCTGATATAATAGGTTGTATCTGTTCTAATAGGATTGCTTGGTTTGGGCATGTTCTACGAGCCGATTCAGTCTGGAATGATTAGAAAAATATACGTTAGTATCCCAGGGAGTGGGCGACCGCGAGGTAGACCACGACTACAATGGGAGACTGACGTAATAAACGACCTTAAAAAAATCGGCCGCCATGGTAATTATGTCGCTGTTGCGAATGACCGTGGTGAATACTCAAAGCTGATTAGCCTGGCAACACTCCTACATGGAGTTCATGAACGGAGCATGGAGCATGAACGCCGTTAAAAAAAAAATCAATAGAAGAAAAAGAAATTTTGTGAAGGATCCTGGATCTTATATTATATTATCTTGTGTTTCATTTTCAAAACTCTTTCCTGTACGATGAATTCGTATTTGATTTGGATGCGGAATATTCGAATCGGTCTCTACGAAACCCATCAGATTTTACGTACATTCAATAAAATACATTCAATTACATTCAAGTTCAAGCTTTGTATCATTTTAGAAACAACATTAATTTTGGAGAGAAGATCGTTTCACAAAATTAAACTGCAAAGATATTTAAAGCAGCATTATCTTCGCTAAACATTTTGCTCCAAATTGTGTTATATAGTTTTACGTGTCTGGTCTAAAGGAATTTCAGTTAAAGTGTTTTAAAATTCTACGGTTTAAGAGGTCTTACAGCTGATTTTCAGTTTTCCCAACAAGTTTCATTACTGGCTAAACTAAGCTTTTCATTTGCTGCCTAAAACGATCAAAACGACATGACAAACGAATTTCGAAAAATATGCGTATATGCAGTTGAAAAAAATTAAGAGTTTCTCCAGAAGATGACGCCGCATAATTTATAACAATAATTTATAGAAAAAGGAAAACTGCAGAAAAAGGAAAACTGCATATAAAATTGAGAGTACTGTTGGATGAATAGAGTTCATTCGACAGCTCCCGTACATCACCTTGGCTGGTAATATCTCACTGCTATTACCAGTGGTATCTAATATTTCACGTTGAATCGTATGACAATAGCAGCGACAAGAGTACACGGGGCTGTCACGACCGTAGATCAAAAATTAAAACAAATATATAAAAATAAATTGTTGTTTTTTATATAGAAAAATAAATTTTAATTTGCCTTAAAATTTATTAAAAACCAAATAGAAAAATATGGAGGGGCTGAAATCTCACAGCTCTGAGATATCAAGACTTCGGTCTGGGTTAAGGATTTTGATATAGTTTTCGGCAACAAAACTTTTATGAGGACATGGTTTTTAGTTTTGGGCAGCGATGAATATCAAACATAACTCTTTGTTAAAGTACAAGTATTCAGAGATAGACTCTGTTTAAAAATTTATTACAAAACTAACACGAAACATCAATACGTTGCCGGATAATTGTAATCAAAATTCCAAAAATATTGTTAAATTAAATAAAATCAAACTTTTTCAAAATTCCAAAAATATTCTAAAAATTAGAATGAAATCAAATATTTAAACTTTTTCTAAATTCTGATGATATGCCAAAAATTCTTAAAAATTCGAACTTTTCCAAAATTCTAAAAATATTGCAAAAATTATTACAAAATCAAAAATTAAAACTTTTTTCAAAATTCCAAAAATTATAATAATATCAAAAATTAAAAATTTTTCAAAATTCTAAAAATATTTCAAAAATTCTTACAAAATCAAAAATTAAAACTTTTGCCGAAATTCTAAAAATATTGCAAAAATTATTACAAAATCAAAAATACAAACTTTTTCAAAATTCCAAAAATATTTCAAAAACTACAACAAATTCAAAAATTTCCATGTCCAATTTCATTTTAAATTACATTTACGTCATAAAAACAGCTACATTTTTTTTCCCAAAATATTGGCTAAAAAATTAAATGAAATCATTTTTTGACACACTTGACATTATTTTTTGACAAACTTATAATGCCATAATTCTCTATAATAATAATAAAATATCATGTCATACGAACTATTAATTTTATTTTTTTCTAAAAAAATTGGGTAAAAAATAAATGAAAACCTTTCTTTTGACACACTTGACAACATTTTTTGACAAACTTATAATGCCATAATTCTCAATAATAATAATAAAATTTCATTTCAAACAAACAATTTATTTTTTTTCCGAAAAATTGGGTAAAAAACTAAATAAAAATCTTTTGACACACTTGACAACATTTTGTTGACAAACTTATAATGCCATAATTCTCAATAATAATAATAAAATTTCATTTTAAACAAACAATTTTATTTCCAAAAAATTGGGAAAAAAAAATAAAAATCTTTCTTTTGACACACTTGACAACACTTTTTTGACAAACTTATAATGCCATAATTCTCAATAATAATAATAAAACTTCATTTCAAACAAACAATTAATTTTATATTTTTTTTCCAAAAAATTAGGTAAAAAAATAAATAAAAATCTTTCTTTTGACACACTTGACAACTTTTTTTTGACAAACTTATAATGCAATAATCTAGTTTTTGATGTCACATACCAATCCCGACCATCAAGATTTCTCCAAATTCAATGTTCCTACCCGTAATCTCTTAAAATGAACGTTTTTTAAGCCAAAAATATGCAAATTTCCTTGTTTTGACACACATAATGATTTTTTTGACACACTTCCGGTACAGTTATCGAACACAGCGTCCTTTCGGACCTGTCCCTTGAGTATACCTATTTTTAGAAAAAAAAATTTTTGAAATCCATCCAGTGGTTTTCCCTGCAGCGTAGGTAATGACGGCCGGCCGGCCGGCCGACAGACAGACATACATTTTTTTTTTTTTTGCTTTTTTAGAATCAGGAGGTCCTAAAACGTCGAGAAATGTCAAAAAAAGTGGGGGTAAGAATTTCACTTTGAGCTCATGAATGTAATACTTAGGTCTTTCAGACCGAAGTAAAATAATCGAATTTAAAACAAAACTCAATTTTGTCGCCTTTTGTGTTGGCGCCGGGTGCGGTCGCTCCATTGCACCCATGGTAGATCCGGCCCTGGGAATTTGTAATTTAATTATATGTTCGATATGAAAATAACAAAATCGTATATTATCTCCTCAATTATAATTATATCTTTAAACCTGTGCAACGTGGGACAATGGGACAAGGGTAGATTTTTTTTTGAAGTTTTATGTTTATAGTTTATTTATTTAGTATAATTAAATACCAATATAATTATTTTCCTAATACATATTACAAACTTAATATAATTTCATTATTATTAATTAATAATTTAACAAACAATAGTCCCTAATCGTGTTCTTAAATTTAATTAAATTTATCTCATTTTTTAAATACAAAGGTAGCTATGATAAAATGTTAATTTAAATTTGCTTCAATGTGTTTTATAACTTTACTAGGTTTTTTGGTTTGCAACTATTACCAAAGTGTACATACAGAGAGAGAGAGAGGATAAAAACCCAGTATGACCAGTTGTTGAAAAATTGATGACTAGAAGTTACAACTACTCAAGATTTAAGTTTAATAAAAGTGGGTAAAAAGTGCATAATATGCGAGACGTAATTTATGAATTGATGAAGAAAGAACTCCAGCAGCCAGATTCTGTTACTGTGAAGCTGTGAAGTGATAAGTTTTTTATCAATTAACCGCAAAAATATCTAAGTGAGTTAAGTGTTAAAACTATAAAGTTTACACATACTTTTTGTTTGGGAATAAAATGAAACCGTTTCTTTTGTTATTGACATTATGTCAAAAAACACCAAAACGTCAATGTGATTTGACTTTTTTAAATTGCATTTCATAAACTAAAGCCCGATTTATTTTTCAAATTTAATTTCTAAAATATTTATTTATACTTAAATTTGTAAATACTTACTTTTAAATAAAGTTTAAAGTTAAAATTAACATTTAATTTTATGTATTTTTGACGTTTAATTTTATGTATTTTTGACGTCACGTCAAGTGCGCCGCTTGCTATTAGATTTTTTAACACTCACATCGCATATAGAATCGCAAAAATAGTAATTTGATAAAAAATCGAAACCGGAATAATTGATAAAATCGAAATGAATTTTTTTTAACGCTTCACTACTTCACAGTTACATTATTTGGTTGCTGTAACCCTATTCCGGTTCATCGTGAAATAGGAATTGAGTAATAAATTATAGCAATTTTTTCATAACTAGTATTCCTAGTATTCCTAATTATTTAGTCGCGGTAAATAACAAATTCGCATTAGAAGATATTTCTGTATAAAATATTCCAATTACTTCTTTACTTACTTGAGTTTAATTGATCTCAAAAATCCAAAATAAAATTTAAAAATTCCCTTAATGTAGTCTAATGTTAATACATATAGAACTACAAATTGACCAAGTGTCAGCCATTGATTTCACATTGATTGGAAACAATCAATAATGACTATACAATCGTGACTTAGGATGTTAATTAGAATAGAAATGTTCCCCATTCTATGAATTCACACAAAGTATTGTCTAGAAATTTAATGCAAAAAATCCCATATAATGTAAAAGCATTTCCATAATATGGAGTCTAATGACAGTGGAAAAATTCAACTTAAGTAAAAAAATAATTAAGTGATGAAGAAGTTTCAACTTTGAAATTGTCATCGCCTCAACGGCGTAATCGATAGCGTGTCTGCCCAAGGATTCGAGCCGGGCACTGACGAGGGTAGGTTCGAATCCGATCCGAAACACGTAAAAAATGTGAATTGTTGTTTTTTTCTGAGAAACTTCAAACCATACCTTTGAATTGAAAATATTCCAATTACTTCTTTACTTACTTGAGTTTAATTGATCTCAAAAATCCAAAATAAAATTTAAAAATTCCCTTAATGTAGTCTAATGTTAATACATATAAAACTACAAATTGACCAAGTGTCAGCCATTGATTTCACATTGATTGGAAACAATCATTAATGACTATACAATCGTGACTTAGGATGTTAATTAGAATAGAAATGTTCCCCATTCTATGAATTCACACAAAGTATTGTCTAGAAATTTAATGCAAAAAATCCCATATAATGTAAAAGCATTTCCATAATATGGAGTCTAATGACAGTGGAAAAATTCAACTTAAGTAAAAAAATAATTAAGTGATGAAGAAGTTTCAACTTTGAAATTGTCATCGCCTCAACGGCGTAATCGAAAGCGTGTCTGCCCAAGGATTCGAGCCGGGCACTGACGAGGGTAGGTTCGAATCCGATCCGAAACACGTAAAAAATGTGAATTGTTGTTTTTTTCTGAGAAACTTCAAACCATACCTTTGAATTGAAAATATTCCAATTACTTCTTTACTTACTTGAGTTTAATTGATCTCAAAAATCCAAAATAAAATTTAAAAATTCCCTTAATGTAGTCTAATGTTAATACATATAGAACTACAAATTGACCAAGTGTCAGCCATTGATTTCACATTGATTGGAAACAATCAATAATGACTATACAATCGTGACTTAGGATGTTAATTAGAATAGAAATGTTCCCCATTCTATGAATTCACACAAAGTATTGTCTAGAAATTTAATGCAAAAAATCCCATATAATGTAAAAGCATTTCCATAATATGGAGTCTAATGACAGTGGAAAAATTCAACTTAAGTAAAAAAATAATTAAGTGATGAAGAAGTTTCAACTTTGAAATTGTCATCGCCTCAACGGCGTAATCGATAGCGTGTCTGCCCAAGGATTCGAGCCGGGCACTGACGAGGGTAGGTTCGAATCCGATCCGAAACACGTAAAAAATGTGAATTGTTGTTTTTTTCTGAGAAACTTCAAACCATACCTTTGAATTGAAAATATTCCAATTACTTCTTTACTTAGTTGAGTTTAATTGATCTCAAAAATCCAAAATAATATTTCTGTATTTTATTTATTGCACTTTTTTCTCAATTCTCAATACAAAGGGATATGCTGGAATAGGAGTACATGTTGTTTTATGTATGAGAAGTGTTTAAAAAGTTAATAATACGATAAAATATTATGATAAATAAAATAAAAAAGTTGAATTATAAATTATTGTTTTATTATTAATATTTTTTGATTTAATTTACTTTAGTCCAACTCCTAGTGGCCAAGCACAGATCTGGAGAATATCTGAGACAAATTAAATTTAAAACCAATCTATAAATATTTAACATGTTATATATTTGGATAGGTTTTCGTCAATATGTCAAAATTTGTTCGCGTGGGGGATCAGTTTTTATTGTTTTGTAAAATTTTTTTTATTTTTGATCTACGGGTGTGACCATCCCGCGTACTCCAGTTCCTGCTATTGACATAAGAGTTAACGTGAGATATTACATACCACTGGCAATAGCAGTGAGATATCACTAGCCAAGGTGACCTCTTAGGGGTGGTGGCGGATGAACTGTATTCAGACAACGGTTGCAACCTCAATCTTAGCTGTGAAATAATCCTTGATTATGAGACGCTATTGCTTCCCATAGGCGAAGCCTGAGGTTTTAAGAATGGGATGCTGCGTTCTATATAATATTTATCAATGATAAAAATGACTGCAATTAAAATCAATTGATCTCCACAGACGCCCGTTCTTCCATAATATACTTATAAAATATCGTCAAATCAGCGACGTCTCTTCTATGTTGCGAGGAATCAAGCTCGTTAGTAAGATTTAATTTGCCGATCAATTTAACAGCTCTCCGCTGCATAGAATCAAGACATTTCAAACTACTTTTGTAGGCTCCACCCCATATATGTGAGAACAATATTCCATACAGGGACGAATAAATAATTTATATTTTAAAAGCAGCTGCTCGCTACTTACGACACTGACCCAATCCTACTTTTTGAACAGCGTTCTTAGCTAGGCTAAAAATATGAGAATTCCTTTTCATATTATTTTCAATCTCAACTCCAAGAAGCCTAACAGATTCTTTCTCTTCAAGATCATTTAAATCAATTAAATTTCAATTAATGAAAATGGATTAGGTGATGATAACCTAGAAGAATGGCAAACTTAAGTTTTACTTGTGTTGAATTCAACACTGTTAGCAATACCCCAATATAGTTTGCAAGAAAATTCTAAATGCACAATATGAGAAGGACAGTTACTAAATTTTCCGGTAAAAACTTGATCCTCTGGTTTGAAACACAAAAATCAATTTATGTTTAAAATTGTATTTAATATATTAATGATGAATCATAAATATGGATATGTAGCAGCAGTTCAACTCATCAGGTACATGAACAAATAAAAACAAAATAAAACAAAATAAATTTACCACAGCACTACTATGATAGTAGATGCTATATGCAACATAGCTTATTTCTAGTTGATAGTTTTTGTTTTTTTGTTGTTTACGTACAAATTATATATTTTAGTACGCTGCAAGTTGAACAGCTTTTTCGTGGATTATTTGGATGGAAATAAATATTTTGAATACTTTGATGTTTTTTTTATGAATATAAGGCATTAATATAATTAAATAATAATAAAAGCATATATTTATATTTATATATCTGTATCTATAATATAATAGCCGTAAGTCTATCCTTCTATACAAGCGTAACGGATATCTTATCTATCCTTTAGTCTAAAGACCAAATATAGTTCAAATTCGTATATTGGTAGCGCGCTCGACTGATGATCTATAGATTAAAAGTTCGAAACCTGAATATTGCAAATTTTTTTTTATTTTTTTTTTTAAATAAGATTAAAATTATTGTTTTTTTACAGACTCTTATTTTATTCATATTCATACATACATTTCGTTTTACGATAATGCAGTTTTTAAATTTTTATTTTAAATAACATTAAAATTGTTTTTTTTTTATTCATAAATTCATTATTTTCTTTAAATAACTTTAAAATTATTGTGCTTTTTTATTTTATTATTCATGAATGAATTCATATAAATAAATAATTCATATATAAATAAAACTTATATAAAATTTTGTTTTTGGATACTTAGAATTATCGATAAAGTAGTTAAGTATGGAATGCATTTAGGGGATTTTATTTTTTTATTTTAATTAAGTTACATAATACATATATTTATAATTTTTGTTGATGTTTTATTAATAAAACCTTTTTTATTTTGAATTAGTCACAAGATATGTAATATTTATTATGAAAAATAGATCGAATTTTTTTTAAAGGAATAATAACCTTTTTTTAAAGGAATAATTTTTACATTAAATAGTAAAGTTTGTAGATGGTTTTTATAATAAGTTTATTAAAAAAGAAAAGAGGAAACAAATTGATGAAAGTACATGATTAAAGGTCTATTTCCTCACTTTTTGACACAACATTTCGTAAAATACTAGCGCTATTATGGCAGGACCAGAACCAGAAAATTGTTCTTTAGTACAGCGAACATAACAGCATAGAAAAATATAGATTTTTAACAATTTTTCAAAACAATGTAGGTTGAAAACATTTGATATTTTTATACAAAAAACAGTTTAGGTTATAATATACATTTTCAAACATTAATAATTTAAACCGATTTAATAAAATGAACTTTAAGAAACTCAGTACGAAATTTCGTTGTCATTGTCGATGCAAATGTAAAAATGTCGATGTCGATGTAAAAATCATAGAATATTTTTTTTCCATCATTATTTTTGCATAGCTTCATTTTCTGCAAATAAAATATAAAAGAACAAAAGCTGCTATTTCAGTATTTTCTTATTATTATTATTTTCAACCATTTGTCATTGATCGTATAAAAATTTATCGTTAACCTCACGATGGTTTTTGTAGAATTATAGTTAAGCAGAAGGTACACACAGGATACTAGGTCATTCAATAAGTCCGTAGGATGACACATAGATGGCATTACTAGAATTTTTTCCATATGATTTTTATTTAGTACTAACCTTCAAACGATACGTGTATAAATTTGACAGCAATCTGACTATTTATTCGTGAGTTATAGTATTTTGTGTGAAGCAACTTTTGTTTTTGAAAAAAAATGGAAAAAAGTGAATTTCGAATTCTAATAAAGCATTGCTTTTTGATGAAAAAAAATACAGTGGAAACCAAACAATGGCTTGATAAACATTATCCAAACTCTGCTCCATCGAAACAAATGGTAGAGAAGTGGATGGCTGAATTTAAATGTGGTCGTACCAGCACAAAAGATGCAGAGCGCAGTGGACGCCCAAATGAGGCTGTTATTCCAGAAAACATAAAAAAAATCAACAAATTGGTTATGAACGATCGCAAATTGAAGGTGCACGAAATAGCTGACATTGTAAAGGTAGCAGATGGTAGTGTTTTTACCATTTTACATGAACATTTGGGTATGCGAAAGCTCTGTGCAAATTGGGTGCCGCGTGAGCTCACAGTCGACCAAAAACAACAACGAATCGATGCTTCGGAGGAGCCTTTGGCACTGTTAAACCGCAATAAAAGGGAATTTTATCGTAGATATGTGACAATGGATGAGACATGGCTTCACAATTACACACCAGAATCCAAAAGACAGTCAGCTGAGTGGACAGCAGTCGACGAACCGAATCCAAAGCGAGCAAAGACGCAACAGTCGGCCGGTAAGGTGATGGCGTCTGTATTTTGGGATACGAATGGAATAATATTCATCGACTATCTCCAAAAAGGAACCACCATCAACAGCGAGCCCGCGGGATACCCCCTAGTATAATTTAAGAATGTAAAATATGAAGATTTATTTTAAATGACTTTTAAAGTATTGAAATTCTAATAAAGTTTATTGAATGATGTTTGACAAAATCTTTATTAAAAACCAATAATTAATTTGAAAAGAGACGGCCTAGTTGAGTGCAGTGCTTCCCTAGCTTCCAAAGACGCTTCGCCTCTGGCTTCTTCGAAGAACCAAACCTTCATATAACTATGTGTGGCTTTAATCATAGAGAAAGTCAGGGTGTCACAGGATCAAGGAATATGCAACCGGGTGGATTATTGGCAACTACATTTTTGTTTTGTTTCAGTAAATTTTTGTAAAAACTTGCTATTTACTTTTTAATTTACTTTTATTTTCTCTATTCTTTCATGAAATATCGGCCTATGTCATATTTTGTCAGTGATAGGATTTATTGTTTAGTTATCCATTCTTTAACAAAAAAATATAAAAAAACAAAAAAAAAGATTTACGTTCATCAACACCTTTGAACGTTTGTTGTTGTGGGACCTTTGTCTTAAAAGGTTTTTATGTGTTATTATGACACATATTGTAATTCCATACTACACAACACATTTTATTTGAAAAAAAAAAAAATATCTCCACTAAATGGTTTGAAACTTTTAAATGTAAGTATCGTAGTGTCGAAAACTGGTGTTTTACTTTGGTAAGTAACGAATAACAGAAAAATAAAAAGTGAATATTATGTTGAATTGATTTCAATTTAGTTGAAAATTGGTCTTATCATTCTCACTGATCGCAATGGACTTTGTTACAATTTTTATTAATTCTATGGCCTATAAAAGAAAATCGTTTAAATCTTTTCCAAAATGTTTACAATAAGAAGATCGTTTGTCATTTACTAGATGTTCAACCTCCTGCAGCGCTTGATCCCAATGCTGGCAAGTATGTTTTTACTAGATCAAAACGTTAGTCTTGAAATATAATAAAAGGTGATTGGTTATATTGGTTATAAAAGGTGATTGTTTTTTGTAGTGCAAAGCATTTTTTTTTGTAATTTTCGAAAGTACCGTTTTTGGCTTATTTCTAAAATTGTGTTTAAGAGAAAAACTATTCTCGTAGTATAATATATATAAACAAAACCCTCGACGAGCGAATTATAAAAACTTGATCCTCTGGTTTGAAACACAAAAATCAATTTATGTTTAAAATTGTATTTAATATATTAATGATGAATCATAAATATGGATATGTAGCAGCAGTTCAACTCATCAGGTACATGAACAAATAAAAACAAAATAAAACAAAATAAATTTACCACAGCACTACTATGATAGTAGATGCTATATGCAAAATAGCTTATTTCTAGTTGATAGTTTTTGTTTTTTTGTAGTTTACGTACAAATTATATATTTTAGTACGCTGCAAGTTGAACAGCTTTTTCGTGGATTATTTGGATGGAAATAAATATTTTGAATACTTTGATGTTTTTTTTTATGAATATAAGGCACTAGCAGGCCCGGCGTGCTTCGCTACGCTTATAAATAAAGTTTTTGCGAAGACATTTTGTTGACGTAGGTAGAAGCAATGATTTCAAAAGTGGTAGTGAGAAATGAAAGCATAATTTTCAATTTTTATTTTTAAAAATATGAATGAAAACCAGCTGATCAGATCGGATATATGAAAAATTAGCAATCGAATAAGTTTTGAAGTAAGCAATAAAAAAATTTAAATGACTTGTTGAATTAGTAGCAAACCCGGCGAACTCCGTTTCGCCACCAGATGGCTTCATTTTATGTAACATTTCGTTTGGTGATTAAAAGATGAAGAAAAATTTTTTTTTTGTTTTATATTTGAAAAGGAAAAATTTTATTTCATTTCACAACAGTAATGAATTCATTAATTTCGATTAAAAAAAGTGTTATTTAGTTGAACTTCTCTAAGTAAATGAAAGTGAATCCAAAGTAAATACTGATTCGAAGCGTTATACGTGTCCGCAAATTATCCGTTTCATTGAAGTGCTCTTTGGTAAACCACATTTTTTGTTTTTTGGTCTGACGTTAACACAAACAAAGCGGATGGTTTCCCAACTCGTGAACACGCAACGTATAAATGCCCATGTGAAAAACAATGATTTTCTAAATTTATCCCGCAAACACTAAGCGATTGGCCTTGCGACTTGTTAATTGTCATTGCGAACGCAAGGCGAACTGGAAATTGCAATCGTTTGAAGTCAAACGGAAGATCAGTCGGAATCATTGGTATTCGACGAAAACATACATTTTCACCTGCGTACTTTCCGTTAATAATGGTTGCCTCAATCAAATACGGCATAAGTCTTTTTACCGAAAGTCGAGTACCGTTGCAAAGTCGCGGTGGATTCAAATTACGCAATATCATAATAACTGTACCAACTTTGAATTGCAAGTTATGTGGTGGAAATCCTGGTAAATCCAGAGAGCTCAAAAACTCCGTTGGATAATTTACTACATCATCGGGATTTGTTATCGAATCAACTGATTTGTATGTCACCAAATCGCCAGCAATTTTTGATTGAATGGTGAAATTCATAGCGTGTACATCATTATTCTTTGCGGCAAGAATTGCTCGTTGACTTAACCAAGCATAATTCTGATAATTCTTACTAATGTTTGGGAAAACATTTTCAATAAGAGCTAATTGAGAGTCTACAAATCGGCAAAAGTCGTTGGTAAGAGTAATTAATCCAGATGTCGCATCAACTGGGACTTTTCCATTTCCAACAGCTAACAATTGTTTGGAAACTTGTGCAGCACTTTGATCATTTTGAAGTTGAACTCTCATATTAGTGGTTAGCGATAATGTTTTTACGTTATTCCATAAAGGTGATGCCTTCAGGCAAGCATTCAATTCATCTGCAGGAGTTCCACGGGGAATTACTGGCAACGTCTGCCTGAAATCGCCTGCCAACAATATCATCAAGCCGCCAAAGATGTTGTTATTTCGCCGAAGATCCTTGAGTGTGAAGTTGAGTGCTTCAAGTGATTTCTTATTTGCCATTGTGCACTCATCCCAAACAATGAGCTTGCATTGCATCAACAATTTTCCCATTGCACTGGATCGGGAAATATTGCATGTTGGAGTATCAATTTTGTTTAAATTGAGTGGCAACTTAAGCGCAGAATGTGCAGTACGACCGCCATCTAGAAGAGTTGCCGCAATTCCAGATGATGCTAACGCCAAAGCTATGTCACATCTTGATCGAATAGTGGCCAAAATCAATGAAATGACAAATGTTTTCCCTGTTCCTCCAGGTGCGTCCAGGAAGAATAGACCACCAGTATTATTGTCCACCGCTTGCATTAATGTTTCGTATACTTGTTTTTGCTGTTCATTCAGCAACGGAACATTATTTCGAACGAATTCCTGCAATGTATCAACATTGTATTGCAGCTCTCGATTTAATTCTTGGTTGAATGCATCGTGCATCGATCGATTTGGCGCAATCATTCCTACTTCAATCAGTAGCTTGTTTGCAATAGTCAAGCATTGATCCTCAATCAGAATCAATCCTTCATTGTAGATTTCATCGGTTATTTGGATGTCAGGATTATTCGTTTGAATGCGCAAGCGATGCAAGATATCTTCACATATGTCGTCTTTGTATTTGTTCCATAACTGAATTGGTTGTGAAGGAAAACATGTGGTGATGATAATTGCGAACAGCGTTCGTATTTGGTACGCATTTGATGAAACAACTGAATCCGCAAGTGTTAAATCCCAATGAGAATCGTTCTCCAGCAAACCCAATAGTTGACATGCTTCTCGATATGTTTGGCATTGGTGGCCGTTCACAGTTTTCAAATGCGCAAATGATTTTGGTCCACGTACATTTACCAACAGCAGTCGCAAATAAAAACATTCATCATTTCTAGGATGAACAGTATACATGCGACCTAGTGCATCAGTGGAAAACACCTGTGGCCAATCTGGAACTGGGGTTCCTTGTTTGCGACGTTGGAATTTTTTTGTTGATTGATTCCAAGTGTAATACTTGGGCATTTCAACGTACATCAGCGTCGCTGCGAATGGATCTGCTTCACACATTGCAAAGAAGCTAGTCAATGTTGTCGATGGTGGTCTCTCAGCTCGTTGTGCCGCATTACCCTCAGTGAAGTAAACTCTTTGGCCATTTTCCAAATGCACTGCTAAATGTACAACTGTGGGATATCTTTCATGAATTTGAAATGACAATAATCGCCACAGTGCTTCATTAGTACTGACGTTTCTGCCCATTTGGAAGTTGCTGATTTCGTCACTCGCATTTTCCGACGCAATACCAAACACAGCCATGTCGCTGCCTTTTGTGACGTACTTGCACAAATATTTGATTGATTTGGCCGAATGACAACTCTCAACGTTTGTATGTGTTTCGAAAATTCGTGATAGCAGCGGGCAATATGGTACAATGAATTCATTTCCGATCTCAATCTCTTGATTTTTAACTTTAACTTTGATAGTTCGACCATTATTTTCTTTTGAACGCCGACGATAAACTGGATATCCATCGTTCCCTGTGACTGTTTCAGCAACTAACGGTCGCGGATATCGTTTTGTGCACTTTCCATCAGCCATGCAAGGCGATAATGGATTTAATGCACCGCACGGTCCATGCACCATCTGTGTCGTCACAATGTCGTGTAGATGGGGATCAGTGGATCAGGAATTTCAGCTGATATGATGTCATCCACTTCATTTGAATGTAATTTGTTCAGCAACCAAATTAGGATATGAGCATGCGGTAGTCCACGCTTCTGCCATTCCACCGAGTACATATAACAACGTGTATCACCAAAAACTCGATATTTAGTAAGCACATCCATCATAACCTCGAGTTTTTGTTGAAATACTCTGGCGATTATGTCATGGCGATCTTGCGGTTTTTGGCCCGGTTCCAACTCACGTTCAATTTCCGTCCACTTCGGATTGCATTTGAGCGTAATAAATAAATCCGGAGTTCCATAATTTCGCACGTACGGCATAGCGTCTTGAGCGTATTCGTGCATGTGGCATTCCGATGGGAGAATCGTCAGACGTCCAATATTCTGAACATCACCATCTGAATGAATAGCATCACGCAAGTGTATATAGTCCTCAGATCGTAGCTTTGCCTGATTGAATCGGATGAACGCTAAACGTTCGGTCTCGACTTTGACATACATGTCGACAGCGAATTGCTGGAATAGCCGACGGCACTTCAGAATGACATTCTCCTCATGTGTACGAATCATCATACGATACGCATAGTAATTCATTGCGCTTAGATTTTTATTCGTTGATACTCCTGAAAATGCAAAATTAAATGAATTGTTAATGGAAACCAATAATAGCAATAATAGCAATAATTAATGGGTGAATATTGTACCTGTAATTGGATCGACCATCTTCAACGTGATGTCGTATCCGTCTTGCCCTTGCTAATAAATGATTGGATATTGTAACGCATCGTACAAACGATGTGTCTCGTTTACACGATGCATGATATTGCTTCTTCGCTGAACGACAATGTCTCGCGATTTAGTTGGATGGCCAACAATAATTGCAGCAACATCATTAACGGTGGGTGCATTGAATCTTCGCACATGTTCACCTGTTGGGGTACAATCCGCTCTTATGACAAATTTGTGCGTATCCGATGGCATTCGTTCCAATGCTGTTTTGAACATATTAACCACAGCATTATTAGCGTGGAAAAATGCTTGCAACTGTTCAATAATTCGTCTCTTTAACTGTTGTGTTCCCAGTATATTGCACCGCACATTGAGCTGATCCACCATCGACGAAATGAAATATATTTGCAGAAATTGATGCGTTTCATCTTGTTTTGGCACCATTGAACCATGCAAATGATATATTTGTCCTTGTATCTGTAATTGCAAACAATCTTTTTTTTTAAATAATACAGTGTAACTTCTGATCGTGTGATGGTGTAGTGTGTGGTTTATATGTAGTTGTTATGTGTTGCAATTCATTGTTTTGGTGTGAGTGATTGGTTATGTGTGTTGTATCTTTTACCTTGCAAGTCGGCATGAAGCCGCCTTCTCGAATGATATTAGCTCCAAAGGAAGTCATACGAAAGCAGTTATTGTATTCAAGGATGTGTTGAAGAAAATGGCTGGAATCGGGATCACTTCCATCGAACAATGTTTTCAGTGGCTGTGGTGGTGTAAGTAATGGATCCAGTTTGACTTTTCCACTTGCGCAGCACAATCCAGCCGTTTCTCTTTTTAACTTTAACGCATTGAAATATCGGCATATAGTCGTCATTGGTCCAATATCTAAATTTTCATCATCACTGTAGTTCGCAGTGGGATCATATTGGAATGCCAAGCGATTGTACGATGCCAATGATCTTCGTGTGCTCACGCGTTGTCTCAATCGGGCATTTTCTCTTATTATATTTTGTCTCTCTTCGCTTAAGTTCTGTGAATACACTTGTTGCTGGCTTGCATGTCTTGTGCGGCGGCCGATGTTCGCACGTCGTCCTCTAGGCATTTTGTACTATGGACAGAGTGGTGAATTTAACCTCAAATGCACGATCCACATAATTTACACAGTTCAACTTACCACCTTGAAGACAAATGCCTGCTGTTGAAATTGAATAAAAATTTGCACAATACACGTGATTGATTTGATGGATAATGAATAACTTTTTTTTTTTACTTTTTTCACAATTTCACAGTGAACACATTACCGGTTTGTCACATGAAATTAACTTTACATAGAACATTGAGTAGCTGTCAAACAATGTATCACGCACCGGCGGCTACTAAAAAATCTACTTAAAATATTGGTTTGAAGTACATGCTATGTATCAGAGATGGCGCTGTATGTGAAAAAAGATTTTTCCGGTTCGGGAATTTTTCCGGTTTTTAATCAGTTCGTGCGTTCTGGAGTTATAGCGTCAGGAAGGAAAACCCTACTTATTTTCGCTTTTCTGTTGAAATTTTTCCTGAATTTTCTTTGCTATAAACCTCACGGAGCCCGAGACCTTTCCAACGAATGCAAAACCGTGGAAATCGGTTCGTGCGTTCTGGAGTTATAGCGTCAGGAAGGAAAACCCTACTTATTTTCGCTTTTCTGTTGAAATTTTTCCTGAATTTTCTTTGCTATAAACCTCACGGAGCCTGAGACCTTTCCAACGAATGCAAAACCGTGGAAATCGGTTCGTGCGTTCTGGAGTTATAGCGTCAGGAAGGAAAACCCTACTTATTTTTATATAAGGCATTAATATAATTAAATAATAATAAAAGCATATATTTATATGGATATATCTGTATATAATTTAAGAATGTAAAATATGAAGATTTATTTTAAATGACTTCTAAAGTATTGAAATTCTAATAAAGTTTATTGAATGATGTTTGACAAAATCTTTATTAAAAACCAATAATTAATTTGAAAAGAGACGGCCTAGTTGAGTGCAGTGCTTCCCTAGCTTCCAAAGACGCTTCGCCTCTGGCTTCTTCGAAGAACCAAACCTTCATATAACTATGTGTGGCTTTAATCATAGAGAAAGTCAGGGTGTCACAGGATCAAGGAATATGCAACCGGGTGGATTATTGGCAACTACATTTTTGTTTTGTTTCAGTAAATTTTTGTAAAAACTTGCTATTTACTTTTTAATTTACTTTTATTTTCTCTATTCTTTCATGAAATATCGGCCTATGTCATATTTTGTCAGTGATAGGATTTATTGTTTAGTTATCCATTCTTTAACAAAAAAATATAAAAAAATAAAAAAAAAGATTTACGTTCATCAACACCTTTGAACGTTTGTTGTTGTGGGACCTTTGTCTTAAAAGGTTTTTATGTGTTATTATGACACATATTGTAATTCCATACTACACAACACATTTTATTTGAAAAAAAAAAAAATATCTACACTAAATGGTTTGAAACTTTTAAATGTAAGTATCGTAGTGTCGAAAACTGGTGTTTTACTTTGGTAAGTAACAAATAACAGAAAAATAAAAAGTGAATATTATGTTGAATTGATTTCAATTTAGTTGAAAATTGGTCTTATCATTCTCACTGATCGCAATGGACTTTGTTACAATTTTTATTAATTCTATGGCCTATAAAAGAAAATCGTTTAAATCTTTTCCAAAATGTTTACAATAAGAAGATCGTTTGTCATTTACTAGATGTTCAACCTCCTGCAGCGCTTGATCCCAATGCTGGCAAGTATGTTTTTACTAGATCAAAACGTTAGTCTTGAAATATAATAAAAGGTGATTGGTTATATTGGTTATAAAAGGTGATTGTTTTTTGTAGTGCAAAGCATTTTTTTTTGTAATTTTCGAAAGCACCGTTTTTGGCTTATTTCTAAAATTGTGTTTAAGAGAAAAACTATTCTCGTAGAATAATATATATAAACAAAACCCTCGACGAGCGAATTATATTCGCACGTGTCCGATTTTTAGGGTACCCTTTTTTTATACGGAACACTATTTCGTAGTCATATTTTATCGATTATTTCGTAAACTATAAATGCTATGAACTTGAAATTTGAGGTGCGTATAAAACTAATCTGTCCACATGAAATGACGGATGCAAATAAAACTAAAGTAGTTTTCGTTGTGTTTACAGGGGTACGATGTGAGACCTTGAGAAAATACATTTTTTTATAGATTCAAGTAGGGTATCATATGAAAGGGCTTCATTTCAGCATTCCTTAAAAGTTTATTTTGCAATTTTGCACCTCACCATTTTTGTATAATTTTGAATAGTGACGTTTTTTTCGTGTTTTGTTACCTCGATTAGCTCCGAACCCAGCTAAACGAAAATTTTCAAATGTATTTGGAATGATAGAATAATTAATAAGTTTTTAATAAAAAATATATAAAAGTGTCATATACTCATAATTAGAATTATTACGGGGGTGGAAATGAGAAGGGGTAAAAGCACTATTTAAAATGTGGTCAAGTGGGGTGTCATTTGAAAGAGCACCTAATTTAGAAAACAAATAAATTTTTTTTAGAATTTTGTGATGCACAGTTTTTGAGCTATTATTAAAAATTTCAGACCGCGAATTTCAGACCGCACCCCCCCCCCCCCCCCTACGTTCCGACACTGATTGACAGAAAAATTTGTAAAAATTCACAGAGTTATGAAATTTGGTAAATTTTGTATGAAAACTATAGCGAAGTCTCAAATAATTATATATCAGTGTGTTTAGGGGACCGGGGTAAAGAGGGTAAAAGAAAACCATTTTGACCCAAGCGAGTGGGGTGTCATTTGAAAGAACACCTAATTTAGAATTCGTTGCAATTTTTTTAGAATTTTTCGGTGGCCAGTTTTTGAGTTCTTGTCAAAAAAGTGTAAGGTTCATACCGATCCCCCATACGTTTCGACACTCATTGACAGAAAAATTTGTAAAAATTCATAGAGTTAGGATATTTGGTAAATTTTGTATGAAAATTATAACGAAGTCTCAAATAATTATATTTCTATGTGTTTAGGGGACGGTAGTAGAGAGGGTAAAAAAACCTTTTTTGACCCAAGCGAATGGGCTGGCATTTGAAAGAACACTTAATTTAAAAATTATTGCAATTTCTTTTTAGAAATTTTGGGTGCACAGTTTTTGAGTTTTGGTCAAGAAAGTGCCAAATTCAGATCTTTCCGCCTCCTACGACGATGATTGACAGAAAAATTTGAAAAAACTCACAGAGACAGGAAGATTGGTAAATTTTGAATGAAAATCATAGCAAAGCCTCAAATAATTATATTTCTGTGTGTTTAGGGGATGGGTGTGGGGAGAGTAAAAAAATATTTTGTACCCAAATGAGTGGGGTGTCATATGAAGGAGTACATAATTTAAGAAACATTACAATTTTTTAGAATTTTGCGATGCATAGTTTTGCGTTATTGGAAAAAAAATATTTTTAGTATGTAGCCTCTCCACCCCCCTAATTTCAAGACTTGATTGACCGAACAAATAATCAAATTTAATCCATTTACAAGCTGGTGTAATTGAGTCTTTCTTAAGTTACCAAAAACATCTATGGATAAGATTTAACCTGAATTAACATTTTTTTTGCCATTTTTGCTCAATGTAGATTTGATTGTAATTTGCTATTGACATTTACAATTTAACATTTATTTTGTTATGCGTCTATGGTCTGGAAATATGAGGACAATACAACACCACTTTTTGGCAATAATTTTTGATATTGTGTTCTTTTACATTCACGGAACCCTTGACGAGCGAATTTTATTCGCACTTGTCTGACTTTTTTTCTATAGGTAAACCGCTAATTTTGTTAGAGGAATGCAATTTATTTTTTGTAACACATGCATAAAAAATATTCAATTTTGTACTAGAGTAGAATAAAAGAAAAATCTACTTTTCGGCACATATAACCACAAAATATTTTGTATGCCTGGCACGCACGCCGCCTGCATGTGAGATTTGTAGTTAAATCTATCCTATATATAATATTTTTATAGCACTAAAATATCAAAATAATAATTTAAATAACTTACCATATAGTAAAAGCAACTTAAACACATTACATCATTTGAATTGCAAGAAAAAACAATTTATTTGGGTTTTCAAAGTGTACAATTTTTACAGCTCTTAGTTGGAAACTATGGTTTTTTATAAAGCCGGTAGTTGGATTCTTATGTTTATTTTTTCGAGCTAGTATAATTTACAACTATTACAACGAAGATGGCGCACTTTAATTATTTAAATATCTTAAATTTGTTTATAACTTTGTTAAATAAATGATTAAATTAACAATTAAATAAATATTTATAAATTTTATGCATTTGTTACAAAAAATAGTGTGTATTACTAGTGCGAATGCGTTTTCCAAACGCGAGTTATTGCTAACTAACTCTTGCTAGGAAAACGCATTCGCACTAATAATACAATCTACTATTGTTCCATAAAATTTACACGTTCAAGTTAAAAGTTATTTTCTGATTTTAATTTTTTGTTCTCGTCAGATAGAATATTCATTTTGAGCATTAATTCGTTGTTCATTTTTTGAATGCGATTTATGACGTCATCATTTTGATGTTTTATAAATTTTTTTAAATCTTCAAAGCTTTAATCAATCCTTGGTTGTTGTGATTGAATAAACCGAACTTCACAGGCTGTGCAAGTAAAAGTAGATTTTGATTTTATAATCTGATCAATCTCAATATCAGTTTTATTAGAACATACTGCATGTACACAGTTGAAAAAGTAACTGCAATATTTAAAGCAAGTCTTGCAATAGGAGCTAAGCGTTGCAGGTTATTATTGAATTGTAAAGTAAATGTTGCATTAAACCTAATTTTAATGCATATCAATAAAATTTAAAACAACTCTTGCATGATAATTTATTTCTGTAGAACAGCTAGAAGTTTTAATACACCTTGCTACAATTTAATACATAAAAAATTCAATGAATTTTCACAATTCACTAGAGTACTATCCATTTTAGAAATATATAGTTAAAATCGTTTCATGTATGTTTTAGTTATCGCTTCTCAGCTGATAGTCTATAATAATAGTGATTAAGGTGGTATGTATGTCTTAATATTTTCCGTTGTAATTTTTTTATTTTAATTTGATTAATTTAGGCAGGTGCGTAATAATCAAAATAACTCGAAAGTATGATGTAATTTGGATGAAAATGTCATACTAAAAAAATGTTGCGCGTAATATTATTTAATGCAAATAACAGACCTTTTTAAAAACAAGCTTTATATTTTACTCCAAGTACTCTGTTAAATATTGATGCAAAGAGGATAAGTTTAACTTTATATGGCAAGCTTTGTATTGTTTTGTAATGGAAACGTCCGTAGGACCTATATGTGTAGCAATTTGCATTACATATTCAATTTTTTTAACTGTGTATCATGTGACTACATTTAGAGGAAAAAAAAAGATTTTTCTTTTTCCCTGTCAACTTTTTTGGTACATACAGACATAGACGACATTGTTTAGTAAATATATTATTTTTTTTAATATTTTATAATGAACTAAGATTTAATAATCACTTTCACTAACAATTCATATGCATACAACTATAACGAAGAATGAAGAAAATAAAAAATATCTACCCGAGTCGAGCTTTTACTACGATTTAAGTAGTAGGCATTCTCAAATGAACCTATTTTTGTTCTTTTCGTTCTTTATTGCCTGTAAATAAGAACTTATTATTCTCGATAAACTTATTAACTCCTACAAAATCTAAGAACATACGTTAAATATAATCTAATTAGAATCTCAAAAAATTATTTACAGACTACTTATTCTTAAAATACTACTTTACACCTAAATAAGCCTGTTTTTCAACACCTTACTACTTATTATATCCCACTTACATATTATATCCTAAGAACTCCTATCAATTTTATCAACGTACAAAATGAACATCTTATTTAAATCTTCAAAAACTATTAACGATTCCGATCTATTTCGCATCAAACCGGACAAACATTTTTATATATGAATATAGCGCTCGTATATTTAAGTTCTAAATTGGAAATGTATGAGTGTGATTTTGTAAAGGATGCGTTCATTTTTTCGCCATTTTTTTAATGATACAATTTAAATGACCAAAGTTCAGAAATCAAAAAATTTAAATATTTGAATTATGTGTAGAAAATAATACTAATTTTCCATAATTTTCTCAATATTATGAAAAATTGAATTAAAATATCGATAAATCTTCATATCGATAAATCATCACATCGAAGACAAATAAAAAATATTAAAAAAATATAATATTTTTTTAAATCACTAAAATTGAAAGGATCTGTTTGTTTAGCGAGATTGTATGTGTTACATAATTTTATATTGAAAAAATTAATTAAAATTATTCAATTCAATCAAACCTATGTAAATTATTTCCTAAAATGTTAAATTAAACCAGCCATGTTAGAATATATAAAAATACTTTTTATTTTTCTATTCTCATTTCTTGTTCTTTCTTTTCTTTTGTTAATTTTTACTATCATCAAACAAAATTTCGTTTCTCTTCGTTTTTAATTATTACAGAAAAGACCGAAAGAATTTCTTTTAACTTAAATGGGATTTTTTCCGGTAAGTAGCGTCTGCAGGAGTTATGTAGATGTTATTTTTGTATTGAAAATAAGTGATACTTAAATACTCTAAATTCTAAATAGTAGAATCTGTAGGTTTTAAGGAGTAGTTAAATCTCGACTCGGGATACAAGTGAAAAGTTGCAAGCATTTATTCAATAATATCAGTAACTAAAAATAAAAATAAAATAAATGCACGAATGAAAATTATTTAAAAAAAATCGCCTTTGTTCTTAGAGCGTACCATCATCAATATTCCGTAGCTAGGATGAAGGATTACCCGCAGATTCGACTTAAGTATAAAATCGTATCTCAATTTGTATACCAATAGTCAACCGACCACCATAACTAATATTAATCGTGACTGATCTTCTGTCAAATCGTTGTTTTGTTTGTTTGTTTTCCTTTATTTCTCTGAGAGAGAAACCGGTTTGTCTTTGCAATTATTGCGAGTTTCTTTTAAATCTATAAGAAAAAAGCCTACCACAAAAAAATAATAGTTTCTCCCTCACTGCTACTATATAAAAAGAAATAAGAAAAATGACAGATTAGGATTTGATTCTAACCAAACATATAAATTTTAATCTTATATCTATTAAAAATAAACTACACAATAATGAAAAGTTGGTCGCCAGCTAGTTTTCATAATATACTTTCAGGCTGTATACATAACTTAAATATTTGTACATGGGCATTATAAAATAATAAAATATTCACTATTATAAAATCACTGGAAATAACACAATAAATGTAAAATACTCTCGTAATTATTTTCATTCATTTTATAAAAATTAGCACAACTAAAAATAATAGATTGTACTTTTTGTTTCGTTTTAAATTATTTAATTGTTTTTAATTTATAATTTAATACAATAGTTGGTTGTTGTAAATAAACAGAAATGCAAATGGCGAAATGAGAAATTGAATATGACATATTAGCAAACACGATTTCTTATGTCTCTCTTCATACAATTTTCAAGTTATGTTCTCTCTATATTTATATATACTCTAAGCCAATAGTAGACACTGGGGTACGCTGGGTTGTTGCATCCGTATAGAATAAAAATAACAAAATTACAAATAAACCAAATCTGACCCCGCCATGCAGGCTAAATTGAACGGCTGAGTAGAAAAAGGTTAATATTCCTGAACACCCAATTTTCGGAAAATTAAAAAAAACTTCTTATTTCGTTCATTTTTATTTGAATGTTAATTTTATGTAAACAAAAAATACTTATTTGTATCCAACCTTTAACCTCCTAAAATATGGTATCGTGATAATTTTTCTTTATATATATATAAAACTTATAAAGTGCTGGAATATTATTCGTTTGCCACTCACTGTAATAATAAGATCTTAAAATAATTTTAAAACTTCATTTTATTCTTAATAAAAGGCTTTATTTAGTACAAAGTATTTTAAAGTACTGTCTTATTTTAGTTTAAATATAATATACATTTTAAAAATAATTGAAGTTGTTACATTAAAATAATAATTGAAAGGTTTCTAAAATCTTAATGTCCATCATAATCATCACTAGTTGCTCCATTCGAAGTGGGCAGGTTCAAAATTTCATCATAAAAACCTTGATATTCTTGCGGGATGTATTGTCTGACTTTTGATATGTCCTGAATCTTTTTGGGGTTGACTGCAACTTTGTCTTGATAGACTTTATCTTCCGGGAACAGCACTTCGTTTGTTTTATTGAGCTTAAAAGTTAAACTTAGAAGACCGTCAATAAAGGTTTCAATAAAGGTTTGCCTTCACATACCCTTTTAGTTCACTTTTATATACCAAGTGTCTGTACGGGCTTATACTGAACTTTTCACCTTTTTTCTATATCAGTCGCTGTTTTTTTGAAATACTTATGACAACTGACAACTGCAAAAATATAAAAATAAACCAAACGTTCTAGCTAGTACGACAATGAGTGGAATGTTATCTTTTTTCCACACAGCGCAAACTCAAGGTTAAATTTATAAACGTAGTTTCAATGGAATCTAATTCTTTATACGCTCATTAAACGAAGTCGACATTCAACTACAAAATAGCTATCTCAGTTAATTTTTCGTATTTTTGGAATATTATCCTTTTTCTACTCAGCCGTTCAATTAGTATTAATTCCAAAATTCGTTATTAAATTATTAATTTGATCATAAAATTTAAATGAGTTTATATGCAATAAACTTTTTTTGATTCATTTGATTTTTGAAATCATAAAATTAATACACTCAACCATTACATTCGAGATTCGAATTATGATGCATTATCCAGGAAATAAAACCAGATCAATCTAATTTATTTTCTTAAGATTATTATAGAAAACTAAAATAATCGATAACTGCAGGTGTAACATATATCATTAATAACAAATAATATTTCATATTATTTGTTATTAATGATATGACGTTTCAGTAAAAACAAAAATATTTCATAATTATAAATGTTTACATTATTTAAGACATTTTTAGAGCATCGCGTTGATAATATTTTAAATTTCTCTTTCATTTTTGCCTCCTTCCATTCGTTTGTATAATTTCAATTCATTTTAAAATTGTATTTTTAGAAAAATTCACAGACACCAACAGGGTTTGATTCTTTGTTTTTGTAAGAAAAAATTGTTTCTTATAAAATTTTGATATGAAAATTATATATATATATATATATCTATGCTTGTTATTTAAATTGAATTTAACAGATTTGTTTTGTTTATTGTTTAATTCACTGTAAAAGGAAATGCGGTTCAAAAGTAAAAAAAATATGAAAAATTTTAAAATGAAAATTCAAAGTTTATTTTTGATGCTGTGAATATTTCATTTAATTGAATCATCGTTTTGGATAATTACTTTAAAATGTGAATCATAAATACTTTTTACCAAATATCTGTATAAAAGATGCTAACAGAACGATGAAATGACGGTTGAATCATGATTCATGCTAGCTCCGCTACTTACAATTACTATGTGTTGTGCGAAACCTGTCAGTTAAAAATTTATTATATTATAATTAATTTAAATCAATTTACATTTCCTATATGAAGTCTATTCTGATCTGTAAACATTTACTATGTCAATTAAAAGTATAAAATTCAAACAAGTATTTAAAATTTATATGCACAATATTTACCATATTTTTGCAAACAAATTTCTGCTGTAATAAAAATAAAATTCCAATTCATGCGTACGTGTCACAACCATAAGTACTTAAGGAAATTCAATTAAGAATAAAGCTATAGAATATCTATAAATAGAAACAAAGAATTAAAAGAAATAAATTGAATTAAAGTAGTTAAATGTGTTTCACAAATGTTAATTATCTACATTTTTAAGATTTTTGACCTATGTAGTTCACATAATTAAAGCAATTTAATATAAAAAGAGTTTGAATGCCAAAGATTTTAAATTGATTGAAGTACTGACATTGAATTTGTGATTTAAATTGTGGAAACAAAATACAATTTGTAATTTAAAAAAAATTATAGTTAGCGTCTTTTATTGACAAGTGATAACTATTTGGTAACACTTGCTTTTACACCTGTTTGGTTTGAACATATCACGCCCGTTAGAAACCTGTTCTATACGAAAATAAATCTATTTTACATAACCTAACTAGCTTAAGAATAATAAGTTATTTAATTTGGTTCCACACAAAGTGAAAAATTAAAATTTTATCATCGGTATCGTGTGTAACAAATCATATTTATAAAATAAATTTTTCAAATAACAGCTTTTTCAAATAAATGAAACCAATTTAATATGGGCTTTGCTGTTTTGTGAAGGTATTGTGCCTCTTACCTGACCCAATAATGATAGTTTCACAAAAATAACTTTATAATTAATTTATTTAATAAAACACTTTATTTATTTATTAGTAAATACAATTTTTTCATTTTCTATTAAAATGATTTTATTTTTAACAATTATTAATGAGAAACGTGAATTGAATAAATCCATTAGAAAATAAAAACTAAAAATAATATCCTTTATATATATATATATATATATATATATATATATATATATATATATATATATATATATATATATATATATATATATATATATATATATATATATATATATATATATATATATATATATATATATATATATATATATATATATATATATATATATATATATTGTAATAAACTTCGTCCAGAATGGGTTAATTTTATTTACTCATTCATTAATTAAAAGTTAACTCCTTTTTCAATCTTTTACTTGTATTGCAAATTGTATTGCATAAATTAATGTAAATTAAATTTGTGATACAAATGTTTACATTAATGAATTAAAAGGAGTTACCTAATACATTTTGCATAAATTAAATTTGAGTTCGCTAATACAAATGCAAGTATGAATGAAAACAGGTGTGGCCTATTTCAGATGTACGGACTACGTAGTATTGATTTCTAGTGGATTATAGAAGTTTCGATTTATTTATTTTTCGATATAAATAAGCAAACAAAAATATCAGATAGTCAGTTTTAATTTTGCAATTAAAAGTGTTTTACAAATATTCGAAAGTATAAGGAATAATCGGTGGTACTTGAGCCTGGGTACTAATAGTGAAAGAATCTGAACTTTGTGGAATAGTAAATACAGATTTTACGATTCCGAATATTATTGATTCAAATTGTGGAAAAGCGGTGAAGTTTATTGTACATAAATTGGAGACCCTGGAATTTATTGTAAGGAAAAACGGAAGCTGCTGTAATTTGGTTGATATATAAAGTTTGGGATTTTGTTAACAAAAAGATCTGTCTTTTTACTGTCGTATTTGCTCAATAATCTAAAAGAACCAACGAAGAGTCGTTACAGTGGTATCAGAAGTGGGATTATTGAAACAATGGTCAAGACAGTAAATATTAGTGATCTCAGCCAGACCCAGCTGAAGGATGAGTTGAAGAAAAGGAATGCTCCAATCCATGGAACGAAGGCAGAACTTGCATTCCGGCTGCGTAAAGTTTTAGAAGAAGCAGGCCAAAACACAGAGGTCATAGACATAGAGCCGGAGGAAGCTCCAGTTCAGAATGCCCCAGCAGTTGATCCGATGATGGTGTTGATGAAAGAAATGATGGCACAGCAACAACAACAAAAGGTAGAGCAACAACAACAACTTGCTGATATGATGACCCGACAAGAGAAACAGGCAGCAGAACAAAAAATAGAGCAACAACAACAACTTGCTGATATAATGCCCCGACAAGAAAAACAGGCAGCAGAACAAAAAGTAGAGCAACAACAACAACTTGCTGATATGATGGCCCGACAAGAAAAACAGGCAGCAGAACAAAAAGTAGAGCAGCGACAACAATTTGCTGATATGATGGCAAAGCAAGAAAGTCTACGTGAAGTAATCGAGTCACGTATATCCAGTGCAGAGGGTAAAATCAACAACATGGAAAGGGAGCTGCGGAAAGTTACCGAAGAACATGAAGAGAAATTACGCAATCTTTCGAGTGAATTCCGTCAAGAAATAGCACAATTGAAGTCAGGTAACATGAGCAATCCATCAATTACTCCAGCCCCAGCTAGAGTGAAAACACCCGCATTTGATGGATCTACATCTTATCAGATATTTAAGATGCAATTTGAGATAGCAACAACTGTGGTTGATCACCAGCAAAAAGCAAACGCGCTTATATTGGCATTGAAGGGACCTGCTGCTGAAATTTTGCAGACACTATCAGCGACAGAACGTGATTACAGCAAGATTATGGAGGCCTTAGAAGTAAGATACGGGGAAAGTCATATGCAAGCTCTCCATCGCATGCAGCTCAAGACACGAAAACAAGGAGTCAGCGAAACCTTGCAAGAATTAGAGGCTGACATTGTGAGACTGGTTAATCTATCATATCCGAATTATAACGCTGAACACCGAGACGAACTGGCAGCTGATACGGATTCCGGGAAACTAGATTGTGCCAGTTTTGAAGGGCGAAAGCTGGCTCAATTACAATGCCCTACATTGGTGGTATCACAAGTAAAAAGAGAAAATAGTAGTCTAGTCTTAGAGGCAACCGTTGGAAGCAGATCGTGCATGTTGACTTTGGACACAGGTGCTTCGAGATCAATAGTGCGTCCAGATGTGGTTTGTGATAGTCAGATCGATACAGCAAGACGATTCACCCTAAAAACAGCTACGGGTGAAACAGTTCTAGTTCATGGAGAAAGCGACCAAGAGGTTCACCTTGGAGGAAATTCATTTAGGCACCGATTTATTGTAGCAGATATAGAAGATGACTGCATAATTGGGCTTGACTTCATGAAAGAATACAATTTTATATTAGATCTGGGAAGCCACGTACTGAGATATGGAAACACAGAAATAGTGCTAAACGCCACCAACGACAATGCTGAGGTCCGTGTTATTAGTGATGGACCAACTGAGATCCCGGCAAAATCTGAGAAAATCATATGGACTAAGCTTCTAGATAAAAGTGACCAAAATTCACCTGTGATGATTGAGCCAGCTAACAACGACTTTGGGGGAAACATTATGATTGGCCGAACGCTAGTTGCAGCAAAAGAGGGAGTAGTTCCAGTGCAACTGATTAACTTCTCAAATAAACGAGTGGTCGTCAATCATGGAGAAGAAATCGCCAAATGCAGCACCATAAAAGAGATAATCAGCTGTGAAGAAGAGCAAAAGGTCTTCATGCAGAGAAACAATCCCGCATTAGTAGCAATACTTCAAGATCTTAGTAAAAGAATGAATCCAGCCGAATTCAAAGAAATCAAGAGGGTATTAACGAAGATGAGCAGTGTTTTCTCTACTGGAGATGAAGATGTTGGAAGAACAAACATCGTGCGACATAGGATCAACACTGGAAACGCTCATCCTATCAGACAGCCTCCTAGAAGACTACCACTGTCTAAACACGAGGAAGTGCAAGGAATGCTGGACAAAATGAAAAGTGATGGAGTCATCAGGCCATCTAAGAGTCCATGGAGCTCACCAGTGGTGCTAGTTAGAAAAAAAGAATCGTCAGCTCGTTTTTGTGTAGACTATCGAAGGCTCAATGAGGTAACCATTAAGGACAGCTATCCACTGCCACGAATTGATGACACACTGGATACACTATCAGGGGCCAAATGGTACAGCACATTAGATCTGAAGAGTGGCTACTGGCAAGTTGAAATGCATCCAGAAGATCGACGAAAGACAGCATTTTCTACTGGCAATGGGTTGTGGGAGTTCAATGTGATGCCGTTTGGTCTATGCAATGCCCCAGCAACATTTGAACGTCTAATGGAATGCGTGTTGCATGGTTTAACCTGGAAGGCCTGCCTAGTTTATCTTGATGACATCATTATAATGGGTCGCAACTTCGAAGAGCATCTAATGAACCTCGAAGAAGTACTCAGAAGAATAAGTAATGCCAACATGAAGTTGAATCCGGTAAAGTGCAATCTCTTCCACAAAGATGTGAAGTACCTTGGACACATCATTACAGAACATGGAGTCAGAACCGATCCCGAGAAGATTGATGCTGTGAAAAATTGGCCAGTACCGAAGAATGTTCATGAGCGACGCAGTTTCCTTGGCTTATGCACCTATTATCGAAGATTCGTGGAGAATTTTGCAAATATCGCCAAGAGTCTGCATAAATTGACAGAAGCAAATACCAAGTTTCTGTGGACAACCGAATGTAATGAGGCCTTCTGCAGTTTAAAAGAAAAACTATGCAACACCCCTATACTAGCCTATCCAGAATCCGGAAAGATGTTCATTCTGGACACAGACGCAAGCAATGTAGGAACTGGAGCTGTTTTGTCACAGAAAATTGGAGACGATGAGAAAGTGGTGGCATACTTCAGTAAAGTTTTGTCAAAGCCGGAGCGGAATTACTGTGTCACGAGGAAGGAGCTGTTAGCTATCATCAAGGCTGTGAAACATTTCCACAAGTATTTGTGTGGACAACCATTCCTGATTCGCACGGACCATGCTGCTCTAAAATGGTTATTACAATTCAAATTTCCTGAAGGACAAGCAGCAAGATGGATAGAGATCCTGCAGAACTACGACTTCAAAGTTGAACACCGCAAGGGAAGGATCCATGGTAACGCTGATGCCTTGTCTAGAAGACCCTGTATAGAGGAGTGCAAGTCATGTAGCAGAACTGAGGGAAATGAGGCAATGAAAGTGAACCAAATCAAGTTCCAAACTCCTGAAGATTGGTGTACCGAGGCAATTAAAAGAGAGCAGCTAGAAGATCCAGCTATGGCTCCAATATTGAAATGGAAAACTGAGGGAAGGCGACCGGAGTGGAAAGAGGTCGCACCTTTAAGTACGGAGGTGAAATGCTACTGGGCGCAATGGGACTCACTATTTATGGACAACAGGATACTTAAAAGAAAATGGGAGTCCGCTGATGGAAAGAAAGTGTTAGAACAACTGGTGTTGCCATCAAGTCGAGTGGAAGAGGTACTAGGAAAGCTGCATGGAAGTATTTCGGGAGGACACCTGGGAGTCAATAAAACCCTGGCTAAGGAAAGGGAGAGGTTTTATTGGGTAAGGTATCGAACCGACGTAGAGCAATGGTGTCGGCGATGTGATACTTGTGCGGCGAGCAAAGGACCAAAAAACTAGAACTCGAGGAGAGATGCAACAGTACAATGTGGGTGCCCCAATGGAGAGAATTGCTATAGACATCGCGGGGCCATTTCCGGAAACGACAAAAGGTAACAAATACATCATGGTGGTCATTGATTACTTTACAAAATGGCCGGAAGCTTATGCAATACCGAACCAGGAAGCAGTTACGGTCGCGGAATTATTAGTCAATGAATGGGTTTGCAGATATGGAACACCGCTCGAGTTGCATACCGACCAGGGAAGGAATTTTGAATCTCAACTGATGGAAGAGCTGTGCAGAACACTCGGCATTAGAAAAACATGAACTACACCTATGAACCCACAATCGGATGGCATGGTAGAACGATTCAACCGAACCATGGAAGAACATTTGTCAAAGGTAGTAGAAGCCAACCAAAGAAATTGGGACAAGGATCTTCCGTTATTCTTGATGGCCTATCGTAGCGCAGTGCACGATACGACAAGTGAAACGCCAGCGAATATCATGTTCGGAAGAGAACTTCATATTCCTAGTGACATCGAGTTTGGCATCCCTGGAGGTCTGGTATCCACGAAAACAGATTATGTGGGACAACTAAGGGAGAAGATGAATAAAATCCATCAGCAGGTTCGAGACCACATTAAGATTGCCAGTGACAAAATGAAAACCAGGTACGACATAAATGCAAATAGTGGCGGTTTTCAAGAAGGAGAATTGGTATGGCTATACAACCATAGAAGAACTAAGGGAAGATCACCCAAGCTGCAGCCAGATTGGGAAGGCCCATATAAAATAATCAAACGAATTAATGATGTCATCTACCGCATACAAAAGGGACCCCGTACCAAGATGAAAGTGATACATCTGCAAAGGTTGGCACCGTACCAAGGTAACAGCACCAATGCGATCTCTGATATTGTTCGGGACGAACAAAACTAAATGGAGGGCAATGTAATAAACTTCGTCCAGAATGGGTTAATTTTATTTACTCATTCATTAATTAAAAGTTAACTCCTTTTTCAATCTTTTACTTGTATTGCAAATTGTATTGCATAAATTAATGTAAATTAAATTTGTGATACAAATGTTTACATTAATGAATTAAAAGGAGTTACCTAATACATTTTGCATAAATTAAATTTGAGTTCGCTAATACAAATGCAAGTATGAATGAAAACAGGTGTGGCCTATTTCAGATGTACGGACTACGTAGTATTGATTTCTAGTGGATTATAGAAGTTTCGATTTATTTATTTTTCGATATAAATAAGCAAACAAAAATATCAGATAGTCAGTTTTAATTTTGCAATTAAAAGTGTTTTACAAATATTCGAAAGTATAAGGAATAATCGGTGGTACTTGAGCCTGGGTACTAATAGTGAAAGAATCTGAACTTTGTGGAATAGTAAATACAGATTTTACGATTCCGAGTATTATTGATTCAAATTGTGGAAAAGCGGTGAAGTTTATTGTACATAAATTGGAGACCCTGGAATTTATTGTAAGGAAAAACGGAAGCTGCTGTAATTTGGTTGATAAATAAAGTTTGGGATTTTGTTAACAAAAAGATCTGTCTTTTTACTGTCGTATTTGCTCAATAATCTAAAAGAACCAACGAAGAGTCGTTACAATATATATATATATATATCTAGTTCTAGTAACAACACGTTTCTTTTCGAGCGTTCTGGATGTGCGATCCTTTAGAGGTGCATACGTTGGAAGTGACCACTTCCTTGTATGTGCAACGATAAGGTTCCACTTCCCAAATCCAGGCATTCCAAAATTCAATCAACGGAAACGTTTTAACATCTCAACATTAAAGAATGCAGAAACAGAAGAGAGATATCAAATCCATATTGCCGAAACTTTGGAGAAATCAGAAACCATTAATGGAGACGTCGATAAGTCATGGTATTTGCTCAAAGATGCTGTTTTAAGCGCTGCTGAGGGAATACTTGGACGACCAGGATCAAGCATGCCTTGATGCTATTCAATACAAAAGAGATTGCTATCTGAAGTGTCTACAAGGACGCAACACCAGGTCCACGAAGGAGAATTATAAACTGGCAAGACAAGCCGTTACAAAGCTATGTAGACGAACGAAGAGAGAATGGTGGAAGAGACAGTGTGAGGAGATTGAAAGCTTCAATAAGGAACATCAATCGCGTAACTTCTTTCAACAGGTTAAAACCTTAAAGAAGGGCCCTCAAACTAGATCGACTGCTATTCAAAACGAAAATGGGGAGCTACAAGTAGACCTTAAAAATATTTTAGATACTTGGGCCGCTTATTTTGAGAATCTTCTCAACTTAAGTGACCAGCAACAAGTCGGGCGACGAGCTAAGCTTATTCGTGCGTCAAAGATACATGTAGAAGAACCCACCAGAGAGGAATTCGATGCGGCGCTTTCAAAATTAAAATGCAATAAAGCACCTGGTATCGACGATATAACATCCGAAATGCTTGTACATGGTGGCGAAACTCTATCCTTAAGATTGTTTGAACTTGTTCAAATGATCTGGAGGACTGAAACCATGCCACAGGACTGGAACACAGCTATGCTGATACCAATCCATAAAAAAGGTAATCGCCTACAATGTGCAAACTACAGAGGAATCGCCCTCCTCTGCACAGCGTATAAGATATTTTCCTACATTTTGCTATCCAAAATCAATCCTTTTGCTAAACAACTGTTTGGAGAATATCAGTGTGGTTTCCGGCGGGGCCGAGGAACCACCGATGCACTTTTCTCGATAAGGATGATTTTGGAAAAGTGTCGAGAGTTCAACATACCTGTGCACCAACTTTTCATTGATTTCAGGCAGGCCTACGACTCTCTCGAACGAGAGACTCTATGGTCTGCTCTGGTGTCAATGGG
This sequence comes from Diogma glabrata, assembly GCA_963693315.1. Classification (NCBI taxonomy): domain Eukaryota; kingdom Metazoa; phylum Arthropoda; class Insecta; order Diptera; family Cylindrotomidae; genus Diogma; species Diogma glabrata. The sequence continues at coordinate 185,161,431 of OY856188.1, read as the reverse complement.
AATTCCTGGTAAACTGGTATCACTATGCAAAATGACAGTACAGAACTCTCAATGCTGTGTACGAGTAGAGAACGAAATATCAAAGTTTTTTAAAGTCGACTCCAGTTTAAGACAAGGTGATGCTATCTCTTCTATACTTTTCAATTTAGCCTTGGAATATGTGTGCCGTCAAAAGAAACTACCGACTAATAACAATATCTTGTCAATAAACTCAGTGCAGATGATTGCTTACGCTGATGATGTTGTCATCCTCGGCCGAAGTGAAGCTGTTATGAGTGAGACTTTCAAGTCGCTTGAGAGTGGTGCTAGGAAAATTGGTCTGCAAATTAACTACAATAAAACCAAACATATGAATGTTTCAAGAGAGGCTGAGAAGAAAGATTTGATGTGCGGCGATGAACGAATTGAGGGAGTTGAATCTTTTAAATATTTGGGATCAATTCTTGACTCAAACAACAGCATACTTACAGATATTAAAGCTCGAATCGCTGCAGGTAATCGAACTTTCTACTCAATTAAACCTCTCCTTGGATCACCGTATGTATCAACTAACACCAAGCTCAAGTTATACAAGACATTGATTAGACCGGTTGTGATGTATGGGTCACAAACGTGGACCCTTACACAAAATGACGAATCGCATTTATCTGTATTTGAGCGTAAGATCCTACGCTACATTTTTGGTCCACTTAAGACAGACGATGGAGAGTATAGAACCCGGTATAACTTTGAGATCAGAGACCTTCTTGAGGGTCCTGATATAATAGGTTGTATCCGTTCTAATAGGATTGCTTGGTTTGGGCATGTTCTACGAGCCGATTCACAGTCTGGAATGATTAGAAAAATGTACGTTAGTACCCCAGGGAGTGGTAGACCGCGAGGTAGACCACGACTACAATGGGAGACTGACGTAATAAACGACCTTAAAAAAATCGGCTGCCATGGTAATTATGTCGCTGTTGCGAATGACCGTGGTGAATATTCAAAGCTGATTAACCTGGCAACGCTCCTACATGGAGCATGAACGCCTTAAAAAAAAAAAAAAATATATATATATATATATATATATATATATATATATATATATATATATATATATATATATATATATATATATATATATATATATATACATATATATATATATATATATATATATATATATATATATATATATATATATATATATATATATATATATATATATATATATATATATATATATATATATATAATATATATATATATATATTAGGGTGGCCCTTAAAAACAAAAATTTTTATTTTTTGGACGGCACCCTCCCATTTTATGTGAATACCCATAAAAATATTATTTGCAAAATCTGATATCAATCGGTCAATTCTAAGACGTGCTTCCGACCACTTAAAGTTGAGAAATTTTGTTCTGGACCCTAAAAAAAAATTTTTTTTTTTTTTGTGTGACACCCACTCATTTCGTGTCAATACCCATAAAAAAATTATGTGTAAAAATTGAAATCAATCGTTCAACTCTAAGGAGTGCCCCCGGCCACTTAAAGTTAAGAGGTTTGGTTGTGGCCATTACAAAGAAAAATTTGAATTTTTTGTACGGCACCCTCCCATTTGGTATCGATACCCATAAAAATATTATTTGTAAAATTT
>OY856188.1:185090319-185159591 GCA_963693315.1 Diogma glabrata | reverse complement strand
AGGCCGAGTTTTTTAGACGCGCTTTTTGCCATCGCCATTACATGATCGTTCCAGAGTAGGTCATTTGAAACTGTGACACCTCAGATAAACGAATGCTTTTACATTCACCTATTGGTTCTAACGACATTTATGGATTGGGGACTGGAGTTTTGTTAACAGTGTTGTCATTTAATACAAGTAAACACAGGTATGCTATTTTTCTAGGTTGTCCGCACCCAATCCGTTTTCATTAAAGTTTGACTCCAAAGATCTTGTGGAGAAAGAATTTTTAAAACTTCTGAAAAGAAATTCTCATATTTTTAACCTAGCTAAGAACACTGTTAAAAAATTGGCTTTTCGGGAGAATGTTGCAAGTTTTTCAATAGCGAACAGCTTTTTTTAATATATAATTCATTTATACGTCCCTGTATTCCCCCATTCATTTATACGTCCCTCACATCTGGGTTGGTGTATATTTTAGTAAGTTTGAAGCGTCTTTATTCTGTTCAACGTAGAGCTGTCAAACTGATTGGTAACTCAATTCTCACTAATGAGCTTGATTCCTTGCAGCACAGAAGAAATGTTGCTGATCCGATAATTTTCTAGAAATACATTATGGATGAACAAAAGGATGAACAATTCCACTGAGATCACATCATTCTTATCTGAACTAGCAAACCTATCGCGTTACACCAGAGCAAATGTTGTAGCCCATCCTTTTACACTTCATATAAAAAGGTGCAGAGCTGTTGCTGCTCAGCGTTATTTTTTCAACAGAGTTTGCGTCTATGGAATGTCTCACCTACATGGGTTTTCCTTGATAGATTTAATCCTCAAAATTTTAAAGTTAACGTCCAGAAATTTCTTAAAGAAGCTTAATTTATTCAAACTTAATCCTAATCCCTAGTTGGGCATGGTATCTTCCGATATTCAGAGACGTTAATTTATAATTTATTATGATTAACACAAAACATGCCAAACGTTGAATAAAAAAAAAGATGGAAATTCGTATTTTATCAAAACCGTGCTAATCTAATATTAATATTATATATTTATAAAAATATCAACAGATTAATCGCAAGCGTTTACACATTTAAACTGAAATCTTTTTAGAAAGAATAAAATTAAAAAAATATTATAATATGCAGTGGTAGCGAAAACATACGAAACGCAATCCCTTGGGCTAAAAAAGCAAATAAGGCAATGTGCTTCCGTTATGGAAAAACTCAAGCTTCGTGCCTGATATATATATATATATATATATATATATATATATATATATATATATATATATATATATATATATATATGTATATATATATATATATATATATATATATATATATATATATATATATATATATATATATATATATATATATATTATATTTTTACTTATGTTAAGATTTTGCAACAACTTGAAATTATTTGCTGGTCTATTTGCATTTCTTTAATGATGAATGATGAAATTTAATCCTCATCTTACTTTTTGTTTTTATTATAAATTTGGATATAAAAAAAAAAATGTTTTTAAACTTTGACCTCTATGAGCGACCTCTAAATTTATTTCAAAATTTCTAAACTCTCGCATGTCAGATTTGGCATATAAAAGAAAAAAAATTGGGGGGTCTGCATTATGAATTTCAAAAAAAAAATATATATATATATATATATATATATATATATATATATATATATATATATATATATATATATATATATATATATATATATATATATATATATATATATATATATGTATATATATATATATATATATATATATATATATATATATATATATATATATATATATATATATATATATATACATATATGTATATACGTTATGAGGTATAACGGAATTATCCGGCACTCTCACGGTTGCAATTTTCGACCTACACCAAAAATATTGTCTGTGTATGTTGCGGCAAACAATTTCTTGAAAAAGTTTGCGAACTGGTCATATCGGGGTTCCGTTTAAGCGGCTAGAGTCTTAAAAGTCGAATAATCTAAGGCGTTATAACTTCCGTTTGAAACCTAAAGTTTAAATAAAATTGATGAATATTGAATATTAAAACTTTTTTTTATCATTTTTTGTCAGAAGACAACCTTGGCATTTAGGGTTCTTGAAAAATCCGCTGTTTTAAAAATTTACTAAACTTTGTTGTCCTTGATCTAGATGAAAATGACCAAGCTCAAAAATGAAAACTTTTGCATACGTAGATACCAACTTATATCTATCCAAAACTTAAAAAACAAATTGTTTAAGTTCAGAGGTTGAGACCCTAGGGCTATTAAAACGAAAACAAACGCAAACGGCCATGCTTTCATCATTTTCGAATATATTTTGATTAAACTAATACTATCTTTTAATTCAACTTTTTAACTATAACATCAGAAATTTTCAATTTTCTAACCCTATAAGTTCTAATGCAATTAAAATTATAGTTATACTAACCTAATGCAAGCCACTAAAACGCTATATAATTACAAACAAATCCCAAAAATATCCTATAGAAATATTGAATAAATTTTCTTTTGTTTTCATTTTTTTTTCGCAAAAAGTTAAAAAATGTTGTTTTGAATGTTTGTTGTTGTTGTTTTGAAGATTTATTATTGTTTTGACTTAGGGAATAGTTTCTTTGGATTATTTGGAAGTGGTTTAGTTAAAAAAAATATATGTATATTGATTACATATTTACAATTGATAGAGATTTGTATTATATTTGAGGTGTAAAAGTTGTTTGATGTTGTTGTTGATTATAAATTATAGTATGGCAGTTGTGATGTAGTTAGAACGTTAATCCACCAAAGGATTTAATTTGATATTAAAGAGTTTTAACCAAATTAGACAAAACTATTCGAAATTGCATTGACAAAGTAGTTTCCGTTATGTATTTAGTTTGGTTGGTTTGATAAATTTTTTGGATTATTCTGTTTCTAGTTAAATTTTTTATTTAAACTAATCTGACATATCCAATTCTATTTGTACACAATGTTCTCTGGTCCCGAAATCTTCCTATTTCTAGCGGATATACGTACCGCTTGGACTTTTTTTAATTAGGATGTGTGACGAACAAATAAAATAATGTGTGTGAAGCACATTCGTTTATTGCACGTTACACTTTCTAACGACTTTCTCTGGAACGATCATATAATGGCGATGGCAAAGAGAGTGGTAAGAAAACTCGGCCTCCTCAATAGAAATCAGATTCATTAAAACAAGAAAAAATTTATGGAATTGTCAAAATTAATATAGGAAGGACCACTCGAGAACAACAACTTATACGGAGTCACAGTGTTAAAGGCACAAAACAAATATTTTTTACATATCTTTTTTACCATTTATCATAACTACTTTTTACTTTTTTACGCAATTTTTATTTGAGTATGTGGTCTATGTTAAAATTTATCTACCAAAGCTAGTTTAAATGTGATTATTGTTATCTTGCTGCATTACTTTAATTGTAAACCTTTTTAGGGTGATTTATAAATTTCGTTGAGGTAAAACAAGTATGATTGTTGTGTTGAAAAAATGCAAGTTTTTTAACAACGATAATGAGAAAAAACTTAACTACGCCTTTATAGTTCGATTTAGATTAAAAACCTAATATAAAGACAGTAAACAAAATATAAGTCTAAGTACAATTAAAACCTTAAATCTAAAGTAAGCAAAGTCTTTAAACGCATTTGGAAAAACAAACGGTAAACAATCACAAACAATATCATATTATTTCCACAAACAATATAATTAACATAAAGTTTATAAAATATCATAACATTGGATATCTGTTACTATAACCATTTTGATTTTAATATTACTTCTTCGTTTTTCAAAAGCAATTTCAATATATTGTCTATTGAACCTCAAAAAATATGATGCCAACGAAAATGCTATTTTTAGTACTATTACTACCAACCATTTGCCTTTCATCCTCCAATTATCGCAGGAATTTGAAAACCTATGCAGAATGGAAGGAACTAGAATTTAATTTTCCAACAAGGACCGCGAAGGCAGCTGCTCTTAGAGACGGACGATATGTTCCTGGCAATTCAATTCTATATGGTGTTGACGTTTGGTATAAAGGTAAGAGATTTGTGACTTTCTTATTATTATTGGTGGTTAATCACACTATAAATCCTTGTAGAACCATAATTATTATCAGAAATTTAAATTAATTTAGATTCAAAAAACCGCAAAGTATTTGTGGGCGTTCCCAGATTGAGAAATGGAGTTCCCGTTACTCTTGGATACCTTTCTACAAAAAAAGGAAAAGGTGGACCAAAACTCCAACCATATCCTGATTACTCATGGCATTCATCAAATGGAACGGACTGTGATGGTTTAACTTCAGTTTTTCGAATTTTTGTTGATAAATGTAAACGATTGTGGGCTCTTGATAGTGGACGATATGGGAATTACCAACTTTGTCCACCCCAAATTCTAGCATTTGATTTGGAAACAGACAAACTAGTACACCGGTATCGAATACCTTCTTCACAATATACAGCAGAATCAAGATTTGGAACAGTAGTAAGGGAAATTATTATTGAAAATTAATGTTAGAAAAAATATTACAGTAACAATTTCTTTGACCCACAAGGTTGTTGATATAGAAGAGTCATCACATGAAAGTTGCAAAAACGCAATTGTTTATATGACCGACGCAGGAGCCAATGGCTTAGTTGTTTACGATTTAAGCTGTGGTGAATCATGGCGGTTCGAAAACAAACTAATGAATACTGTGCCGAAATTTGAAAATATTACTATTTCTGGACAGTCATACGTTTCAAAGCTTGGCATATCAGGATTGGCTTTTTCTCCAAACTATATACCTCAAAAAGAAAGATTACTTTACTTTCATGCTGTTGCAGCAGAAACAGAGAATACCGTTCCTTTGAGCTTCTTGAACAACAAAAAAAATTGGATCCCAAACCCAAGCACATATAGCCAAGTATTTAAGGTATTGAGTTTGTCGGGGAGAAAGTGTAAGTTTCAAATACATTTCTAGCTATAATTTAAATTTCAGACTATTGGATCACGTGGAGTACAGTCTATTGCCGAGGCAATGGATCAATATGGTAATTTATTTTTTGGCATATGTGGTCCTAACGCAATAGTATGTTGGGATTCATCTAAACCTTATATAAAATCTAATTTGATAATTGTATTCAAAAATAAAATAAAATTACGATTTGCTGCTGCACTTAAAATTATTACAAAACCCAGAGCAAAGTTTGGGTTGGGAGAGCAAGAACTCTGGGTTTTGACAAACAATTTCCAAAAATTTGTAACTAATACGTTGACATCGGATGAGGTTAATTTTAGAATTTTATATTCATCAACTGAGAAGCTTTTAGATGGAACAAAATGTGTAGGCAAATCACTTGAGTAAAGCCTATCCATACTATAATGGAATTGTATTTAATGTTTTAGGGCAATGTATAATAAAATTGCTTATTGGAGAATTGGAGAATTTAATTTGAGTTTTTTTTCAACTTTTGAGCTAAGATATAAATATTATATATATATATATATATATATATATATATATATATATATATATATATATATATATATATATATATATATATATATATATATATATATATATATATATATATATATATATATATATATATATATATATATATATATATATATATATATATATATATATATATATGTATATATATATATATATATATATATATATATATATATATATATATATATATATATATATACATATATATTGAAAATCCTTGAATGAAGATTTTTGTTTGTGGTTTGCGATAACAAAGATGACTTATTTAAAAACAACTAATCTCTCTCATGGTTTGTAGTGGAATGGAATGAACATTTATTAAATTTTATACTTTTTTTCGATATACGGTACAACAGTTACATTATACAAAAAAAATAATAATTGAACAATAAAAGAGAAAATAAATTACATAATTTGAGAGAATTTAAATTTAAATACAAAGTTTGTGTTTATCTATTAGGTTATTTCGTAATGGATGATAAAACATCTTCGTTACGCGTAAACATATATATATATATATATATATATATATATATATTATATATATATATATATATATATATATATATATATATATATATATATATATATATATATATATATATATATATATATATAATATATATATATATATATATATATATATATATATATATATATATATATATATATATATATATATATATATATATATATATATATATATATATATATATCAGGCACGAAGCTTGAGTTTTTCCATAACGGAAGCACATTGCCTTATTTGCTTTTTTTGCCCAAGGGATTGCGTTTCGTATGTTTTCGCTACCACTGCATATTATAATATTTTTTAATTTTATTCTTTCTAAAAAGATTTCAGTTTAAATGTGTAAACGCTTGCGATTAATCTGTTTATATTTTTATAAATATATAATATTAATATTAGATTAGCACGGTTTTGATAAAATACGAATTTCCATCTTTTTTTTTATTCAAAGTTTGGCATGTTTTGTGTTAATCATAATAAATTATAAATTAACGTCTCTGAATATCGGAAGATACCATGCCCAACTAGGGATTAGGATTAAGTTTGAATAAATTAAGCTTCTTTAAGAAATTTCTGGACGTTAACTTTAAAATTTTGAGGATTAAATCTATCAAGGAAAACCCATGTAGGTGAGACATTCCATAGACGCAAACTCTGTTGAAAAAATAACGCTGAGCAGCAACAGCTCTGCACCTTTTTATATGAAGTGTAAAAGGATGGGCTACAACATTTGCTCTGGTGTAACGCGATAGGTTTGCTAGTTCAGATAAGAATGATGTGATCTCAGTGGAATTGTTCATCCTTTTGTTCATCCATAATGTATTTCTAGAAAATTATCGGATCAGCAACATTTCTTCTGTGCTGCAAGGAATCAAGCTCATTAGTGAGAATTGAGTTACCAATCAGTTTGACAGCTCTACGTTGAACAGAATCAAGACGCTTCAAACTTACTAAAATATACACCAACCCAGATGTGAGGGACGTATAAATGAATGGGGGAATACAGGGACGTATAAATGAATTATATATTAAAAAAAGCTGTTCGCTATTGAAAAACTTGCAACATTCTCCCTAAAAGCCAATTTTTTAACAGTGTTCTTAGCTAGGTTAAAAATATGAGAATTTCTTTTCAGAAGTTTTAAAAATTCGTTCTCCACAAGATCTTTGGAGTCAAACTTTAATGAAAACGGATTGGGTGCGGACAACCTAGAAAAATAGCATACCTGTGTTTACTTGTATTAAATGACAACACTGTTAACAAAACTCCAGTCCCCAATCCATAAATGTCGTTAGAACCAATAGGTGAATGTAAAAGCATTCGTTTATTGGGTGTCACAGTTTCAAATGACCTACTCTGGAACGATCATGTAATGGCGATGGCAAAAAGCGCGTCTAAAAACTCGGCCTCCTAAATAGATGCAAAAAATTTTTTACTCCATACCAATTGCTCCATGTTTATAAGTCCTATATTCGTCCCTGTATGGAGTACTGCTGTCAAGTTTGGGGTGCTGCCTCTGTTTCCATCTTGGCCCTCTTGGACTCTGTTCAAAAGCGAGCTATACGAATTGTGGGTGATCGAACTTTGACATCAAAACTTGATTCCCTACAACATCGTCGCACTGTTGCTGACCTCGTTGTTTTTTACAAATATCGTCATCAGCAGTGCTCAGACGAAATCAGCGGCATCATGCCTCAAACTTATTCTTACCCCCGTTCCACTCGGCAATCGGCTGCCGCAACCAGTGAAACGGTAAAGATCCCGCGCTGTCATACTGGCAGATCGCAGAGAGACTTCTTTGTCCGAACTGCGTACAAATGGAATAGTTTGCCGGAACACTTAGTCTCAGGTGGCTTCATTCCACAGATGTTTAAAAAAAGCGTTAATCTACACCTTAGAACGCCAGTTGTTGTGGGACCCAGGTCTAGACCTAGGTCTTAAAAGGTATTTATGTGTTGTTGTGACACATATTCTAAACCCTATTACACAACACATTTTATTAAAAAAAAAAAAAAAAGATCATTGTTTAAGGAATTTATCAAATTTGACCTACAGTCATTAAGCGCTGATGGGGAATGTATATTACACATTTCCTGTGGTGCATGAAGTGTGCTATCATCGGAATAAAACTATGAATAATATTAACAGTTGCATTGCATTCAACAAATCGTTAAAGAAAATAAAAAAGCGAGTTGGTGACAAGGGCAACACGGAAAGTTTCACCATAGTTTTCAAGAAATTTATTCTAGACATCAGTGACAAAAGAAAGTAAATCACCCGTCGCCCTTTCTTTACGGAATCCGCATTGCCTTTGATTAAGCAATTTTGAGGACTCTCGTTGTATTAAAAAGAAGCTCATTATATTAAAATAAAAATAAATGTGCATGAAATGTGTTTATAAATGTGTATTATTGTATAATAACAAATGTGTATTAGTGTACACATTCAAATTAAGCCACTTATTGTTGGGCATTTAGTAACACAAAAATTTCTTAAATATTTATTTAATATTTTCAAGAATTTTTAGAAATTTTTATAAATTGAATAATGAAAATTCATCGTTAAAAATTAAGATATAAAATAACCATTTTAATAATAATTATGGATATAACAAAATATTATATATCTAATTGTGCACTTAGTTACCGTAGAACAGCGGTTTCCAAACTTTCTGATACTGCGACCCACATAAGAAAAAAATAAAAAATTGGCGGCCCCTTATTAGATAAAACAATAAAATAATATAAACACATTTTCAATTTGTAAAAAGGATTGTGTATTCATAGAATAAAACTAAACAAAAATTAAAAAAAATTTAGTATGTATATTTATAGAAAAAAATTTAATGTGATGGATGAGCGGTGTTATTGTTGAAATAGCCACCCGAAGTGGTTTTTCCACTACTAAACGATTTCGATTTCATGGCTGCTAAAGCAGAAAATCCAGTTTCGCATAAATATGATGTTACGAATGGTAATAGCACTATAATAGCTCTGTCCGACAAAGTAATATAATCTTTTTTTCGTTCTACCCAAAATTGAATTAAAGTTTTACTATCAAATTCCTGTTGCAATGAAGTATCGCAAGATATTTCAATCAGTTGTTATTTTTCGAAAATAGTCAATTCAAATGCATCAAGTTGGTTATTCAAAAATGGATTCTGGATCCATGCAAACTTTGTAAAATCAATATCATTGAAATAATGTGAAAAATTTTTTAGTAAACTTTGCAAATGTTCTATAAAAAGATTTTTGTTTGCTTTAATATTGTTTCTGGTACCGGTGTCATCTAAAATTGGAAACATGTCATATATATCCTTTTCTAAATTGGATATCCATAGCTCCAATTTTAATGAATGCCGTGACTTTGTCTTTTTGAATCAAAGCATGCATTTGTGGAACTTGCATTGATTTATTTAAATCGCTTAATTTTTTAAAAATTTCAACTAAATAAGCAATTTTAAGAATAAAGTTATCGTTGCGAAAGGAAGATACCTCATCTTTGTGATTTTCAGCAAGAAAGATCGCAATTTCGTTTTTAAGTTCGAACACTCTTTGAATAAATTTTGAACGAGATAGCCAACGTACTTCACAATAGTACAAGAGTGATGTATATTCAGCTCCCATATCTTCACACAACTTTCCAAATAATCTCGCTTTCAAAGGACTGTTTTTGATATAGTTTACAACTTTTGCAACAATATGAAATATGTTTATTTATTATTATTATTAAATAAAATTATTATTATTAAATTAAAAACTTCATGACCCCCTTGAGGTTATTACGCGACCCCCTTGTGGGTCGCGACCCACAGTTTGGAAACCGCTGCCGTAGAAGTTTCTTAGAAACTATTTCTTGCGTTGATAAAAATAAGAACAACTTGACAAAATTAATTTGCTTGCATCGAAATTTGTTCGCAAATGCCCCTAAGTGTCCTAAATTGTTTCCTAAGTGATATTTTTAGACGTAAAGATATTTCTCAACTGCATCTCCTGTGTTTACTACAAAATTTGTTTATATCAAAGTTTCCAGTGAATAATTAATTAATAATTTTAACTTAAAATTGGAAAACTTCTTGGATATTTACTAATCATAAAATTTAAAACATATAAAATTATCTGAAAATTTGTTTAATAAATTATTAAAAAAACAGCATTATTTTTTTTACAAATTTTATAAATAAATTTTTTACTTAAAACTTAAAAGGGCAGGAAACATGAGTTTTCAAAAAAATGGTATATTAATATATTAGCTATTTTTAAAACATTAAAATGTGGAAAGGAACCAAATTTCTTTTTTTATTATGTAATAATGGTTTTCAAGTTCATCTCTTTATCAATATCAAAACAAATTTTTCCTGGCTAGTGTAGATGGCAGTTAATTTGAGCAAGTTTGATCTGCAATGGAACGCGCTAATATAGTGTTCATAACAATATTTTTCGAAGCTCAGAGTTAGACGTGATCATAAATTTCGCATCTTATCAATTTTCATCGTTTTGAGAAAATCGATAAGATGCGAAATTTATGATCACGTCTAACTCTGAGCTTCTAAAAATATTGTTATGAACACTATATAAGCGCGTTCCATTGCAGATCAAACTTGCTCAAATTAACTGCCATCTACACTAGCCAGGAAAAATTTGTTTTGATATTTTATTTATTTTAAAGTTCCCTAGGCGATCTACTCAAAGCTACTCCAAGCAAACTTTATAGCCTGATTCAAAATTATTATTATAAATTATAAAAAAAACAATAAGATTTGTTCATTTAAAGCTTTAATCCGTAGCCTACTATTGTGATAATTTGTCTCAATAATACATGGAAGAAATGTTATGAAAAATAAAGTAGAAAAGAATCTTCGGGCTTCAAGTTATGCAAACAATATTTAATTTTCAAATATTTGCCATGTAAATAAACATATGTTTGAAAGACGAATTCTACGTAGTTTGATTTTCCCCAAAATTGTGCAATGTTGTCTAAGTTCCTTTTTGTGTAAGCTCGAATCTACTACCAAAGTATCATCAAAACTGCTTGATCACTACAAACTTTAGTGTTACATTTGAAGTAACATAAAAAAAAACAATTTAGCTTAATTGATAATTAATAATAAAAATTATTAATTAATATTATGCCGATTTATGTCTTGCTTTAAATTTTCTTTCAAATTGGGATCGTAAATTTTACAAAGTTTAAATAAACAGCTGCTCGAAAGACTTCTTACTATTTTGTCCAATTTTTAGCATAAACTAATCATTTGGTATGTATCAAACCGAATCTCTTCCCAAAAATTCGTCAAAATCGCTATAAAACAAAAATTTTTAAAATTAAATTGCACTGGATTGATTTTATAAATGCCATCCAGAAACACATTTTTCATGAACATTAAATTTTACGTTTGTTGTTGCTGTTTTTTAATTTTTGTATGGATAGAAGAATGAGTTGAGTCTTATCATTCTTTTTAGGTAGATTTCATATAAAAATCTACCTATTGCAATGGGCTTCATCTCGGAATTTCGGAAAAATTTTGGTGCCAAACGACTATTTGTGATAAGCGGAGATGGAAAAACAAAAAAAAAAAAAATTATATATATATATATATATATATATATATATATATATATATATATATATATATATATATATATATATATATATATATATATATATATATATATATATATATATATATATATATATATATATATAACGATATGAGGTATAACGGAATTTAGCGGCACTCTCACAGTCGCATTTTTCGACCTACACCAAAATAATTTTCTGTGTATGTTTCGGCAAATAATGTCTTGGACAAGTTCGTGAACTGGCCATATCCGGGTACCGGTTAAGCGGCTAGAGCCTAAAAAGTCGAATAATCTAGGGCACTATAACTTCCATTTGAATAATAATATTTTAATAAAATTTAAAAATATTGAATATTTGAACCTTTTTTTATCATTTTTATCCAGATGACCACTTTGGCGTTTCAGGTTCCTCAAAAATCAGCTGTTTTTAAAATTTACTAAACTTTGCTGCCCTTGATCTAGCTGAAATGGCCAAGCTCATAGTTGAAAACTTTTTTTCACGTACTTAAAATATAAATCTTTCCAAAATTTTCAAAAATAATAGTTAACCGTTAGACTTAGGTTGAGACCCTACGGCTGTTGAAATGAAAACAAACGCAAAAGGCAATGCTTTCATCATGTTTCAGTTTATGTTATTTAAATTCATCTTAACTTTTAAACATACTTTTCAACTATAGCCTCAAAAAATTTCAGCTTTCTAACCCAAAAGGTTCCATTTTTATAAGCATTATAATGCAACCCTTACAAGAGAAATATCAACCCATTTAATACCATAGAAAAATTATCAAAATCTCTTTTGTTTTTATTTTTTTTACTAAGTAACCGTTTGAAAAAAGATTAAATAAGAACAAAAAAACACAACAAAAGATGATTTTGAAATAAAATTGTTTGATAATGTTTGATTATAAATTATGTGTGATGGTATAATTGTAGTTGTGACGTAGTTCATTTGATCTTTGGTGGATTTAATATGTTATTAAAAGTAGTTTAAACCAACTTAAATAAAACTGTTCCGAAATTGTATTGATGGCGTTAGTTCGGATAATGTATTTAATTTGGTTCGATAATTTTTTTGAATTATTCTGTTTCTACTTATATTTTTTATTTAAACTAATCTGACTTATCTAATTTTATTTGGACACAAAACCGTCTGACCCCGAAATCTACCTATTTCTAGCGGATATACCTGCCGCTGGGATTTTTTATTTTCATATACGAATTCTGTTTAATAGTTTTGACTGTTTGATCATTGAATGGTGTATTTTTTGAAAGATTTTTGTTTTGTTTTAATTGTGTCGTGTGTTTCTTGAGAAAATGAGTAAAGTAGTAAAAAAGATTTTGATATACATATTTTTAATAATTTATAATTTGAAACAAATTGAAAATTATTGAGTACGGAAGCACTCATTCAAATCAATATATAGAGGATTCGTGCCTGATATATATATATATATATATATATATATATATATATATATATATATATATATATATATATATATATATATATATATATATATATATATATATATATATATATATATATATATATATATATATATATATATATATATTAGACTGGTCGTTAAAAACTAAATTTTCCGAGACGCCCCCTAGAAAAATTCTTTGTGGTCAAAAAACCACAACGGCATTATTTTTTTTTTTTTTAAATCAAAAGAACACGTGCCGCAAAATCGTCGAAGTTGATTTTTTGAAAAATTCGTAGATTTTTCCAAATATCTCATAAAATATGCAAATGTCAAAAAAAATCACATAACCGTTTTTGTAGGAAGATTAATTCTCTACAAAAAAGGCCTATGTCATTTTTTCCCGAAAACGTATAGTTCTCATGATATATTGAAATTAAACTTGTAAGTTTTCGTAATTTTTAAAAAACATAAAAATTAAAGATGACGAAAAAGTCCTAATTTTCTTCTTATGCTATAGAATGAAATGTATAAAAAAATAACCGTGACAAAAAACATCAAAATTAGTACTTTTTCGTCGAAATTTTCATCATTTGGTTTTACGAGTTTCGAAGAATTTCAAGTTTTATTTCAAAATATCATCAGAAATATAGGTTTTAGGAAAAAAATGACTTGGACCTTTTTTGTAGAGAATTGAATTTCCTACAAAAATGATCATGTGATTTTTTTTGACATCTGCATATTTTATGAGATATTAACAATTTAGTCAAAAAATAAACTTCGATGATTTTGCGGCACGTGTTCTTTTGACTTAAAAAAAAAAAAAATAGTGCCGTTGTGATTTTTTGACCACAAAGAATTTTTCTAGGGGGCGTCTCGCAAAATTTAGTTTTTAACGACCAGTCTAATATATATATATATATATATATATATATATATATATATATATATATATATATATATATATATATATATATATATATATATATATATATATATATATATATATATATATATATATATATATATATATATATATATATATATATATATATATATATATATATATATATATATATATCAGTGGCGGATTATCATACAAGTTTTTAGGCAACCGCACCAGGGGCCCGCGATACAGGGGCCCCAAGTATAAACAAAAAAGAAACTAAAACCAGACAAGTTTGAAATATATTTATTTTCAGGCATTTAAATTACATTTTTTCTGTATTTAAGTCTTACAAACTGGTCTATAATTTCATCGAATTTAATTTCGTCCAAAATTTCATTTTCAATAGAAAGAATGGATAAATCGTTCAAACGATCATTACTCATAGTATTACGCAAATAACTTTTGATTAACTTCTGTTTTGAAAATGATCGTTCGCCTATAACATTATCGACAAACATACATAAAAACATTCGTAATAAAATATCGATATTCGGAAAAGTGGTGGAAAGATTATTATTGAACATTGTTTTGTACATCGATTCATAATTTAAATTATCAAATGTGAAATAATTTTTGGCAAATTGACATTCGTCAATCAATTGATTTGCATTGAGATCTTTTGGGTATTTTGCAGTTATTGTTCTGCAAGAATTAGCTATCTCTTCATCACTCATTAAATTTAGATGTATCAAAAACGAGTACTATCTAGATCTTCATAATATTTAGCACGCTCTCTTAGATTGAAAAGAAAAGCCTTTAAAGTTGGCTTGAACAACGATTTTTTAAGGTGGTCTTTTTGTTCCTCTGGACAAAGTGATTGTGACCTTGAGCAAGTTTGAATAATATTTGCGGTTTGAATATTAGATGAAACAGAATTTAATAGCTGATAGGCATCATCAAAAATTTTTTTGTAATCTTTATTTTCCAAATCTGTAACTATTAAATCAAACAGTTTTTTGTCACCGAGACAGTTAAATTAGATTCTTGTAATGCTCGATTCACAAAATTAAACTTGGTTAGTATACTTTTCTAGAGGACAAGCATCAAACTATTTTCGAATTGACATAGTTTTTTTTATCAAACCTGTTACCACCGCTTTGTTATCATCACTGAAGCTTTCCTCATGTAGGAAAGATTTTAAAACATGCAACACTTTCAAATAACAAGTCTGTAAAACGTGAACTGATTCGTATCTAGCTGACCATCTCGTTCCAGTTGCTCTCTTTAGCATGTATTTGCTATTTTCGGTTAATTGTCCTTGTAATCGATTCCATCGAAAATGGGAATATACGAAAAATCCATAAAGATTTTCAACCATAGGTGCGTTCGATTTGACTGATACAACTGAAAAAACAACAACAATTGCATTTAATTTTTCAGTTGCTTCAGTTGTTTCAGTCAAATCGAACACGGCTCATATCAAAAAACTTAGTTGCAGCAGTATTGCCAGAAACACTATTTTTACCGACTAAATTTAATGAATGAGCAGAGCAAGGGACAAAAATTGCTGTTTCATTTGTTTGACGAATCAATCTTTGTAGGCCACCATAAATACCTGCCATATTGTAAGCGTTGTCATATGACTGGCCTCTACAATTATCAATGTTTATTTCGTTTTCAATGTGGAATTTCATAATGATGTCAAAAAGATAATTCGATGTATGACCTTCGATTTCAATAAATGAAATAAATCGTTCACAAATGGTATTACTTTTAACATATCGAACACAAAAAGACAACTGGTCTGTATGGCGCACATCCTGAGTGGAATCGACACTAAACGAATAATATCGAGACTCTATAATTTCCGAAACAATGTGATTTTTAACATGTTTTGCCATGATAGAGATGAATTCTTCACAAATTGTGCTTGAGAGATACGATGCTTTTCCTAAAAATATTCCGAATAATAAAAAAAAATCATTTGTGAATGTAACATGAAAAGAGTGTACCTTTTCCTTTATTGCCCAAACGAGAAATATGTTCTTGTAAAAAGTGATCAAATTTAGCCAATAATTCAAGAGATCCAAGAAAGTTTCCATTGTGTTTTGATCCTAAAATTTCATCGTGACCACGGAAAGCAAGTCCTCGTGATGCAATTTTAGTTGTATTATTAAAAGATTTCTCGAAAGTAAGTTCATTTTTGATACGCATTTTATATGTAAAATTATTGGTCATGTGATATTTAGACTCTTCATGCTTCGAACTGTGATGAATTATTCCAATTATTGAATCTTTTTAATGAAAATGCTTGCGATTTTCCATTCAAATCACCAAATAAACGGCATACAAAACAAAAAACTGCTTTGGCTGACGGTGAATAGATTAGCCAATCTCGTTTAATTTTTGTTGCATCTGTGAGTTTTCTATAAATATGAAACTCAGTGAATTTTCGACCATATTGTTCATAAACTGAACTTGTATGAATTTGTTATTTCTTCTAAAAATAAATAAACTCAATTAATTTGTTTTAAATAATATTTATTTCAATTTGTTTTCTCTCTGCAGGTCACACCGTTAAAATCAGAAAACCAAAGAGACCTTTTCTTACAACAACATACGTATTATATATTATTATGACATTGTATATTAATTAGTACTAGAACTAAAATATTTAATGACTGGGATGACCTCTGGATTTCAACTCTCAAATATGTTGTGTTGCTGTTTTCAGTATTATTTACTGATCATATATTTTGTTTGGTTTTCACAAACTTCACAATTGATTTTTTTGAAGAGATTTGACAACTTCATAAACATACTCCGGCGTCTTAAGGAATTTGTTTCTTAAGTGGTGTTGCATTTTGTTGACCAAAAGATTGATGGTGCTCTTTCTTCATAGGTTTTTGGCATTTCCTCCGTCAAACCTTTATGTGTTTAACCTTTTATGGCGGGTTGACTCGCCTTGAAAATTGAAATTTGGTTTGTATTTTATCTAATAAAGAAAAGAATGATAACTAATTAATAAAACTTGTTTGGTTTATCCGAATAGCTTTGTTGTTGAGGTTATGATGTGGTAATTGGTAATTTTACCAGTTTGTTAACTGACCGCTTCAGCTCACTATAGGCGGTTTTGACTGTGACAACACGCACAATGCCGTCAGTTCCTGGATGGATGTTAATGATGCGGCCAAGTAACCATTGACAAGAATGGGCGTTTTCATCGTGGATCAATACAATATCGTTGATAACTAGCTGTTGGGATGTAGTCTTCCACTTATAGCGATGCTGTAATGATGTTAAATAGTCCTTTGACCAACATTTATAAAATCCTTGTACTCGTTGCTGCAAGTTTTGCCATCTAGATAGCTTGTTCATTGGTACACTGGTTAAGTTGGGTTCTGGAATGCTAACTAATGGCTGGCCAATGAGGAAATGACCTGGTGTCAATATTAGTAGATTTTCCGGATCATCATCAATTTTGCATAACGGGCGCGAATTGAGAATGGACTCGATTTGCGTGATAACAGTAGTAAGCTCCTCGTACGTGGCACTGACATTCATGACCCGTTTTAAATGATACTTGACCGATTTTACGGTCGATTCCCATAAACCCCCGAAGTTAGGTGCTCGTGGAGGAATCCAATGAAATTTTATGTTTTGCTGCAACGAGAAATTGGATATGGATGAATTTTGCTGTTGATTGACTAGTTGTTGTCGCAGCGTTCGTAGTTCTCGATTCGCACCAATGAAGGTAGAACCGTTGTCGCACCAAATTTCTTCCGGAACTCCTCTACGCGAAACAAATCTCTTAAGTGCGGCCAAAAATGACTCTGTGTGCAGACTGGATACAACCTCCAAGTGAACCGCCTTAACACACAGACACACAAACACCGCAATATAAGCCTTTTCAGTTGGAGCGGATTTCCGTTTGCTTGTTTTGATAACTATTGGTCCGGCATAGTCCAGGCCTATTTTTAGAAATGGTTTATTGATGGTACAACGCTCTTCTGGTAAGTTGCCCATTTTTGGTTCCATTTTCGTTCCACGATGGCGAATACAGGTTACACAAGTCTTAATATATCGTTTTATCGTGTAACGGGCACCGATAATCCAGTATTTCTGTCTGACTGCTGTCAAAACCAGTGAATTACCTGCATGAAGATTACACACATGAACTTCCTGAATGATTAAGATATTGATTAAATGATCTTTCGGCAAGATGACTGGATGTTTTGCTGCATAGCTTAATTGCGAATGGTTTAACCGCCCTCCAACTCGTAGTAAGCCCTTATCATCAATGAATGGATCTAATGAGGACAAATAGTGACTTGTTGATAGTGATTTACCAGCCGAGATAGTTGATAATTCTGTGTTGAAGCTGGTCTGCTGAACATTCCGAAGAATTACGGTTTCTGCTTCACATAACTCTGAGGGATGGATGATACCACCTAGCTTCAACACATGATTCTTTGATTTGGGTCTACCGAATCGTAGTATGTATACCATGACCTTACGCAGTTTAAACCATGACGAATACCTTGCTATCAACTGCGCAACTATGGTTTCTGGCTTTGGTGTTTCTACAAATACTTTGACAAATTTGGTACGCTCTTCTAATACTTCTTGATCGCTAGGTACTGTTATCTTCATATTTTGCGGCCAACTGTTCTCTGGATTAATTAACCATGATGGCCCCTTCCACCACTGATCTAAGCTTGGTATCGCTTGAGGTTTCACTCCTCGGGTGATGTGATCAGCTGGGTTCTGCTCTGATTTGATATGAGCCCAGTTGCTGCGAGGTACTGTATCAAGGATTCGAGATGTTCTATTGGCTATAAAACTGGTCCATCTTCTAGGAACATCAGATAACCAGTGAAGCACGATCATAAAATCGGTCCAGGCATGGATCGATATGTTATCGTACTGCAATGAACTTATGCAGAATTTGACCAGATCACATACTAAAACTGCTCCGCACAACTCCAAACGCGGTAAAGAAATCTGCTTCAGTGGTGCAACCTTGCTTTTTGCACATATTATGTTGACAGTTATGTTACCCAATTCATCTTCGGCTCTCAGATAGATGACTGCTCCATATGCTGCTTCGGAAGCGTCGCAGAATGCATGTAATTGAGTAGACCTTGGCTTCAAATGGGTTGTCAAACATCTGGAGATGCGAATGTTGGTAAGATGAGCCATTTTATCCTGAACCTCCTTCCATGCCCTGATTATTTGTTCTGGTAACTGAGCATCCCAATCAACTTTGATCAGCCAAATTTTTTGGAGTATGAGCTTAAATAGAATAATCACAGGAGATAACCAGCCGAGTGGATCGTAAACTCTTGATGCCGCTGATAACATGCTGCGCTTTGTCCAATCAACACTGTTGCTTGAATGTTGTACCTTAAACTGAAACGTGTCTGTTTCTGAGTGCCAAACAATTCCCAATGTTTTAACAGCAGGATCATCTTCAATTAACTTCGGCGTATTTTCGATTTCTTCATGCGTGAACGACTGCAAAAACTCAGGTGAGTTGGACCTCCATTTTCTTAATTGAAACCCACTGGAGCCTAAAATGGTAATAATATTCGTTTTTAGACACTTAGCATCATCTAATGAATTGCAACCCGTTAATAGGTCATCGACATAAAAGTTCGAGCAAATTGATTTAGCTGCTTCTGGATAAACTGTTTGATAATCTTCTGTACACCGCTGAAGAGTTCGGATTGCTAAGTACGGGGCACATGCAGTGCCATATGTGATTGTATTTAGTTTGTAAGCGTTTATCGGATCCTTTGGGTTCTCACGCCAAAGAATTAATTGATAATTTGCATCGATCGAGTTCATTTTTACTTGCCGATACATTTTTTCAATGTCGGCAACAAATACTATTATAGGCTTTCGAAACTGCAATACTATCGTAGTAAGGTCTGATTGAATGTTAGGACCGATGTGTAATGTGTCATTTAGTGAGACTGACGTAGTGGTTTGACAGGATGCGTCAAAAACCACTCGAAGTTTCGTGGTGCTGCTAGATGATTTTTCCACAGCATGGTGGGGAATAAAATATTTATCATCATTGCTTGCTGGAACCTTTGACCATGGAAGATGACTCATATGGCCCAATTCTATGTATTCACGCATAAACTGTGTGTAACTCTTTTGGAATTCGGGTGATATTTTGAATTTCTTTTCCATAGCTAATAACCTCCTTTGGGCTGCATGAAATGAGTTACCCAGCCGTGGTCTTGGACATTTGAATGGTAGTCTCACACAAAATCTCCCAGATGCATCTCGAGTGGACGTTTCCTTGTAATGTTTTTCACACCAGCTATCAGCAGGAATAGGTGTAGATTGACTTGGAATTTGTTCGATTTCCCAAAACTTCTTTAAGAGTATACTGACGTCATCTTGATAATTGGTAGGAGCAACTGACTCAAGAACAGTATGAACATATGTTGACTCTGTAGTATCAGAATTTAAGGTGCCTGCGACCAGCCAACCGAATTTTGAATTCTGGAGGGTAGGTAGACCAGATATTGTTTCTCGTTCGGGCTGTAATAGATCAAAAAATACAGCAGCACCTAATAATATATCAATTTCATTACTATTATGAAAATTGGGATCTGCCAACTGTATTGAACTTAAAAATTTATGATTTGCGATGGAGTGGCGTTTACTTGGTAGAAGATGAGCAATTTGTGGTACGATATATGCTTCAATAGTGATAGTGTAGTGTTTATCTACACGTGATGTTAGTGTTATCTCGGTTTTCCCTTTTGTAATTCCAGCTGGAGTTGATGCTAGGCCGTGAATTGTAATTGATGCATGTGTTCGTTTAAGACCTAGGCGTTGTATGCATGATTCTGTCACAAAGGTCATTTGTGAGCCTGAATCAAGCAATGTTCTTGCTAACTGGAGTTGTCCTGTACATGATGACACATGTACTACCGCTGTTGGTAGGATGGTTTCATGCGTTATGAAAAGCGTGTGAAATACTAGCTTTTGATCATCTTTTGATATCGCTTCCTGTGTATATGAATTGACAGATGATGCACTAGGTTGATTTGAATTTAGTGGATCATCGCAGAGAATATGATGGTTTGCAATTGGTGTTATATTTTTAGATGGTGTTATCGATGGTAGATCGCTGTCGTGAAGCAACGTGTGATGACGTTTGTTGCAAATGAGACAGCATGCCTTGTTGTAACACTTTGTGCTAATGTGTCCCTTGCGTAAACAATTACGGCATAGTTCCTTATCGAGTACGGTTTTGTGACGAGTTTCCAGCGTAAAATTTTTAAACGTAGGGCATTTGTGAATCAGATGTGCATCTTTACATATTATGCATACTTGTGTTATTTCACTACTCGTTAGGAAACTTTTGACTGAATGCTTGGAAGCCGTTGTGGATTTATAAGCGCCTTGTTCACAAATTTCCAAAGTGTCACATCTCAAATTTAGAAACTCAATAAAGTCGTTGAACGATGGATAATTTTTATCTACTGAATGTTTTGCCCACAGTTGTTTTGACTCATTATCGATTTTTGATGTCATGACATAGATGAGCCAAGGATCTCGTGTCTCGGCTTCAGGACCCAATACTCGCAGCCCACGGATAATCTCGTCTGCGTGCTCTACGAGGCGTCTTAGTTCTTTCCCATTTGCTTGATGGCACGATTTTTGATTAAAGAATGATTGAATATGTGAGTGAATTAATGGATTCAGCTTGTTATACCGCTTACATAATTTATCCCATGCCTCGGTATAATTGGCATCAGTAATACTAATGTGACGAATCAACGAAGCTGCATCGCCCCTCAGCAATCCACTTAGTATTTGAAATTTGTGCACGTTGCTTATGTTTTTACTATCATGAACCGTTGTTGTGAACAAGTCATGGAATGACGGCCAGTACTGGTATTCACCAGCAAACGGTGTGATGGTTATCTTGGGAAGACGTGCTTGCGCTGTTGAATTAAGTCCTTCATAAAATGATCGTTGTTGTGTCACGAAATTTTCCAAAGTAGTATTTAGTTCTGGACGATCAGCCACTAACGGTTTTAACTTTGCCGATGCTTCTAAAAACAGTTCACGTGCTTTACAGTACACCTCATCTACCTTTGTTGTAATAGGCTCATAATCATCATCTGCAAACAGTTCAATCTCGTGTTCGTTGAAAGTTCGGTAACTGGACTCTAAAATTTCTAATCGGCTAGCTATAGTTTCAATTCCTGTGGTAGCCGTGATTGCCTCAGCAGATTTAAGTGAGGTTTTGATCTGTGAAACCGCACGATCACGTAGTCGTTTTAGCCGTTCTGACATTTGAGGTTAAATTAATTAAGAGGTTAGTTTGCACGTGGTGTTCTAAATTATGCTTTTACTCACTTCACAATAATAATTCACTTGCTCACAAAATAATAGTATAATAAAATTGTACCTGGATTGCTTGTTGTATACCTTACCGCACGCTGTATCAATATTGAACTTCAGTTATTTGTATGAAGCTGTAACTTGTAAGGTGTGATTTTGAGCTGGTTGGCACATAAAATTATAACGCTGAATAATGTTGAAATATTGATGATTTAATCTATTATTTAGTTGAAATGTTGAGGTTTAAAACTATATAAAGTTGCAATGTTGATGTTTTAAACTATATAAAGTTGAAATAATTATTCCCGGGTTTCGGCACCAAAAAATGTTCATAAACTGAACTTGTATGAATTTGTTATTTCTTCTAAAAATAAATAAACTCAATTAATTTGTTTTAAATAATATTTATTTCAATTTGTTTTCTCTCTGCAGGTCACACCGTTAAAATCAGAAAACCAAAGAGACCTTTTCTTACAACAACATACGTATTATATATTATTATGACATTGTATATTAATTAGTACTAGAACTAAAATATTTAATGACTGGGATGACCTCTGGATTTCAACTCTCAAATATGTTGTGTTGCTGTTTTCAGTATTATTTACTGATCATATATTTTGTTTGGTTTTCACAAACTTCACAATTGATTTTTTTGAAGAGATTTGACAACTTCATAAACACATATTTTCCAGCATTTTTCATTGCATCTATGTTTTGACACGCAAAGACACCTAAGAAACTAACTGTATAATAGTGCTTTATTGTTGAGAGGAGGATCTTCTTGCTCCAAAGGAGGACAGTCCTACCGAAAATAGGACACAAAATAATCTATGGGCTGATCACTATACAAATCTAATCGATCAAATTAAGCATGAAGTGAAACTCGACCATAACATTAGAGTTAATTGAGAATACAACAGGTGAGAAACTTGTACTTGTTGACAGCCTATGTTATGAAACATATACAACTAAAAAAAATCATGTAAAACCCCGCCTTTATTGAAATGCAACTAATCGTCCAAATTTCAAAGGAATCGATCCAGTACTTAAGGAGATTACCTATTTTGAACAAACGAACATTTACATTTTTATTTATATATATATATATATATATATATATATATATATATATATATATATATATATATATATATATATATATATATATATATATATATATATATACATATATATATAAATATATATATATATATATATATATATATATATATATATATATATATATATATATATATATATATATATATATATATATATATATATATATATATATATATATATATATATACATATATATATATATATATATATAGAAGAATATTTATTGAAAATTTATTGAAATTCTATTAAAAGTTTATTGCAACACTAATCTTTATAAAATTGTTTGTGTGTTTTTTTACTGAAAATAATAATTAAAAGTATTTTTTTTACTAATTGAAATAAAATAAATCTGACTAAAGTCTAATTTAAATTCTAATTTAAATATTTTGTTTATATTTATTTCAATAACTTTTGTAAAAAAAAGTTTTAGTTATTCTATTTTCTAGAGTATCGGTATTACACCGGTAACGTGAGGAACTTTGTCAGTATTGACAAAACGGAAATTTTGGAAGCACTACTCTCGATGTAAATATGTTATTGATTACTTTCATTTTGAAAAGTTACCGTTCAGCTGGGAACGGTAACGGTAACAGTATTGACATCGAGCCTAATTTCATAGAAATAAAAAAAAATAATCAACAATCTTTACAAACAATCTTTACAACAATCCTTACAACAATCGAATCAACGCTTGAAAACCGCCACTAATTCCGGCCATATTGTTTGCGTTGTCATATGACTGTCTCTACAATTTTGTATGTCAATTTTGTTTTCTTCGAGGAATTTTTAAACGATGCCAAAAAGATACTCTTATGTTTGACCCTCAATTGGAATAAAAGCAACTAATCGTTCATTGATTCTACCATCTTTTACATATCGAATGCAAAAAGCCAATTAATCCGAATGACTTACATCCAGAGTGGAGTCAACACTAATCGAATAATAAACTGCGTCAATGACGTCGGCTGCAATACGATTTTTGATTTCTTGCCCCATGGTGGTAATAAATTCGTCACATATTGTGATTGAGAGGCACGATGTTCTACATAAAAATACCCCAATAACAATCACTTTTATCATTTCATTAAGTTTGCTTCAGATGTCGCATACCTTTTCCTTTGTTGCCAAATTTATCACTATGCTCTTTTAAGAAAGGATCAAATTTAGCCAAAAGTTCAAGAGCTCCAAGAAAGTTGCCATTGTGATTCGAGCCCAGAGTTTCATCACTCTCGGAAGTTCGGAATTAAAACTTTTGTTTTTTATTTATTTTCTTTATAAATTATATATCTTTATTTAAAATATTCGAATAGATTATTGCTTTTAGATTGCGAAATAGAGAAATTGAAAATTTTATTTGGAATTATTTATTTGAGAATCTGAGAAAACAATGGAACCCATAGTTAAAAACTGCTGCAAGAGTATCGTTTGAACTAGATAATCAATTGATGATCCACATTGTATATACTCTATTTCAGAGATTTTTTAAGTTTGTAATTGTTATCGTTTTTCGGAGTTCTGATTTCAGACATGCAGTTTTGAATCATCAAAAAATCAGTTCTGTTTTTTAGCCATCAAAAATGAAAATACTTTAATTTACTAGGTTTTTTTTCGAAGCTGATGACCGTTTTATTTAGTAATCAATTTTGGAAAATGAGGATAAAGGGCCCCAAAAATTTACCCGCACCAGGGCCCCCTGAACTCTTAATCCGTTACTGATATATATATATATATATATATATATATATATATATATATATATATATATATATATATATATATATATATATATATATATATATATATATATATATATATATATATATATATATATATATATATATATATATATATATATATATATATATATATATATATATATATATATATATATATATATATATATATATATATATATATATATATATATATATATATATATATATATATATATATATATATATATATATATATATATATATATATATATATATATATATATATATATATATATATATATATATATATATATATATATATATATATATATATATATATATATATATGGCAGTACAACCGAAAAAAAAAATAAGTCTGCAAGTGGTAAAGCAAATTTGCGCAATCCACCCGCTCATAAGGCGGCACGTCCACGGAATTTGCAGGGACAACACATATATGAATCAATAAAAAATTTTAAAATACATGTTCAAAACATCTGCGGATTGAACGCTAACCATGACCACGTGCAACATCATCTTGAGCACGACAAACCGAACATTCTATTCCTTACAGAAACAAAAGTTTCTGAAAATTTTCTCTTTATAGAATCGCTCAATCCCAAATATAGGCTCGAATCACCTTTCAAACTCCATCAGGGCGTTTGCAAATTCATTCATGAGAATGAATTCATTCGTGCTGCGTATGCACGCTTTCCAAATTTTGAACTACACGGTGATGGCTTCAATACATGGGGTTTTAAAGACTTGTCTTCCCGGAATTACTTTTTTTACAATAGCTTTATACCGGTCCCCCAACAAACGTAACCCAAACTTTTTTAATTCACTAACAAAAATTGTTGACGAGATTAGAGCAAAGTCCCCTAATTGTGAAGTTATCGTTACCGGGGACTTCAACGTCCACAACAAATCATGGTTGGAATTCTCCAAATCGACTGACAATGTTGATAATAGTGGAAAGCTGGCAGAAATTTTTGTCGCGTCTCAGGGCCTATTCCAAATTGTTAAAAGCCAAACTTTCACTCCCCATAATGGCGGTGATAATAGTTTTCTTTTAGATCTCTATCTTACCACAATGCCAGATATTACGAGTGTCGATGTAGCGAAAGGTAGTATTGGGAATTCTGATCATTATTTAATTTCATCAGTTATCAAAACTGATTTACTTAAAACTACAGCTCCCAAACCCCGTAAAATATTTCACTACTCAAAAATGGATAAGAGTGGTCTTCAAAATTTTTTTCATGGTTTCCCTTTCGACCGTTCTTGTTTTTACACTGAAAATGTAAATGTTTCTGCTCAAAACTTTACAGAAACCATCCAATTTGCTATCAATAAATTCGTCCCTTTTTCCATTGTAAAACCCAAACAAAAATACTTGAATTCGAAAGCTGCCAAAGCGACACTTAGGAACAAACGTAGATCATTTAACATATGGATTCATAACAAAACTCCCGCTAATCGATCCCAATATCTAAAGGCCAACAAAATATAAAACCAAATTATCTCAAACAAAAAGTCTGAAATTGACAGAGCGAAAGCTTCAAAACTTTCGTCTTTGTGTATTTCTGACAAAAGTTTCTACAGTGCCATTAATTCTTTAAATTCTGGTACAAAATTTTCTATTCCCCATATTATTGATGGTGATTTAATCGTCGATGATCCTGCAAGAAAAGCTAACTTGTTCGCTGAACGCTTTGCTCTGAGCTCCACTGTTTTGGAAACTTCTAAAGAAATACCCCAAATCCAGTCTTCAGGAGTTAATATGAATGAACTCCACTTCAAACCCAAAATAGTCGCCAAACTTTTAAAGGTGTTAAACATCAACAAAGCCTCAGGAATGGACAACATTCCACCCATTATTTAAAAAACCTTTTCTAAAGAACTTGCACTAACTTTGACTAAAATATTCTACCAATCCTACAAATCTGGTATATTTCCCTCGTGCTGGAAGTTGGCCAATGTCTAACCCGTCCGCAAAAAAGGACCGAAATCCGATATCTCAAATATTAGGCCAATAACTTTACTATCGGTCCTATCCAAAGTCTACGAGCATTATATTAATATACACATTTCCAAATTTCTGGAAGAAAATCATTTAATAGCGGACAGCCAATACGGTTTTCGAAACAAAAGATCAACCACCGATCTATTAAACTATGTAGCGCATTGTTGGAACAGCATACTTGATAAAGGTGGTGAAACATACGTTATCGCTTTAGACATCTTCAAGGCATTCGATCGAGTCTGGCATGCCAACTTGATCCACAAGCTCGTTGCGTATGGTTTTCATCCCAATATTGTGAAGCTGATTTTCTATCCAACCGATACATTTCGGTCTCCTTAGACGGATTTTTTTCTGAGTCTAAACTAATTAACGCTGGTGTACCTCAAGGCTCAGTATTGTCCCCAACCCTATTTCTGATTTATATATCAACGAATTGTTGAAAATCACCAGCAACCCAATAAATAGTTTTGCAGATGATAGTACTCTACACAAGTCGTTCGAGCCCCTTCCTTCAAAAGGTAAAATGCACGAACGAATTAATCCCGCCCGGAGGGACGCTGCCATAAACGTGAATAAAGACCTAAAACATGTCGCCGATTGGGGTGACCAAAACCTGGTTAATTTCAACTCTACCAAAACATAGCTGTTGATTGTTTCCAGATCAAAGACCGAGTTCCCCAAAGATATTTTATTAAGTATGTGTGATGAACCAATAGGTGAATATTAAAGCATTCGTTTATTGGGTGTCATGGACCCTAAAACAGTTGTGTAATATTTTCCAGTGTGATTTCCTATATTCAGTTTATATTCGTCAATCACTATAAAAATTAACATGGAATAGTTATATAATATCATCGATTCATAATTCCACTATGTTCATGTATGGATCTTGCAATCGGTATTCTGTTACAAATTGGTTGTAGTCTCCAATTTTAGTGCCTGTTGGTTGTAATAAATCCTTAGTGGATACATTGGTAAATGTAATTTCCTAAATATGTTTCATGGTAGTTGTCTCTGCTTAGAATAGCGAAGACTCTTTTTTTAGTACACCTATTTTTTCGAACGAGATTGTTCAGTGGACGGGCTTATTTTAGTTTATTGATTTGATATGTAAAATCGTTTTTATTTTGCTTACAAATACGCCAATTTTTGGTATAGAAAGTCTCTTATTCTATTGTGACTCTGACTCTTGATCTGATTGTCTTATTGGATGAAGTTTGACAGTGGACGCAGTTCGAATTAAATTTATTTAGTCGATTTGTTTGTTTCTAAATTTACTGAGTCCAATAAAAAGAATTAATAGTTTAATTTTGAATTATTTTTATAAAATATACAAAAAAAAAATTAACAGGTGTATGTGTTGTGCATAATTAAATTAAATAGGAAGAAAAAATTAGCAGAATCTATAGAATTGATTAGTAAATTTATGTTTTTTACACACTTTTATTTAACTTGACTTCTAGGAGCTTTGATGGGTGGAGTTTTGTGATTCATTTCTCAGTAACTTCCCATTATGTGATTGATCCCAAATTGAAAAGACAAGTTTGTTGAAGCAGTCAGTACGTATTTCTAAAACTTTTAAAGCAAAAAACTTTATAAAACTGAAGAAAAAAAATTCAAATTTTTCTTCACTCTGAAAGACCTTAAAGAATTGCACTGAAATCCCCATAAACTGGTTGACTCATTTTGAGCGATGGAATTTTGGTAATACTGTGTATATCATTATAATCATAGACATCATACATGTTTGTGTCATTTTATATGAATAAAAGGCCTTACATTATAAATAATGAACACAAAAAAAAAATAAAAGTATGACATTTCGTTCTAATTTCAAAGCTTTTCAAGACCCTTTTTCTTAAAGTTCAAATCGTTATTTTACTGTATTTGACAGATTACATACAGCAATGATAATTAGAAATCAGTTATTATGTATGAAAATATGAAAATCCATAAGATCTGAATGTCCCATTTTCTACGTTGGAATTTCGCTCATACTGAGTATATCATTATAATATATGACATATTACACATTTTTGTTATTTTTATATCGAAAAATCTTTATTATTATTGACGATTGGAGGAAACTTCTGGTGGTAAGAATCAGAACTAGTGTACCCATATAAATTTTTACATTTAGTTCATTTTTGTATACATTATCAAATTTGTGTTTACATTGGTAAGTTTTCAAGCCGAAAAACAATAATTTAAACTAAATTAATTGAAATATACATTTATAATACTTGTGTTTTTCCAGGTGTTTTGTTACAATTACAGAAAAACTACCAGAATTGTATATAAAAAGAATATTAAAACAGCCAACACGGCAACACAAAATCCAGTTCACAAAAGAACTTGGATATTACATTGTGGGGTAAAATAAAAATCTAAACTAAATCTAATTGAAATATATATTTATAAAACTTGTGTTTTTCCAGGTGTTTTGCTAAAATTACCAGAATTGTACATAAAAAGAATATTAAACGTATTATCCTGATGAATGTAAAGATGATGTAAGAATCGATGCTTTGTTCGCTCCATTCAGAGTTCGAACATTAAATCCTGTTAATCACGATTCTAAATTAAAATTTTGGAAAAATGCCATAACAAAATATTGTTTGTATTAAGGGTAAAGCAATTTAAATATAAAAGAATTGAAAAATACATTAAAAATATATTAAAATTCCTTATGTATTTCCAACGGTATTAGAGAATTTGTTTCAGAAAGAGGAAGTTAAATTAAAAAATGATTTCATGGAAATTTGACAGTATACATGGAGTTGAAGGGGTTTTAATTCGTTGATAAAAAAGTATTTCAAAGAATTTCAATAAATTTAAAAATTTAATGATACAAACAAAAGATGATTCCACAGAATATGTTTTAATTGAAAGTTTAAAGGTGAGTTTTTATTTAAGATTCTGTCTCGAGGTTTAGTTTCTATTCTTATTTGTAGAATCAAGCAACCAAAATCCAAAGGGAAATGGAACATTTAACCGAATCTGTTATGTCCTTAGCCGATGCTATCGAAAAGCTTGCCAATTCCAATTTAGAGTTAAAATTAACAAATGGAGGTGCATTGTTAGTAATTCAACAGTTAGAAAACGAAGAGTCGATAGATAATTACTCAAAAATTATAATAAAATTCGGTGCCACCGCACAAAAAGTCAAACCAATCAATGAGCTTGAACGTTCTATTTATAATCTAGAAAAAACAGAAAAACATTTCATATTGTAAGTTTGTTTCGCCGGGAGTATATTTATTAATTTTTTCTTTTGTATTTCTTCAATTAAAACCCCGTTTTCAATATATATTAATACTTGTTATTTAATTGATCAATATATTTCAGGCTAGGCCCATCTTCAGGATCATTATAAAAATAACAGTTATATCAAAATTGAAATAAAATAATTAAATGACATTTATATAAAACAAAGTTTGATATATAAACTATGAGTAAGATAACTATGTTAAAATTAACTTAAAAAATGGTTGTCAAGTGGAATTTTTTGAAAATTAACGTTACTTTAAAATTTTAAGAAAATCGAATTAAATTATAATAGTTATTCGAAAAATCTTTTTTGTCACTTTTAAAGTTGCAAGTTTTTTCTTCATTGTTTATAATTTGGCATACCTCATGTATTTGTAATTTAGTTTTATTGTTTTCTTTAACCAAAATTTGAACATCATCGAATTTAAATTGATGTTTATTTTCAATACAATGTTTAGCAAGTGCAGAACAATTATTGTTAACAATAGTCTTTTTAGAATCATAATGATGTTGATCCATACGAACACCTAATTTCTGTATTGTTTCCCCAATATAAGTTGTTTCACAATTATCACAATCAACTTTATAAACAACACCACTCTGTTGTTCTTTAGAAAGTTTTGCTTTTGAGTTGGTAAAATTATAACTATTTTTATTTTTAGGTTTCATAGCCATTTTAATATTAGGAACGTATTGTAAGCAAGACCGAGAAAGTGTTTCACTTAGACCAGGAACATAAGTTAAAGATGCATATTTATTTGAATTTTGAGTATTTGGTACCATATTATCATCTGTTTGATCAAGTGATAAGTAATTATAACTGTTACCTAATTGGTTTAAATTAGTATTTCTAACTTGACTAATCATTTTTTCAATTAAACTAATAGGATAGTTATTAATACGAAGTATTTTATATATTCTTTTTAAATTATCATTCCAAAAACTTTTATGACTATGTCGAAATATTTTTCGAATAAAAGATTTAGCAACATTTAACTTCATATTATGTGGATGTGTAGAATAATAGTTCAATAATCGATTAGAGGAAATCTCTTTATGGTACCAATTAGTAATAACCTTTCCATTATTTAAATGATGAATACTTAAATCCAAATAATTTAATATATTATTTTGTTCAACTTCATATGTGAATCTGATTTTAGGATCATATGAATGAAGTGCATCAAGAACCATTTGTATTTTATTTTCTGGAATAGATGTAATATGGTCATCAACGTATGAATACCAAAAAAGCGGAGTGAAATCAATTTTAAGTAATGCTTGATTAACAACATCATCAAGGACACATTGCACCAAAATTGGTGCCAAACTAGAACCCATAAATAAACCATTCTTCATTTTCATATATTTGTCTTCATATTTAAAATAGTTGCAATCAATCAAACAGAAACTTAAAAGATTCATAAATTCTTTCTTGGGAATTTTTGTGTTTTTACTAATGTGTTCATCAAAATCTCTTTCAATTATTTTTAAAGCTAACTGAGGTGAGATATTAGTAAAACAGTTAGTTACATCAAATGAAATCAGTTTACATCTTTCTGGAATATTTTGTTTAATAATTTTCTTAACAAATTGTGTAGAATTTTTTAAAGTATATTTAGAAGAAAAAGATATTCTCAAAACTCTTGATAAAAATCTAGCCAATTTATAACAAGGAGAATTTATTGTAGAGATCACTGGTCGTATGTTTCTGTTCGGTTTATGTATTTTAATTTGACCAAAAATACGAGGTGGAATAGAAATATAAGTTTTAAGATTCTTAGCCATTTCTTGTGTAATATATTCGTGTGTTTTATTATTCAATGTACTAATCAATCTATTATTTTTTCTTTCAAGTGTAGCTGTAGGATCGAAACGTAAAGTCTCAAAACTATCAACATCATTTAGTAATTGTTTCATTTTATCTTCGTATTCAAATAAATTAGCAATGATTGTAATATTACCTTTATCACTTGTCGAAATATGTATATCTGGATTTTCCTTTAAAAATTTAGTTGTTTTTTCCATTGCCATTAAGAGAAACTTATCGATACGATTAAATTTTGTTTTATTTTTGATATGATTTGTAATAATATAAGTCAAATGAGAACGCATTTGCTTTTGTAAGCGTTCATCAGTATATTTTGAGATTATGAATTCTATGTCAGCAATTAATTCTAAAGTTGGCAACTTCTTGATGGGAAGTGTAAATTCAGGACCCAAACTCAATAAAATCATCATTTCCTTTGGTACTTCTTTATCGGATATATTTTTGATAAATTTTTCATCTAAGTTAATATTTTCCAGTGTTTCTTGTTCTAGTTGTAGACGTACAAATTTAGTGTATAAATGTTTATTATTTTGTGTAATAAATTGAATAAATTGTGTTGTTTCTTGTACATCAGGTGTACAAAAATTTTTAAGATATTTTATACTAAAATTGCAGTCAGCTATTTCAGCATTTAAAATCACTTTATTAAGTTGTTGCACAGCATTATTTACTTTAGAATGTGCTTCTTTACATTTTGAATTAATCGAAATCCGTTGTGTTTTATGTAATATAAACATTGGAATAATATTCCATCTTCGACATTTAAGCAAAAACACAAGACGTGCCATTTGATAAGCTAATTTTTTGATACAAATCAATTCATTTTGATTTGATATGTTTGATTAATTGGAAATATTTTGCTGTGAAATGTCCACTTGGTTTGAGAGTGGATCGCAATTCATATTGTAAGTTTGTTTCGCCGGGAGTATATTTATTAATTTTTTCTTTTGTATTTCCTCAATTAAAACCCCGTTTTCAATATATATTAATACTTGTTATTTAATTGATCAATATATTTCAGGCTAGGCCCATCTTCAGGATCATTATAAAAATAACAGTTATATCAAAATTGAAATAAAATAATTAAATGACATTTATATAAAACAAAGTTTGATATATAAACTATGAATAGGATAACTATGTTAAAATTAACTTAAAAAATGGTTGTCAAGTGGAATTTTTTGAAAATTAACGTTACTTTAAAATTTTAAGAAAATCGAATTAAATTATAATAGTTATTCGAAAAATCTTTTTTGTCACTTTTAAAGTTGCAAGTTTTTTCTTCATTGTTTATAATTTGGCATACCTCATGTATTTGTAATTTAGTTTTATTGTTTTCTTTAACCAAAATTTGAACATCATCGAATTTAAATTGATGTTTATTTTCAATACAATTTTTAGCAAGTGCAGAACAATTATTGTTAACAATAGTCTTTTTAGAATCATAATGATGTTGATCCATACGAACACCTAATTTCTGTATTGTTTCCCCAATATAAGTTGTTTCACAATTATCACAATCAACTTTATAAACAACACCACTCTGTTGTTCTTTAGAA
Source organism: Diogma glabrata (assembly GCA_963693315.1). Lineage (NCBI taxonomy): Eukaryota > Metazoa > Arthropoda > Insecta > Diptera > Cylindrotomidae > Diogma > Diogma glabrata. The sequence goes on along the minus strand of OY856188.1, from coordinate 185,125,736 downwards.
AGTTTTGCTTTTGAGTTGGTAAAATTATAACTATTTTTATTTTTAGGTTTCATAGCCATTTTAATATTAGGAACGTATTGTAAGCAAGACCGAGAAAGTGTTTCACTTAGACCAGGAACATAAGTTAAAGATGCATATTTATTTGAATTTTGAGTATTTGGTACCATATTATCATCTGTTTGATCAAGTGATAAGTAATTATAACTGTTACCTAATTGGTTTAAATTAGTATTTCTAACTTGACTAATCATTTTATCATACAAATACTACAATCTCAAATTCAAGATACAACGAGTGATGCTAAAGTGTTGTAAGCTTTTAAAATTGGTTTAAAGCTATCAAAAATTTGCTTTCTGATTCGAAATTACGTTGGATGGCGTTGATGAGGCATTGGCAGATGTCCAAGAAAACCATGAGGTACATGATGATATCCAATCAACGTTGGGCGGTGGTACCACATTTAATACAATTGATGATTCTATTCTGGAAAAAGAATTAGAGGAATTGTTATTAGAAGATGCCTTGCCTGATGTTGTACTGTCTGATATTAATAAAAACGACGGAAATAAAAAGGAGAAACCAAAGGATGCAATATTAAATATGGATGGTCACACCAAAGTTGTACAAAATCACGGCATTCAAAAATTAATCCAAAAAACTGCCAAGATTTTATAGCAAATCATGGTTGTGTATCTTAAAGAAAGTTGCTCAGTTTGTTAGCAATTATTGAGTAAAATTAGTTACAATACCCGACACGGGAGAGAACTTGGCGTTAGAATGGAGGTATAAATGACAGTGTATTCTGTCATCTTTCTCTCTTTCATTTTTGATCTACTTAAAAACTTAACTTGTTGTGTTCGCATCTGAAATATTGTGTAAAGTAAAATGTCATGTTGTATTCAATTTATTTAAAATATTTTGTAAAGTTAATCGTGAAAAAATACAATTGATGTATAATGTTTTCATAAATTAGTTAAATTAGAGTAAGCCTTTAAATTGGTTGTACAATCTGTATTGCAAGTGATAATCAAATACTATTAAAATTGTGTATTAAATTGAAATGACGCGTGTTGTGTTTTTTTGCCTTAATTAATGAGTTATAATCATCAGTGTTGCTGTCATGGCCGTCACATATATAAACTGATAGTCTTTTTTATTGCTACATCGATATTTTATATGAGCTTATCGTCACATTAACCAACACGTAAATTAATTATCAGCATTATCAGCGTTTTACATCGCCATTTTATGTGAAGTTGCTGTCATCCAATACGTAAATTAATTATCAGCATTATCATCGTTTTACATCGCCATTTTATGTGAAGTTGCTGTCATCTAATACGTAAATTAATTATCAGCATTATCAGCGTTGTACATCGCCATTTTATGTGAAGTTGCTGTCATCCAATACGTAAATTAATTATCAGCATTATCATCGTTTTACATCGCCATTTTATGTGAAGTTGCTGTCATCCAATACGTAAATTAATTATCAGCATTATCATCGTTTTACATCGCCATTTTATGTGAAGTTGCTGTCATCCAATACGTAAATCAACTATCAGCATTATCATCGTTTTACATCGCCATTTTATGTGAAGTTGCTGTCATCCAATACGTAAATTGATGATCAGCATTATCATCGTTTTACATTGCTATTGTTTGTGAAGTTGCTGTCGTGGTCGTCGTCTATATAAATTGATTATCTTCGATATTGTTTCTGTCATGACCGTCGAATACATAAGTTGATTGTTATCATAGCCGCTGTTTATATCGTCATTTTCACGGATTCAATCTACACAGTTGTCACTTACATAAATTGCCTTGTCATCGTTATTACTGGTGTTTTCATCGACATTATAGAATGCATAAGGGTGCTGCTTGTTCATTGCTTACAATTGAAATACATACCACGATCTATGGTCATCCACGTACACATCGTTCGTGTATATAGTATGAACAACGTTTATTGCTGCCTGTATCACTATCCACATGAGTTGTAATCATTATAATCATTATCGTCATATTAATCGTATATATTTTATTCAGATTCATCAACTTTTGAAAGCGCTGAGCATCCTGGTACATTATATTATATGCAGTTGTGCAACAGCTGACCTATAAACATCAAGTTACGACAACCACAGATATTAATGCCTAACTATCATCAATAGAGTTTTGATCGGCATAGTGTGCACTGTTTTATATGCACATCGAAACGAAGAGAAGATCATTGCTGTTTACAGTTCTTTCAAATGCACGTGTCCATCGTCAGATATATGTTAACCTACAATAATCACATATGTCTATATATTTACTATTGAAAGAATTTACTGATCATCATTGTTACAATTGATTGATATACGATTCACGACATCAAAATTTACTTCAATGAGTTTGTGATGTGGACAACTTTGAAGAACGTCAAGAATACAGTCCACTCAAATCAAGCACACGCATCATTTGGTCCTTCGAGCCGGATTCTGGGTATTTGAAGTAAGATTTGACAATAAAAATTCAAATCAGGTATTTAATAAGTATTATAGTTATAATTTAATTCAAAAATTTAAAAATTAATTTAAGATAGTCAAAGTATTAGTCAACCCTTCAGGTTATAGACTATTGTAAGTTCAATATAATATTGTGAACATTGGTTCCTGCATTTAATTTTTAAAACTGTAATTACTAGAAGTAATTTCAACACAAAGTTGCTGTCATCCAATAAGTAAATTAATTATCAGCATTATCATCGTTTTACATTGCCATTTTATGTGAAGTTGCTGTCATCCAATACGTAAATTAATTATCAGCATTATCATCGTTTTACATCGCCATTTTATGTGAAGTTGCTGTCATCCAATACGTAAATTGATGATCAGCATTATCATCGTTTTACATCGCTATTGTTTGTGAAGTTGCTGTCGTGGTCGTCGTCTATATAAATTGATTATCTTCGATATTGTTTCTGTCATGACCGTCGTATACATAAGTTGATTGTTATCATAGCCGCTGTTTATATCGTCATTTTCACGGATTCAATCTACACAGTTGTCACTTACATAAATTGCCTTGTCATCATTATTACTGGTGTTTTCATCGACATTATAGAATGCATAAGGGTGCTGCTTGTTCATTGCTAACAATTGAAATACATACCACGATCTATGGTCATCCACGTACACATCGTTCGTGTATATATTATGAGCAACGTTTATTGCTGCCTGTATCACTATCCACATGAGTTGTAATCATTATAATCATTATCGTCATATTAATCGTATATATTTTATTCAGATTCATCAACTTTTGAAAGCGCTGAGCATCCTGGTACATTATATTATATGCAGTTGTGCAACAGCTGACCTATAAACATCAAGTTACGACAACCACAGATATTAATGCCTAACTATCATCAATAGAGTTTTGATCGGCATAGTGTGCAGTGTTTTATATGCACATCGAAACGAAGAGAAGATCATTGCTGTTTACAGTACTTTCAAATGCACGTGTCCATCGTCAGATATATGTTAACCTACAATAATCACATATGTCTATATATTTACTATTGAAAGAATTTACTGATCATCATTGTTACAATTGATTGATATACGATTCACGACATCAAAATTTACTTCAATGAGTTTGTGATGTGGACAACTTCGAAGAACGTCAAGAATACAGTCCACTCAAATCAAGCGCACGCATCATTTGGTCCTTTCGAGCCGGATTCTGGGTATTTGAAGTAAGATTTGACAATAAAAATTCAAATCAGGTATTTAATAAGTATTATAGTTATAATTTAATTCAAAAATTTAAAAATTAATTTAAGATAGTCAAAGTATTAGTCAACCCTTCAGGTTATAGACTATTGTAAGTTCAATATAATATTGTGAACATTGGTTCCTTCATTTAATTTTTAAAACTGTAATTACTAGAAGTCACCCCATTTAACGCCAATTTCTCTTCTGGTTCGCGGTAATTTCTATCCGGTGATTCATTGTTGCGTACTGCGTGAGGTTTGTGCGGTCACATTGTTGACGTTATTGGAGTCATTGTTTGCGTAAAGGGTCGTCAATTCGGTCACTCTGGGTTGCCTTCACTTAAGCAACGATAAAGAGGAAACCACCAACACAGTGGTAGGAACTTTAAATTTGTGGCCATTTTCATAATTAGGTTAGCCATACGGTGTCTGATAATAGATCTGTGGTCATTAGTTATCGTATTTTCGTTTACATTAAATTCCAAGGCAAGTACTGGCTATTGCGTAAACTTCCTTATCAGCTTATCAGAGATTTGCCCAGTTGAGAATTAGTGTCCATTCTGCTCCAATCAAATCTCAGTCAAGATGGCTGATCAAATTGAAATCGACTTACTTAAAAAGCAAAGAGCAACTTTTAAGGGTCAGCTTTCTCGGTTTAAGACATCCATCACCACATCTTCCACTATCGGAGGATATGAAGCATTGCTACGATGGCTGCAATTGGTATATGAGAAATATGACACGGTGCAAACTAAGCTTGAGGTCTCCGATGACGTCTATGCTGCTGATCGCTTCAACGTGGAAGAGGACTACGATAATTTGGAAACCATCCTCAAAAATAAAATACATGATGTCAAAAAATCAGAGGATACTGCAATATCAACCTCATTCCTCAACACATCTAATCATGAGTTTAACTCTGCTAGTTTGGTGTCCTCAAGCATCAGACTTCCAGAGATCACCTTACCGTCGTTCAATGGCGTGGAAGCCGACTGGTTGGCATTCCGAGATGTGTTCATTGATTTGATCCACTCTAAAAATTTGGAACCAACAATAAAGTTTCTCTATTTGATTTCAAGCATCCGTTGTGGTACAGCATTTAGAATTATTGAAAGTCTACCGGTCACTGCCAATAATTACGAACTAGCATGGACAGCGCTTTGTGAGCGATACAACAACGAAATTAGCATTCAACGATTGCACATGCGAGAATTGTATGACGTACGGACCCCCGAAGAACATTCACACAAGTCATTGGAAATGTTTCTCGACAAAGTCACTAAACATTACAATGCACTCCAGTCTCTTAAAGTGGATGTGACAACATGGGACTTAATCCTCGTGCATCACTTGACTCAAAAATTGGACAACGCGACGCGAATATATATCGTGAAACATTCTAAGGTATCGTCAATTCTTTCATATTCAGATTTTATTCAGTTACTGCGCACTCGCCTTCGGGTACTTCAGGCCTTTCCTGTTAATTCCGCTCAGACATCTGCACGGCAAAAGGATCGAAAAAATGTAGTCTTAAGTGCGGCCCCAGTTTCATCAAGTTCTTCAGACGCTAAATGGTGTGCTTATTGCTCTGGGCCCCATTCACTTCCTCAGTGCCCTCGATTTACAGATGATAAGATGCGCCCAACTATGAGATTCAAGTTCATTAAATATAGGCACATCGGTGGCAATTGCTTGCTCGAGCATCATTTGGTTAGAGTATGTACTCATGCGGCGTGTTCAAAATGCTCTCTCAAACACCACTTTTTGCTACACTTTCCTCCACCTCCTGAGCGAAATGCAGCTCCTGAACGCTCAATGCTGACCAGAAGTTCGTCAGATCATAATGCCTGTCCACTAAACCAAATTGATGCTATCGACAAGTCATCAAGCGACACGTCTCTTAATTCACCTTGCAATGACGCGAGTTGGATATCAACCTCGTCGTTAAGTTCTACAAGTTCGTCAAAAAGAATCCTGTTAATTGGCACCGCACTCGTTGGGGTTTCGTCTGGAAGGGGTGCACAAGTTCACTGCAGGGCATTGCTCGATAGTGGGTCTACACTGAACTTCATCACTGCCAGATCGTGTGCTTTGATAAATGCCAAAAAAATTGTAACATCGAAGATTGTCTCAGGAATTGGAGCATCTGAAACTGCACTCAAACACAAAACCTACTTAACTATTTCGTCACTTGTTTCTGATTTTACGGTTGACTTGAAGTTCTACATCATACCAAAAATCACGACCGAGGTTCCTTCTGCACCAGTTATTTTTAATGCCTCAAGTTTGCCCGTTAATATAAAATTGGCTGATTCGCATTTTTATGTGCCGGGACATATTGATGTTTTGTTGGGAACGGAGATTTATCATCGGTTATTTAAGGGCTCTTCAATTTGTTTTCTGGATGAACTGCCACCATTTCACGATTCAGAACTAGGCTACGTGGTCTGTGGTAATTAAAACAACAAAATCAAAGTCGTTGAACAATCTAACCCAGCTATTGCCATGTGCAGCATCCAATCACTAGAAGATTCACTCAGGAAATTTTGGGAATTGGAAAATCTTCCGTCTAATCCTCTTTGGTCCCACGAAGCAACGCTATGTGAAGAACATTACAAGGCGAATGTCTCACGTTCAAAAAATGGCCGATATACTGTGGCACTTCCGACAAAATCAAATATTGACTCTTTAGGTTACTCGTACTTCTCAACCAACGTCAGTTCTATGCTCTAGAAAAGCGCCTCATTGCAAGGGAGGAAACGCTCATCCAATACAAGGACTTCATGAGTGAGTACCTTGCATTGGGTCACATGGTTCCGGCTGGTCTTGCTTGCACTAACAGATCCTATTATCTGCCCCATCACTGCGTCTTTAAGGATCAAAGCACTACAACAAAACTTAGAGTTGTGTTCAACGCATCGGCGAAAACAACGACACGATTGTCCTTGAATGATTGCCTCTTAGCTGATTTTACAGTTCAACAAGATTTGTTTTCGATACTTCTTCGTTTTAGGAAACATCCATTCGCTTTTTGCGGCGACATAGCCAAGATGTATCGGAAGATATTTGTGCGGGAAGATCAAACTGGCTTACAGAAAATTTTGTGGCGAAATCACCCTTCTGAGAATCTCCAAATTTACAACCTTTGCACAGTCACATATGGCACGGCGTGTGCGCCCTTCTTGGCAACTCGCACCCTAAAACAGCTCTCCATAGATGAGCAAACTAAATTTCCTATAGCAGCGAATACGCTCCGAAATGATTTTTACGTTGACGACGTACTTACAGGTGCTTCTTCTCTTGATGAAGTCTGTAAACTTAAAAATGATCTCAAAGATTTTCTCCAACTAGGGGGTTTTGAACTGCGCAAATGTTTCTCCAATATTGATAAACTGGCCTCTGAAGATCAACTGGAATCTTTAACTACACTATTATTGGGACTGCTATGGAATACGAAAACCGATCACTTCGAAACCCAGTTAGATAAGCTGCCTTTAACATCGACATGCACAAAACGAACCATTCTCTCTGAAATCTGTCAGCTTTTTGACCCTCTTGGGATATGTGCGCCGATCATCATAACCGCAAAGCTTTTCATTCAAGCAATTTGGATGGAACAAACCATTGCATGGGACGATGCACCTCCACCTGAAATTATGCGTAAATGGACACTCTTTAAACAAGAACTGCATAGTCTGAAACAAATATCAGTTCCTCGATTCGTGGGCAATCTAACTAAAACATCCATCGAGCTTCACGGATTTTGTGATGCTTCGGAGAGAGCTTACGGATATGTATTGTACATCAGAACGCTTGACACATACAACCAATACAAGGTTCGTCTGTTGTGTTCTAAAACTAGAGTATCTCCACTTAAGCGAGAAACTATTCCTCGTTTGGAGCTTTGTTCTGCGGTTTTGTTGTCCGAACTCGCCACTAAGGTGATTGATACTATTGGGATATCCTTCGATGCAATGTACTGGTGGACAGATTCGAAAATATCATTGTTCAGGATTAAATCTGAGGCGTACAAGTACGCTACATTTGTGGCCAATCGTATCTCAAGAATTCAAACCTCACCTTGCCAAGTGATTGGCATTACGTCAACACAAAGGAAAACCCAGCTGATATAGTGTCCAGAGGACTTATGCCATCACAATTCAAGTCTGCTTCACTATGGTGGGATGGACCTGAATTTTTGAAACTCTCTTCATCATTGTGGTCGTCAGCTGACATTGATCTTGATCCGGAGTCTCCCGTGAGTATGGAGCTACGAACCACATCAAGCCCAATATTAGTTCAACAATCTCAACCTGACCATTCTATCTTTTCTCGTTTTCATTCTATCACGGTGTTATATCGTGTAGTAGCATATATCTTCAAATTTTACAACAATGCCAAGTATCCTGCCATTCGACAGGGTTGTTCGTCCACACATCTTGAACCGCTTGAAATCAACATGGCCTCCACTCATCTGCTGAAAATGGTTCAGCAAATGTATTATGCTGATGACATCCAACTGCTCAAGGGAAATCATTGTTTACCGGCCAGAAGTTCACTGTTATCCCCTTTTCTTGATCCCCTTTTCTTGATGCTCAGGGTGTCTTAAGAGTTGGAGGTCGTTTGAAAAATGCATCAATTTCGGACAATTATAAACACCCAGCGATACTCCCAGCTAGTCATGTTTTCAGGACGTTAATTGTTCGTCATGAACATGTAAGGTTGTTACATGCAGGTTGTAATGAAGTGCCTCTCAAGATGATAATGGGAGTGGCCTAGCAGGATGCGTACCTAGTTTTGTTGTATTGCCGTTCGACTTAGTCTCAATCATCGTGGATAAGAGATAGTATAAACCTGCTGCTTCAGCACAAATGCAGAAATGTACGCAATTTTCAAAATAGATCAGAAATGGAAACAAATACAAGTGTGAAAAAGAGACTCTGGCGACCCCCTTCTACGAAAGAACCACGGTCGGCACGTTCAACCCCCTCGTTCGCTCACATACGCCCACACACACACACTCATTCACACCCCTTTATCATTAGGAAAAAAAATAATAAAACAATTTTACTCACCCCATGATTAAATCCCGACCTCCTATCCTGATTGTATCAGCCTTCCATCAGCACGTTGGTCACGTTGGATAATTCACGAAGATGTTTGAATATCAAAAAAGTTGTATAAAGTTGTATGTGTAGACGTGGTATAAAATGTTAAGTAGAATCGTTCAATAAACTTGCAATCAACAGTGTTGAATAATTTTGTATTTATAAACGTTGAATAACAGGATAAGTAGAAACGTGAATTAAAATTGCAATCGTTGGATAATTTTGTTGAATAAACCGTTAAATAGGAACGTTAGATGAACTTGCAATCATCAGCGTTGAACAATTTTGTACTTATAAATGTTGAATCAAATGTTAGGTAGAAATGTTAAACAAACTTGCAATCCACAGCGTTGAATAATTTGGTATTTATAAACGTTGAGGACAATGATAAGTAGAAACGTTAAATAAACTTGCAATCATCAGCGTTAAGTAGAAACGTTAAAATGATAATGTTGTTGAATCAAAATGATAAGTAGAAACGTTGTATCTGGTTGTAAACATAAACGCCAAATCAATTTATAATCACAGGTGAGTATGGTAACAATTACAGCAAGTACAGCCGAATACGTTGAAATGTAATTGTTGTAGGATGCGTGGAAATCAAAAAAAAATGTAACAAATTGTACCAACACTAGTTAAACTATTCGTTGAAATAGAACGGTAATAATTTGTATCAACGATTGTGGAGCGATACGTTGAAATGTAATTGTTGCCGGATGCGTTGAAATCCAAAAAATGTAATAAATTGCACCAATACCAGTTAAATTATTCGTTGAAGTAGAACGGTAATAACTTGTATCTACGATTGTGGAGCAATACGTTGAAAGGTAATGGTTGTCGTATGCGTTGAAATCCAAAAGATGTAATAAATTATACCAATACTAGTTAAATTATTCGTTGAAATATAACGGTACTAATTCGTGTTAATGATTGCGGAGCAATACGTTGTAAGGTAAGCGTTGCCGTATACGTTGAGATCCAAAAAAAATGTAATAAATTGTACCAATACTAGTTAAATCATTCGTCGAAAGAGAACGGTAATAATTTGTATCAACGGTTGTGGAGCAATGCGTTGAAAGGTAATTGTTGCCGAATGCGTTGAAATCCAAAAAATGTAATAAATCGTGCCAATACTAGTTAAATTATTTGTTGAAAGAGAACGGTAATAATTTGTATCAACGATTGTGGAGCAATGCGTTGAAAGGTGGTTGTTGCCGGATGCGTTGAAATCCAAAAAAAAGGTAACAAATCGTACCAATACCAGTTAAATTATTCGTTGAAGTACAACTGTAGTAATTTGTATCAATGATTGTGGAGCAATACGTTGAAAAGTAATTGTTGCCGGATGCGTTGAAATCCAACAAATGTAATAAATTGTACCAATACCAGGTAAATTATTCGTTGAAGTAGCACTGCATTAATTTTGTATCAATGATGGCGGAGCAATACGTTGAAAGGTAATTGTGTCGTATGCGTTGAAATCCAAAAGATGTAATAAATTGTACCAATACTAGTTAAATTATTCGTTGAATAAAATTGAAAATATGTAAAATATGCGACAGTAATAGCAAAAATTATATATATAACCGTTGCGCTATTAAGTCCCGTAATTTATCAAATTAATACTTGGATTCAATACAATTCAATCCTATCCTTCTCGCAAATTTCATATAAAATGTTGAGCCCGTCAATGAAGGAATATAACATCAACAAACACACAAATGGTATCACTCCACACAAACACCATCAACTAACCTTAATTTTGGTGTATATTAACGAAACTGTATTATTCAAATTGCATAATAACAATTGATTAATTAGAAATATATATAAACAGTACCTGTTTGGTTTTTTTTTTCATTGACCTTTAAATTAACTGTTACTTTATAACATTGGCCACATCTTTCATTTCTACGTGAACACAATAATCAAACCGATAACCCGTACGATTCACTATTTATTACACAAAACTAAGGAAATTTCACGGTTTTGTATCGGATATTTACAAACTTGAAAGGAAACTAACACACAATAATTTTTTTTTCATCAAACTATGATTTTTTTGTATATTACAAACTGGTTATTTCGGTTACAACTTTTTTTTTATAAAATTATGATTAGATGATAATAATTTTAATTTATATTAACATAATTATATTAAATGAATGATTCATATTTTACAATTAAATAGCATTTTCTTATGATCACTCGCCGCCCTTTTTAAATTTGCCATTTGTAAACTTTCATTTCCTTTTTTTTTTTTTATTTTGATTGATACGGCACAAAACATACAAGTAATATAATTTTTTTATTTTTTGTTTTACACAACACAAACATATATAATTTTTTTCTAATAAATTTTAACTAGTGGGATGCGAATATATTTACAAAAATATTTGAACTGATTAAACGAAGAGATTTTGATTCCCTTTAAAAAAATTAAAAAACTTAAACCGAATGCGTAATTTCTAAGCAAAAAAAAACCATGAGTTCACCATTCCGCCTTTATTTTGAAACTCAAACTCAATGATTGTCACAAGACATCAGACCGTGAAATTGTAATAGTATAAGAGAATGAATAATTTACAGTGGCTTATTATATAGCCAAAATTTTTAGTCTCGAAATCACTCGAATACAGTGTTTTAGATGTAATATAATTAATTTCCATCAAGTTTTCAATTATTGAGAACTTTTTATAGTTATACAAAAACTGTTTGTTATTTGATATTATTGCCCAAAAACAATTTTGTGATACAAAGCATTTCCGATACTTCAATAACATTTATCATTGAATTTAAAATGAATTAAATGCAAGTTCGATCGATGTTATGATGTTTAGGTATTACAAAACTACAATCTACTATATCAGTACAGTGAAGTTCAGTTCAATAACGGAAAGATTGTCTGAAGCAAAACATTCATACAAAGATAAATCAAATGTTTAACAAAGCAAAATAGTAATTCTTTGTATGTTGACGATTGGAAAAAATACGCACAGCTGTTATGAGGTTTGAAAACTTCATTGTTTAATTACGGTTGGTGTTTAGAAAATTCAAATTCAAGTAGTATAGTGAACATAATCGAATGGAAACGTAGCGTGGGTCAATTTTAGTGGATTGTAAAATTACATTTTAATGTTCATATAGATAATATTTAAGGAAATTTTTAATTAATTCAAATTAATTAATATTATATTATATTAATTAATAAATAAAATTAGTGTAATTGGTTCAATTTTTCTTTTCAAATATGTCTGTCCAGCTATTGAAAATTTAAGTAAGTTTTAGGAAAAATAAGAAAACTATGGGTTACGGGGGACTATAAGAAATATGACTATTGAAGGTGAATGGATGAGAAACTATTACGCGCTGTACCTGTTAATAAAAAAAAATTGACAACTAATAAATCTGAGACTATACGAAAAATGTGTCTGTTAATGATGGATAAAAAAAAACTATTACAAGCCACTTATGGTAATCACAAATGACACTAAGGAATCAGAGACCATAATACACCGTGTTCAAGCATTCTTCCAGGCTATCCATTACAGAACAAGTACTTTTTGGAAGAAAACTCCCGTCCAAAAAGAAGTTGAAAAAAGGCATAGACTGGTCGCAAATAGACCTTGTATATCCATATTAGTACGGTGAGGCACTTCAATGTTCTACAAATTAGTAATCAAATCGATCGGTATTTCATAGCCCAGTCTTAGCAGAAACAAACAAAAAAACAAAAAAAAACAAAAAACATTTTGGAGGGGTAACGATAAAAACGGTATTCTACTCTATTGTAAGCGATGGATAAATACAACAATCCAGACCCGATTTCGGGCAGATCTGGGGGTTCCCGGACTTGACAGTCACAAAAAAATCAATTGAAAGGAACTCGAGAAGCGAAGTACCATCTGTCATTTTCTTTTCACTATGGTCCCATCTACGACCACGTACTTAGGTCTTACGGGCTCGAACCCTACACCTGAACTAACAAGAGTCTCGTACTTCTCCGACTACGCTAGCCGGGCTACACTGTTGTACGCATCCGACCAAGTGATTCTGAAGGTTGGTCAATTAGTTTCAAAGTAACTAATTGAACCAAATTCAATACATTCAACCTCGGGATTTTAGCTTGCAAATAGTCAAAACAAAAAAAAAATAATTTGAAACAAGACCGGAACACCAAAGTGGATACACAATCGCTGAACTGTCCTTTCAAAACGAATACACCCTCATACTGTACGTCGTCAATAATCGTGACCTGCAATGGCTGTGAAACCCAAGCGAAATATATTATCACACTGACAAAAAAAAATTATTACCGATGTTAGGCGCGAATGTCCTTGGAATGATAAACACCTCTACGTTTGGAAACCAGGTCTTCCAGTTCGTAAGCAGCGCTACCCATCAACCTAATTACCCTGGTCTCAACAAACTTCTGTGCAAGTTTAGCAGATAATTTCTTACCGGCGTCACTCAAAATAAAGTTCCTTCGGAACACCGTATCACCTGGTTTAAACAAAGTTACTCGAGCTCGCAGATTATATCTTTCAGCACTTTTGACAAATGCTTCGGCAGTTGAATCAAGTATTCGTATTCGAATCTTGTTAAGATAATCAGGTCGCAGAATCGTTTCACCTGGTTCATGAAGACCATTCAACCGTCTCAGCAATTCATATGACGAACCATGAGTCACCATAGGTATTCCAAACATTGCGTAATATGGGGAACATTTAAGTGTTTGGTGCAGGGAACAACGTAGTGCACAAGCGATCTCGCTCAAGTGCAGATCCCATTTAGAGTGCTCCTCCTTTAAGTAGGCTCGAATACCAGATAGAACACTCCTATTTACCCGTTCAGAAGCGTTAGCTTGAGGTGAATATAACGCTAGCAATGTATGTTTCACTCCGTGCTTCGCCATGAAATCTGCAAACAGTTTAGACTTAAATTGAGTCCCATTATCGGACACAATAACTTCGGGACAACCAAATACGTGAAAGACATTGGTAGCCAATAGATGACAAATTGGTTCAGCAGTTAGTTTCCGTAAAGGAAACAAAAATGGATATTTAGTAACATGATCTAATACTACAAGAATAGCGATATTCCCGGCCTTTGAACGAGGGCCAAGAATATCGATATATAATCGCTGACCAATTCGTTCTGTTTTCATCTGAGACACCATGGGTGCACGAAGTGGAACATTAGTTGCTTTGATTTCTTTGCAGGTCTTACAATTTCCTATGTACGATTTAACCTGGGTATACATACGAGGCCAGTAGTAAAATTTACGAATATTATACAGGGTTTTTGCTAGACCTCCATGAGATGAGGTAGGAGGATTGTGGGCCCTTGCAATACACTCGTCAGTGTATTCTTCAGGTAACCACAATTTCCAAACCTCACCCTCTGAAGGAATATCAAGATCTAGACAAGCCAATCGTTTATAAACCCGACCAGAAATTACTTTCAGATCAATCAATGTACCGTCTGCTTTGGTAACCAGATTTACCAACTCCAAATATCGAGAAGTGTTGAAGAAAGGGGAATTAAGATCTAATTCAGGCACTGGACATAATTCAGATATGACGTCAACAGAGTCACGTCTTGATAGAGTGTCTGGAACTATGTTTAAATTTCCTTTTCTGTACTCAATATCAAAGACATAGCCCTGCAATTTCAAGCTCCAACGAGCCAATCGACCAGAAAGGTCTTTTTGTTGCATTAACCATTTTAATGAAGCATGGTCAGTTATGATCTTAAAGGCCTGACCCTCGACATACGCTCTAAATTTCTTTACTCCCAGTACGGCGGCTAGACACTCTTTCTCACTAGTGGAGTAATTGCGCTGCGCAGAATTCAGTTTCTTGGACATGTACGCTATGGGATGTTCCATACCGTCCATGTCACACTGAAGTAATACACAGCCTATACCGTCATTACTAGCGTCGCACTGGAGAGTAAAAGGTTTAGTATAGTCGGAGTTTATGAGGACTGGTGCTGATATGAGAGCATTTTTGAGATTTATAAATGCTATTTCAGCTTCTGGTGTCCATACGAATTTATTAGAATTTTTCTTCAACAAATCTGATATTGGAGAGGACATAGCAGAGAAATCAGATATAAAACGGCAGTAATAACCCGCCATACCCAGGAATCGTCGAATCTGTTTGGACGTACGCGGTGTAGGAAATTCGGAAATAGCCTGAGTTTTATCAGGATCAATTTTTAGCTTACCACCTCCCACGACATATCCCAAATATTTTACATCCGGCAAGAGAAACTTACTTTTTTCCACGTTTATCGTCAAGTTCGCACGTCTAAGACACTGGGAGATATCTTCTAACAGTTTCAGATGGGCCTCAAAGGTATCTGTAACTATTAAAAGATCATCCAAGTATACGAAGACGCACGGCTTGAGATGTGGAGGAATTACTTGGTCCATTAATTTAGTTATCGTTTGCGGCGCATTGCACAGTCCGAAAGGCATTCTTACGAACTGATACAATGGCCGCCCAGGGACCGTAAAAGCAGTTTTCTCTCGGGAGTGTTTCTCTAGAGGTATCTGCCAAAAAGCGTCTTTCAGATCCAAACTGGAAATGAAATTACTCTGTGGCAGACGACTCAAGATTCCATCTATCTGTGGAAGGGGGTATGCGTCCTTTTTAGTAACTGTATTGACCTTTCTACTATCCAAACAAAGACGACTCTTCCCAGGTTTGCGAATTAAGACCACTGGACTCGACCAAGGACTGTTAGAAACCTCTATAATACCCAGAGATAACATTCTATCCAGTTCTTCTCCCATCAGTTTCTCAATGGCGGGCGATATTGGGTAGTGTCGTTGCTTGATGGGAGCTGCAGTCCCCACATCAATAACATGTTCTATCAAATGTGTTCGACCCAGACCCATTTTTGAAAATGAAGGTAGAAGTTGGATAGTGTTTTGTAAGCGTTCCTGTTTGTCCATAGACAATTCTGAAATTACTGACTCCGTAGTCGAAAATGTAGGTAATTCAAATATCGGGTTAAACAATGTAAAAGCGTTAAAGAAATCTATACCTAGGTATAGATCTTGAGTTAAAGACGGGATAACGAAGACGTCCAGGGTTCTGACTTGGTTCATAAATGAAATCTTTGTTTTTACAAACCCCAAGATCTTCTGTCTTTGGCCATCGGCAGTACGAACTACTGCAGACGAATAAGTCAGAAGGTCTGGAGTCTGTACGATTTCTTTAGCAAAATCACCACCAATTACAGTCAAAGACGCTCCACTATCCAACAGTCCAGTATGTTGTTTACCCAATATTGACACTGTGGCATAAGATCTCACATCGTTGGCCAATTTCACAATAGAGGAAATGGTTTTGGATTTAAACATACGTCGTTGTCGCCAATAAATGCGAAAACGGAGTGCAGAACGTGTTGTAGGTTTCAAGAAGGATAATGAATCGACAAATATGTTTGAACGTATTTGCAAGTACTCATTCAATCGCTGTTGGAATGATTTGATTTTGGTCCATAAAGGTGGTGGTTCAGTATGATCGGGTGTGCGTTTCAATAACTTCACATTAATATAATGGGTGGATACCAGTGTATCAGAAGCAGTATTCAACGGGTGTTCTATAAAAGTGGATGTTGACGCTCGGTTCAACAGTGTATCGTGTACTAGTAGGTTATTGGGATTAGTAGATGAAATATCCGAAGGATCAGGAGATAAATTAAATTTGGTCTCAGATGATTCTAAGACAGGTCCTGGGAGCGAGAAAATGTGTTGGGATTCTGGCCCCCCCTTCGGTTTCCCCGACAATTTTCACAGTTCGGACATAATACATCGTCCTTTCCACATCCCCAACAAAACAATCGCTGTGATTCACGACAATCGTGCCACCGATGACCAGGTCGTTTACAGTTCCAACAAATAGTTGAACTGGTTATTCGTAGCATATTCGGTGCAGGCTGTATTGCCGCAAGTTCGTTGGATGTAATTGGTAACGATTCAGTTGGCAATTCGCTAATTTGTATTTGTGAAAATTCACGATCTAAATCCACCTCAGACACCGGTCTAGATGGTCTAATGTTTGCGCGGTCTGGTTATTGATTCGGCCCATAATTTTTCACGATCACGGCAGAGCTGGCGCAGATGTTCCAGTCCATAAATGGTGACGTATAGCAGCTCCTTTCTGATTTCCAATCGCAAGTTGTTCCGAATCAAGGAGAACAATTCCACATCCAACATCGGGACGCGTAGTTTATCTGCCAGTCGATAAATTGTTTGTAAGAATTCATCAAACAATTCAGTGGGACGCTGTTTCCTGGCCCTCATCCGCTCCTTCACTTCTTCGTCCGTCTGCCGGTCCTGAAATTCTATTCGCAGAGCATGACACAAGTCAGTCCAAATAAGCTGTCGGTTCTGGCGAAAATATCTCCAGAGCCAATCAGCTGCTCGATCGGTGAATAACAAGTACAGACAGCGGGTGACAATAGTAAAATCGCTATTTAAACACATCTCGGTCAGCCGCTCTATTCTGAAGATGAACGCTTCAACATCTAGACCATCGAGTCTACCTGAGAACGTTACGTTCCAATTTCTAATTGTTGTAGAGTGCTGTTCGAGATGTGTTCGTGTTCTAGCTGGAGCAAGAGCAGGAGGAGGCTCAGCAAACACTGGTGGTACTGGTACATTATTTCGCACAAACGCATTCACTGATGTATAATTTCCGGAATGAACCGACGGATGGCGCGGTGTGGTGGGTGATACTGCATTATGTGCTAGGGGTAACAACACTTCAGGTGCTGGAGCACGTGATTGCATCATTGAGTGATTAATTCTTGAAATTTCCTGATCGATGTGAGCATTTACCGCTTCTTGAAAACCTTGATCTTCCGCTGCAGCGGCACCATATATGGGAGATCTTTGAGCTATATTCCCTCGCACTTCATCGGCGAGTCTAGATGGTGGGAGACGGACTGCCAAGGGAGTAGGCGAGGGCTGATTTCCGGTACTGGAACGACGTTGCCAACCTGCGGTAATAGAGCGAGTCACAGGTCGCGGTGGGGGTGGCACTATTGTATAATTATTTTTATCCATCCCTCGAGGCAACCTCTGTAATTCTGCACGCTCACAAGCGGCTCGACAAATTGGGCAGGTACCATTCTGCAGCAACCAGTCGTTGAGGCAGATGTCATGAAAGAGGTGGTTACATCGAGTGAGGAGTTTTACGTCGGCCGACACTATTTCGTGTTGACAAACAGCACACGAGCTGGACCTGTCCAGAACGTCAATCTTATCAGCAGCAGACATTATGAATCTTCAAGAACCCAAACAGCCGCACACTACTCAATCAAAACCAAACAAGAATATGGAGGGTGAAGAGACAATTGTTACAATATCTATTGCGAACGTTGAAATCAAATAAACAATTTAATTATTACCAAAAAAAATTATTTTATTACAATATTTTATTACTTTAAATATATTAGAGCAGAAGTTAAAGAGTTGTAGGGAGATTCAGTTATTCAAACCTTAAACAGCTGCGCGATATCTGACCAATTCGTCAGATGTATTGATTAGGAAACTTGTTAAACGGGCTATCGCCGAGCGTGAATCAAGAATAAAAATATCTATTACTACTTACGATGTTGATGTGTGAACAATCAGTGGTAAAAACTTGTAATTGGAGATTAAATAGGTATACTACGACTATGGCAGAAGATGGCAATTGTAAAACTTTTCAGACCCAAATTCGGGCAGGTCTGACGGTTCCCGAGACGCGAAAATGATCGAACGATATCAAGCAGAACAGTGATACTACCGCAAAACACGAAAAGTATGGCAATACGTGGAGAATTTATAAATGTTTCGACAAAAAAACTATATCTATTATACAATCTTAAAAACTATATGAATAATATCGTTAATTGAGGAATGGATCAACTACAAAAAGGTTCGTGTTTAAAAAAAATTCTGTTCTAATAATTGAACACTACGAGACTTCGGCGACACGAAAACAATTTTTTTTCCTTTTTGGTTCAAGTTGGTCCCTTTCCCAATTTACCTTAACGTTATCGTGGTGGAACTCCTGGTGTTAATGTGTAATTGATGTATTCTTGATAGTTGACTTCTTGAATTTATTCTTGATCAATGGATTTATTTCTTCTTTATATATGTGTTTATTTATTCTTGAAATATGTAACCATTAATTGTTGATATATGTAATTATTTATTGCTGATATATGCAATCATTTATTGTTGATACAGATAACTATTTATTATTTATTGGACCTAAAAATTTTGAAACGAAAAAAAATATGAGTACCTAATATTATCAGCTATATAAGCTTTTATTTAACAAATATATATTTATTTATTTATTTTTTTTTTGTATGTATAAATATTTATTTATTTATGTTATATATAAAAAAATTATTTATTTATTTTGTTTTGTATAAATATTTATTCATTTATTTTTTTCATAAATATTTATCTATTTATGTTTTTGTGTATAAATATTTATATATTTATTTTGTATATAAATGTTTATTTATTTTGTTTTGTATAACTATTTATTTATTTAATATAAATATTTATTTATTAATTTATTTATTTTCGGATGGAGGAAAGTTGGATCCAACCACGGGGTGTCCATCACTCCGGGGTTGAAAGTGCCCATCGCCGTTCTTTCTATCTTTTTTTTTGTGTTTTCTTAGTTTATGTTTATTTGGGACCAAAGAAAAATTAAAACAAGCTACTCTACAGGATGGGAATTTGAGAAAGGAAAAGGGAACCAGATGGGATGGAGAAGGATAGGAAAAGGTAGGGGGGGAAAGGAATAAGATGGGGTATGTGCTGATGGTGTCTCACCCAGCGGACGAGTGCTGACGGGATGGTCAGAAGATAAATCCTCTGAACCATCATTCAATCAATCAACACTCGCCAGCTGCGATCCACGCCACCAACACATACGGGCGAGGTGCTATGACCTGAATTGATTCAGTCAACCACGGCATGAAGGCTGAGCGGACATCTTCCCTCAGTAGCTGATCGGGCTACTTTGAAAAATGTCCCCCAGTATCATCTATGGGGAACTGAACCACTCAGGCCATAGGAAACCAATATTGTCGGGAGGGGATTCTAACATTAGACAATATCAGCTCGGACTGGACTCTGAGGACACCACGAACCCGAAGCCTGACCAGGTGACCAGACTCGGACGAGAATCGGCGTATACACCAATACACGTCAGTCTAGGTCTGGCACCTGAATCACCTTCGGCCCTCGTGACATCGCCAGAAACCCAGCCCGTAACTAGGGTCCGTGGGGTTGTAATGCCCATTGGGAATACTTCCTAAGAAATATTCCCACCCTTGCGTTACAAAAAAACAAAGGAGAAGTTTTGCTGGAGGCGTAGGGACGCAACTCCCCATCAAAGAAAAGTCTGAGGGATCTCAGACTTCCTTTGCTCCTGCGCGTATGAAGCAGGGAATTGCTTCTACGCCGCCAGAGTCTTTACTGTTGTTTTAGTGGAAACAGAAAATTTAATTTTAGAAGAAAAATTTTTAAAAAAATTTTTCAAAGATTTTTGTTTTATGAAGGGACTCCTCCAGAGTCCTACATTGCTGTAGAAACCCTTAGAGGAGCCCCACGTTGGGCGCCAATTTGTAATGAAGTGCCTCTCAAGATGATAATGGGAGTGGCCTAGCAGGATGCGTACCTAGTTTTGTTGTATTGCCGTTCGACTTAGTCTCAATCATCGTGGATAAGAGATAGTATAAACCTGCTGCTTCAGCACAAATGCAGAAATGTACGCGATTTTCAAAATAGATCAGAAATGGAAACAAATACAAGTGTGAAAAAGAGACTCTGGCGACCCCCTTCTACGAAAGAACCACGGTCGGCACGTTCAACCCCCTCGTTCGCTCACATGCGCCCACACACACACACTCATTCACACCCCTTTATCATTAGGAAAAAAAATAATAAAACAATTTTACTCACCCCATGATTAAGTCCCGACCTCCTATCCTGATTGTATCAGCCTTCCATCAGCACGTTGGTCACGTTGGATAATTCACGAAGATGTTTGAATATCAAAAAAGTTGTATAAAGTTGTATGTGTAGACGTGGTATAAAATGTTAAGTAGAATCGTTCAATAAACTTGCAATCAACAGTGTTGAATAATTTTGTATTCATAAACGTTGAATACCAGGATAAGTAGAAACGTGAATTAAAATTGCAATCGTTGGATAATTTTGTTGAATAAACCGTTAAATAGGAACGTTAGATGAACTTGCAATCATCAGCGTTGAACAATTTTGTACTTATAAATGTTGAATCAAATGTTAGGTAGAAATGTTAAACAAACTTGCAATCCACAGCGTTGAATAATTTGGTATTTATAAACGTTGAGGACAATGATAAGTAGAAACGTTAAATAAACTTGCAATCATCAGCGTTAAGTAGAAACGTTAAAATGATAATGTTGTTGAATCAAAATGATAAGTAGAAACGTTGTATCTGGTTGTAAACATAAACGCCAAATCAATTTATAATCACAGGTGAGTATGGTAACAATTACAGCAAGTACAGCCGAATACGTTGAAATGTAATTGTTGTAGGATGCGTTGAAATCAAAAAAAATGTAACAAATTGTACCAACACTAGTTAAACTATTCGTTGAAATAGAACGGTAATAATTTGTATCAACGATTGTGGAGCGATACGTTGAAATGTAATTGTTGCCGGATGCGTTGAAATCCAAAAAATGTAATAAATTGCACCAATACCAGTTAAATTATTCGTTGAAGTAGAACGGTAATAACTTGTATCTACGATTGTGGAGCAATACGTTGAAAGGTAATGGTTGTCGTATGCGTTGAAATCCAAAAGTTGTAATAAATTATACCAATACTAGTTAAATTATTCGTTGAAATATAACGGTACTAATTCGTGTTAATGATTGCGGAGCAACACGTTGTAAGGTAAGCGTTGCCGTATACGTTGAGATCCAAAAAAAATGTAATAAATTGTACCAATACTAGTTAAATCATTCGTCGAAAGAGAACGGTAATAATTTGTATCAACGGTTGTGGAGCAATGCGTTGAAAGGTAATTGTTGCCGAATGCGTTGAAATCCAAAAAATGTAATAAATCGTGCCAATACTAGTTAAATTATTTGTTGAAAGAGAACGGTAATAATTTGTATCAACGATTGTGGAGCAATGCGTTGAAAGGTGATTGTTGCCGGATGCGTTGAAATCCAAAAAAAGGTAACAAATCGTACCAATACCAGTTAAATTATTCGTTGAAGTACAACTGTAGTAATTTGTATCAATGATTGTGGAGCAATACGTTGAAAAGTAATTGTTGCCGGATGCGTTGAAATCCAACAAATGTAATAAATTGTACCAATACCAGGTAAATTATTCGTTGAAGTAGCACTGCATTAATTTTGTATCAATGATGGCGGAGCAATACGTTGAAAGGTAATTGTGTCGTATGCGTTGAAATCCAAAAGATGTAATAAATTGTACCAATACTAGTTAAATTATTCGTTGAATAAAATTGAAAATATGTAAAATATGCGACAGTAATAGCAAAAATTATATATATAACCGTTGCGCTATTAAGTCCCGTAATTTATCAAATTAATACTTGGATTCAATACAATTCAATCCTATCCTTCTCGCAAATTTCATATAAAATGTTGAGCCCGTCAATGAAGGAATATAATATCAACAAACACACAAATGGTATCACTCCACACAAACACCATCAACTAACCTTAATTTTGGTGTATATTAACGAAACTGTATTATTCAAATTGCATAATAACAATTGATTAATTAGAAATATATATAAACAGTACCTGTTTGGTTTTTTTTTTCATTGACCTTTAAATTAACTGTTACTTTATAACATTGGCCACATCTTTCATTTCTACGTGAACACAATAATCAAACCGATAACCGATTCACTATTTATTACACAAAACTAAGGAAATTTCACGGTTTTGTATCGGATATTTACAAACTTGAAAGGAAACTAACACACAATAATTTTTTTTTCATCAAACTATGATTTTTTTTGTATATTACAAACTGGTTATTTCGGTTACAACTTTTTTTTTATAAAATTATGATTAGATGATAATAATTTTAATTTATATTAACATAATTATATTAAATGAATGATTCATATTTTACAATTAAATAGCATTTTCTTATTATCACTCTCCGCCCTTTTTAAATTTGCCATTTGTAAACTTTCATTTCCTTTTTTTTTTTTTATTTTGATTGATACGGCACAAAACATACAAGTAATATAATTTTTTTATTTTTTGTTTTACACAACACAAACATATATAATTTTTTTCTAATAAATTTTAACTAGTGGGATGCGAATATATTTACAAAAATATTTGAACTGATTAAACGAAGAGATTTTGATTCCCTTTAAAAAAATTAAAAAACTTAAACCGAATGCGTAATTTCTAAGCAAAAAAAAACCATGAGTTCACCATTCCGCCTTTATTTTGAAACTCAAACTCAATGATTGTCACAAGACATCAGACCGTGAAATTGTAATAGTATAAGAGAATGAATAATTTACAGTGGCTTATTATATAGCCAAAATTTTTAGTCTCGAAATCACTCGAATACAGTGTTTTAGATGTAATATAATTAATTTCCATCAAGTTTTCAATTATTGAGAACTTTTTATAGTTATACAAAAACTGTTTGTTATTTGATATTATTGCCCAAAAACAATTTTGTGATACAAAGCATTTCCGATACTTCAATAACATTTATCATTGAATTTAAAATGAATTAAATGCAAGTTCGATCGATTTTATGATGTTTAGGTATTACAAAACTACAATCTACTATATCAGTACAGTGAAGTTCAGTTCAATAACGGAAAGATTGTCTGAAGCAAAACATTCATACAAAGATAAATCAAATGTTTAACAAAGCAAAATAGTAATTCTTTGCATGTTGACGATTGGAAAAAATACGCACAGCTGTTATGAGGTTTGAAAACTTCATTGTTTAATTACGGTTGGTGTTTAGAAAATTCAAATTCAAGTAGTATAGTGAACATAATCGAATGGAAACGTAGCGTGGGTCAATTTTAGTGGATTGTAAAATTAAATTTTAATGTTTATATAGATAATATTTAAGGAAAATTTTTAATTAATTCAAATTAATTAATATTATATTATATTAATTAATAAATAAAATTAGTGTAATTGGTTCAATTTTTCTTTTCAAATATGTCTGTCCAGCTATTGAAAATTTAAGTAAGTTTTAGGAAAAATAAGAAAACTATGGGTTACGGGGGACTATAAGAAATATGACTATTAAAGGTGAATGGATGAGAAACTATTACGCGCTGTACCTGTTAATAAAAAAAAATTGACAACTAATAAATCTGAGACTATACGAAAAATGTGTCTGTTAATGATGGATAAAAAAAAACTATTACAAGCCACTTATGACAATCACAAATGACACTAAGGAATCAGAGACCATAATACACCGTGTTCAAGCATTCTTCCAGGTTATCCATTACAAGGTCCACAAGCGCTGCTGTACAATATACGAATGTCCTATTGGATAGTGGGAGCCCGCAACTTATGTAAGAAAATAGTTCACGAATGCTTTCGATGTTTTCGCGCTCGACCCCTGATTCATCATCAAATTATGGGCGATCTACCGTTTGACCGGGTTAACAGACATAAACGACCTTTCGTCATTGTTGGCCTCGATTTTTGCGGCCCGTTTTATCTGACACAATTTGGCCGATCAAAGATTAAAATTAAGTGTTACATCTGCCTATTCGTGTGCTTTTCAACGAAGGCCGTTCACTTGGAGATGGTTCTAAATACTTCAACTGAAGCCTTCATTGCGTCTCTTCGTCGATTCGTGTCACGCCGCGGAATCTGCTGCAAATTATACTCGGACAATGCAACCAATTTTATCGGAGCTAGGTCTGAACTACAGGACCTCCGCAGATTATTCATATCTCAATCGTTTCAAGAAGCAACCCTGCACTTCTGCACTTCGCACTATATCGAGTGGAACACGATTCCCCCTCGGTCACCACACTTCGGGGGTCTTTGGGAGGCTGCAATTAAGAGCGCCAAACACCATCTGAAAAGAGCCATTGGCACTTCGACCTTCACTGTCGAAGAATTTCTGACGTTGACAACTCAAATTGAGGCATGTTTGAATTCGCGTCCATTAACTGCCATGTCGAATGACCCCTCAGACCTGCAAGCGTTATCTCCTGGGCACTTTATTACCACTTACCGGGTCACCACTTACTTCGATACCTGAACCTTCGCTACTCGAACTTAACACCAACAGACTTTCAAGATTTCAACAAATTCAACAAATCATGCAAAGGTTTTGGGAACGGTGGCACGTCGAATATCTGTCTGAACTCCAAAGGCGAAATAAATGGAGGCGTGGGTCTGTTTCCATGCAAATTGGCCTCTTGGTGTTGTTACACGACGAAAATCTACCCCCTCAACGATGGATTTTAGGACGGATTACTGCCCTACACCCGGGTAAGGATGGAGTTGTCAGAGGTGTGTCGGTCAAGACAACATTGTCTGAAATGAAGCGAGCCGTGACTCGCATTAGTGTGCTGCCCTACGAGAGTAACGAATAATTTGCTTCAACAATGTCATGCACATAGGTGCTATACATTATCTATATACATTACAATACATTTTGCTTCAACAATGTCATGTACATAGTTGCTATACATTACCTATCAATATATTTTGCTTCAACAATGTCATGCACATAGTTGCTATACATTACCTATCAATATCCTGCTTCATATATTTGCTTCAACAATGTCATGCACATAGGTGCTATACATTACCTATCAATATCCTGCTTCCACAATGTCAAGCACATAGGTGCTATACATTATCTATCAATATATTTGCTTCAACAATGTCATGTACATAGGTGCTATACATTATCTATATACATCACAATACATTCTGCTTCAACAATATCAAGCACATAGTTGCTGTCCGCTACCCCTATACATTACCATATATTTGCTTCAACAACATCAAGAGTAGAAGTGCTACATATTAGTTTCACTCAGCACAACTTACTCTTCAACCATGACGTATGCCATAAACAAATTTGTGCCTTCAACAAGGCTACCCATAAGTTATACGGTATATGCATTATATTTGATTCAATTAATTTCACCTTCAACGACATACATAACTAGCATTTCATTCAGATATCACAACCTAACGATCTTATCTTAAGTCATTCCTTCGCACCGTCAAAATGGAAAAGTGATGATCATTTTCAAAATCAATATGTCAAGTTCCAATGACTGTACATAACGACACTCCGTAGTAATATCTTCGATTTATACATGTCCAAGGACATAAAGTAACCTTTGTCAAGATAAAAACTTGCTCCAATGTGCCCTCACGCAGTGTGCATTGCATGGTGTTAAAGTAAGAACTTTAAGGCCGCGAGTATGGTCACACCAAAGTTGTACAAAATCACGGCATTCAAAAATTAATCCAAAAAACTGCCAAGATATTATAGTAAATCATGGTTGTATATCTTAAAGAAAGTTGCTCAGTTTGTTAGCAATTATTGAGTAAAATTAGTTACAATACCCGACACGGGAGAGAACTTGGCGTTAGAAATGAGGTATAAATGACAGTGTATTCTGTCATCTTTCTCTCTTTCATTTTTGATCTACTTAAAAACTTAACTTGTTGTGTTCGCATCTGAAATATTGTGTAAAGTAAAATGTCATGTTGTATTCAATTTATTTAAAATATTTTGTAAAGTTAATCGTGAAAAAATACAATTGATGTATAATGTTTTCATAAATTAGTTAAATTAGAGTAAGCCTTTAAATTGGTTGTACAATCTGTATTGCAAGTGATAATCAAATACTATTAAAATTGTGTATTAAATTGAAATGACGCGTGTTGTGTTTTTTTGCCTTAATTAATGAGTTATAATCATCAGTGTTGCGGTCATGGCCGTCACATATATAAACATATATAAACATATATAGTCCTTTTTATTGCTACATCGACATTTTATATGAGCTTATTGTCACATTAACCAACACGTAAATTAATTATCAGCATTATCATCGTTTTACATCGCCATTTTATGTGAAGTTGCTGTCATCCAATACGTAAATTAATTATCAGCATTATCATCGTTTTACATCGCCATTTTATGTGAGGTTGCTGTCATCCAATACGTAAATTAATTATCAGCATTATCATCGTTTTACATCGCCATTTTATGTGAAGTTGCTGTCATCCAATACGTAAATTAATTATCAGCATTATCATCGTTTTACATCGCCATTTTATGTGAAGTTGCTGTCATCCAATACGTAAATTGATGATCAGCATTATCATCGTTTTACATCGCTATTGTTTGTGAAGTTGCTGTCGTGGTCGTCGTCTATATAAATTGATTGTCTTCGATATTGTTTCTGTCATGACCGTCGTATACATAAGTTGATTGTTATCATAGCCGCTGTTTATATCGTCATTTTCACGGATTCAATCTACACAGTTGTCACTTACATAAATTGCCTTGTCATCGTTATTACTGGTGTTTTCATCGACATTATAGAATGCATAAGGGTGCTGCTTGTTCATTGCTAACAATTGAAATACATACCACGATCTATGGTCATCCACGTACACATCGTTCGTGTATATATTATGAGCAACGTTTATTGCTGCCTGTATCACTATCCACATGAGTTGTAATCATTATAATCATTATCGTCATATTAATCGTATATATTTTATTCAGATTCATCAACTTTTGAAAGCGCTGAGCATCCTGGTACATTATATTATATGCAGTTGTGCAACAGCTGACCTATAAACATCAAGTTACGACAACCACAGATATTAATGCCTAGCTATCATCAATAGAGTTTTGATCGGCATAGTGTGCAGTGTTTTATATGCACATCGAAACGAAGAGAAGATCATTGCTGTTTACAGTACTTTCAAATGCACTTGTCCATCGTCAGATATATGTTAACCTACAATAATCACATATGTCTATATATTTACTATTGAAAGAATTTACTGATCATCATTGTTACAATTGATTGATATACGATTCACGACATCAAAATTTACTTCAATGAGTTTGTGATGCGGACAACTTCGAAGAACGTCAAGAATACAGTCCACTCAAATCAAGCGAACGCATCAATGGATGACTCGGTAAAACGTAGTATGAATGAATTAAGAATTGAGTTTGGTGAAGGATGTTTTTTTTTTTTTTTAAAAATTCAAAAAACTGACTCAAAAAATATATATCGCTAAAAACTATAAAATAAAAAAAATAAAGAAAAAATTTTAAGAAACACACTTTTATTGAAAATGAACTAAAAACTAAAAAATAAATGTTGCATTGACACAACACGATGTTCCAAAGAAACAAATGTTGTATTCAAACGTTAAATCTTTTATTAATAACTATATGTTTGCTTTCAAACTATAATAAGGAAATAAATATTTAAATATCTTTTTAAACAATTTAACATAGATGGCAAAATTAGATGTACAGACTAGAATACTATTTAACTAGAAGTTTTGTTAGATAAATAATTTTCCGTTACAGTTTTTACAATAAATAAAAGTGGGTGGCGTGGCAATATAGAAGGGCACTAAATATGTAGAAAATGTGCTAATTCTTAATCTTAAATAAGTAATAAGTATAAATACTAAAACTTAATTCAACTATTTTAAAGTATTATAAATTAGTTATAATACAAGAAATGTGATGTAATACGTTCAATACGCTGACTGCGCCACCCACTTTTATTTTTTGTAAAAAACTGTAACGGAAAATTATTTATCTAACAAAACTTCTAGTTAAATAGTATTCTGTCTGTACATCTAATTTTGCCATCTATGTTAAATTGTTTAAAAAGATATTTAAATATTTATTTCCTTATTATAGTTTGAAAGCAAACATATAGTTATTAATAAAAGATTTAACGTTTGAATATAACCTTTGTTTCTTTGGAACATCGTGTTGTGTCAATGCAACATTTATTTTTTAGTTTTTACTTCATTTTCAATAAAAGTGTGTTTTTAAAAATTTTTTTTTTGTGTCATAATGGCGGTCGATACGTCGATTTGTTTGTTTCTAAATTCATTCATTCATTCAAGTCCAATTAAAAGAATTAATAGTTTAATTTTGAAGTATTTTAATAAAATATACAAGGAAAAAAAATTAATTTGTGTTTGTGTTGTGCATAATTAAATTAAAAAGAAAGAAAAAAAATTAGTAAAATTTATAGAATTGATTAGACAATTCAACTAAATAAAGTTTCGATAAGGTCCAATAAAAACGCTTCATTTACTATTTTTTAACAAATCAAAACAAATTATATCGATTATTTTTCTCTGGTGGGAAGGAACAGCGCATTATAGTGACAATTTTCGGCATACTTAATATATTAATTTAAAACTAGAGATATTGAGATAATATTTTTTGCTTAATGAGATAATTTTTTTTTATTTATAATTTTGTGTAAAAGATAATTATTAGTTTCTAAATAAAATTTTTTCTACAAATTATTCAATAATACAAAATTATACAAAAATGCAATTTGCAAATAATAAAATGTCCGTTTTCATACTAAATGATTGCATGTTTATGTTTGTTTGTCAAAAATAAATTACAAATTTATAACATTTATGCACCTACTAAGATGAAATAATATTTAATTTTGTTTGACAACAAAGGATTATGTTGTATGAAATAGTGTTACTATTTCTGTTCGTTAAATTGTCTGCTAAATACAACTCGTCATCAAATTATTAGTCGATTATTTTTCAACATTACCACTCATGCCATTTGAGGTTAAAAATGACATTCGTAATAATGATTATGAAAAATAATTGACTATATATTGACGACTCGTGATAATATATGAAAATTTATTTTTTTGGTGTTATAATGGCGGTCGATACGGTCAATTGGTTACTATAAACAAATCGTTAAATCATGTTGTGAAAG
Organism: Diogma glabrata; assembly: GCA_963693315.1. Classification (NCBI taxonomy): domain Eukaryota; kingdom Metazoa; phylum Arthropoda; class Insecta; order Diptera; family Cylindrotomidae; genus Diogma; species Diogma glabrata. The sequence goes on along the minus strand of OY856188.1, from coordinate 185,095,798 downwards.
GTATACTGATTTGATAAAGTTAATTAATAAATAATTGTCAAATAAACTAGCGAAGAAAGGTAAAATATTTGTTTTTATGCCCTTTGAGGTTTAATATTTATTTTCACGATCATATTTGCCGCTTGAAAAGTGAAAATTCTATAAATTTAGAAAACAACATGATGTGTGTAGTGATTTGGGTCGAATTAAATTTCCAGTTGGTAGACAATAATACTATTTTAAGTTGCATTAAGTTGTTAACCTCGTTGTTTTTTACAAATATCGTCATCAACAGTGCTCAGATGAAACCAGCAGCATCATGCCTCAAACATATTCTAACCCCCGTTCCACTTCACAATCGGCTACCGCAACCAGTCAAACGGTCGAGATCCCACGTTGTCATACTGGCGAATCTCAGAAAGACTTCTTTGTCCGAACTGCATACAAATGGAATAGTTTGCCGGAATCCTTAGTCTAAGATGACTTCAACCCGCAGAGGTTTAAAAAAAGCGTTCATCATGACCTTAGAACGCCAGTCGTTGTGGGACCTAGGTCTTAAAAGGTATTTATGTGTTGTTGTGACACATATTGTAAACCCTATAACACAACACATTTTATTCTCAAAAAAAAAAAATAAATTATTGATAAAAAATAACATTTTATTCGTCTTTTGTTGGATATTTGGTGGATGCGTTTTTTTTTAAATACTGTGTGAAATCAAAAAGGCAGTTTGCAAGTAAAATACACGTTATTAAAATAAATAAGTTTCCATAAAAATAACACAATGTAAATTGAATATTTTCATAACGAGTTTTCCTGAATTTAATTTCTTATGAGATATAGCGGCGATATGCGACGGGCATAATGTTAAATAAACAAAACTTTTACACTATTTGGCATAAAAAATAGAATTTTGAGAGATTTTGTGAGTGATTAAGATCAAAGTAATTATTATAAATCACTTGAATTTTGCAATTTGAAAGCATTTTTCATTTTCTCTCAGAAAAACTTCTTTAGAACAGTTTTTGTGTGTTTCGTGTCGGGAACAAATACAATGCATGAGCACTGTAAACATTTGTGAATTTTTGTTCTGTATAATGTTTTATATAGAAATGACACACCTCTACTAATAACAATAATCAGAGTGCTGATTATTGTTAATTCATATTTTTAAAAATAAAAATTAAAAATTATATGCTATGATTTCTCATTACCACTTTTTGAAATCATTGCTCCTACGTCAACAAAATGTGTGCGCAAAAACTTTATTTATAAGCGTAACAAAGCACGCCGGGTCCTGCTAGTGTGTTATAAATTTTTAACTTCATTTTTGCGATAGTTAATGGATGGAAATAAAAATGAAGGGATTATTATTATAGACCGAGAGCCCGCGACGGCCAGACCTTCTTTATTTTATAAAAGCTGGAAGTTTTTCTGCGCATACCCCCTACTCATGTAGCAACGATTAGCGACATATGAAGTTTGGATCATGGTGAGTTTGGCAGGGGCTCTAAACACAAAGGGGGCTCTAAAGTTTCGTGAAAGTATAAAAGCAGATTTTTTATATATTCTTCGGGATAGTATTAGAAGTCACATCACCCATTGCCAGACACTTACTATCGTGGTAACCCCCTGCCAGACACCCTTAAACTTTAACAAATTGATAATGTTTAAGGGTGTCTGGCAGGGGGTTACCACGATAGTAAGTGTCTGGCAATGGGTGACGTCACTTCTAATACTACCCCGAAGAATATATAAAAAATTACCTTTTATACTTTCACGAAACTTTGAAGGCCCCATTGTTACCGGGGTCCCTGCCAAAGCCACCATGATCCAAACTTTATATGTCGCTAATCGTTCCTACCTCAGTAGGGGGTATGCGCAGAGAAACTTTCAGCTTTTATAAAATAACGAAGGTCTGGCCGTCGCGGGCTCTTAGTCTATTACATTTACCGGAACATAGCACATTTTTCTTGCGTTTGATAATACATGGAAACACATTTTCTAAATTTTATGTGATACCAAACCTGTGGTGATGATATAATTAGCTGGATAATCATCACATAATTGTCTTAAATAATTAAACGAACGTTATCTCAATATGTTTGGTATAGGTCAATAAAGTAGCGTAGACTTTTCAATGTAAGATTAATTTTTATGGACAATCTTTTGTCTTGCGATGATTCGAAGGCTATCTTATTCACCCGGCATCTTTAACCCCAGCCAACCGGTTATAATTGATTGGCGAATATTTATAATCAAGTTCAACATATATTTAACTTAATTCAACTACTGTTATATTGAATGTAACACTTTATATTTTAAATCAATGTTGCAGCATCAACTGAAACTTAGTATAATTGACAAAGTGCAATTTCGGTATAAAACATGCAACGAAGTAAAGAGGCTGCCGAGAATTTATAGAATTGAGTTATGAGAGTTAACCCCAAACAGAGCATGGAGTGAATCCAATGTAATGTAAATTGAAAGTCACAACCAAATGGTCAGCAACTAGATATGAAATCGAAATGCAGCTACAAAAGTGTCTTCAAGCGGGGTCCTACGCAGGCATATTTTAGGCTACCACTAAAGAAAGTAACACAAATGACGAACATTGAAGGTTGAGAGCTTTAAACAAGTTTAATATTGTGTTACTAAACTTTATGTCAATGATGAAGAAAAACATGGCTCTCATGATTAAAAATTTCATCAAAATATAAAAATGTATCTATTGCAATGTACTTCATCTCGGAATTTCGCAAAAATTTTGACGGCAAATGACTATATATAAGCGGAGACGAAAAATCTTATAAGCATTTAATCGAATCTGGCATGCCAACTTGATCAACAAGCTCGTTACGTACGATTTGCCCTCCACGGTCGTGAAACTGATTCATATACCGACCGATACATTTTGAAAGCCATAAATGGGATTTCTTCTGAGTCTAAATTAATGATTACTTAATGAGCCCCAAGGCTCAGTTTTATCCCCCATTCTATTTTTAATTTATATCAACGAACCTTAAAAATCACCATTAATCCAATAAATACTTTTGCTGCACAAGGCATTTGTCGCCCTATTAGGAACGGCTAAAATGTATGATTGAATAAATGCCTCCCGAAAAGAAGCTGCCATAAATGCAAACGAGAACCTATAAATAGTCAATTGGGGTGACAAAAATTTGGTCAATTTTAATTCCAAGAAAACACGGCTATTAATTGTTTCCAGATCAAATAAAAAATTACCCAACGATATTTTAATTAGGATATGTGACGAACAAATAGACTAACGTGTGTGAAGCACATTCGTTTATTGCGCGTTACACTTTCTAACGACTTTCTCTGGAACGATCATATAATGGCGATGGCAAAGAGAGTGTCAACAACACTCGGCCTCCTCAATAGAAATCAGATTAATTAAAACAAGACAAAATTTATAGAATTGTCAAAATTAATATGGGGAGGGAGGGACACTCGAGAACAACAACTTATATCGAGTCACAGCGTTAAAGGCACAAAATAAATATTTCTGACATATATTTTTTACCAATTATCTTAACTACTTTTTAGTTTTCTACGCAATTTTTATTTGAGTGGTCAATGTTAAAATTTACCTACCAAAGCCAGTTTAAATGTGATTATTGTTATCTTGCTGCATTACTTTAATTGTAAATCTTTTTATGGTGAAATGAAAAACGAGTATGATTGTGGTGTTGAAAAAATGCAGGTTTTTTAACAACGATAATGATAAACACACTATATAAAGACAGTAAACAAAATATAAGTCTAAGTACAATTAAAACAATTAAAACCTTAAATCTAAAGTAAGCAACGTCATCAAACGCATTTGGAAGAACAAACGGTAAACAATCACAAACAATATCATCTTATTTCCACAAACAATATTATTAACATAAAGTTTATAAAATATTATAACATTAGATATCTGTTACTATAACCATTTTGATTTTAATATTACTTTTTCATTTTTCAAAAGCAATTTTTCAATATATTGTCTACTGAATCTCAAAAATATGATGCCAACGAAAATGCTAGTTTTAGTACTTTTACTACCAACCATTTGCCTTTCATCCTCCAATTATCGCAAAAATTTGAAAACCTATGCAGAATGGAAGGAACTAGAATTTAATTTTCCAACAAGGACCGCGAAAGCAGCTGCTCTTAGAGATAGACGATATGTTCCTGGCAATGCAATTCCATATGGTGTTGACGTTTGGTATAAAGGTAAGAGATTTGTGACTATATTATTATTATAAATGGTTAATCACACTATAAATCCTTGTAAAACCATAATTATTACCAGAAATTTAAATTTGCTTAGATTCAAAAAACCGCAAAGTATTTGTGGGCGTTCCCAGATTTAAAAATGGAGTTCCCGTTACTCTTGGATACCTTTCTACAAAAGAAGGAAAAGGTGGACCAAAACTCCAACCATATCCTGATTACTCATGGCATTCATCAAATGGAACGGACTGTGATGGTTTAACTTCAGTTTTTCGAATTTTTGTTGATAAATGTAAACGATTGTGGGCCCTTGATAGTGGACGAATTGGGAATGACCGACTTTGTCCGCCCCAAATTCTAGCATTTGATTTGGAAACAGACAAACTAGTACACCGGTATCGAATACCTTCTTCACAATATACCCCAAAATCAACATTTGGAACAGTAGTAAGTGAAATTATTATTGAAAATTAATGTTAGAAAAAATATTACAGTAACAATTTCTTTGACCACAAGGTTGTTGATATAGAAGATTCATCATATAAAAGTTGCAAAAACGCAATTGTTTATATGGCCGACGCAGGAGCCAATGGCTTAGTTGTTTACGATTTAAGCTGTGGTGAATCATGGCGGTTTGAAAACAAACTAATGAATCCTGTGCCGAAATTTGAAAATTTTACTATTTCTGGACAGTCGTTCGTTTCAAAGCTTGGCATATCAGGATTGGCTTTTTCTCCAAACTATATACCTCAAAAAGAAAGATTACTTTATTTTCATGCTCTTGCAGCAGAAACAGAGAATACCGTTCCTTTGAGTTTCTTGAACAACAAAAAAAATTGGATCCCAAACCCAAACACATATCGTCAAGTATTTAAGGTATTGAGTTTGTCAGGGAGAAAGCGTAAGTTTCAAATACATTTCTAGCTATAATTTAAATTTCAGACTATCGGATCACGTGGAGTACAGTCTATTGCCGAGGCAATGGATCAATATGGTAATTTATTTTTTGGCATATGTGGTCCTAACGCAATAAAATGTTGGGATTCATCTAAGCCTTATATAAAATCTAATTTGATAACTGTTGCCGAAAATGAAATACAATTACGAATTGCTGCTGCACTTAAAATTATTACAAAACCCAGAGCAAAGTTTGGGTTGGGAAAGCAAGAGCTCTGGGTTTTGACAAACAATTTCCAAAAATTTGTAACTAATACGTTGACATCTGATGAGGTTAATTTTAGAATTTTATATTCAT
>OY856188.1:185036268-185090119 GCA_963693315.1 Diogma glabrata | reverse complement strand
AAAAATGAATGAAAGCAAATATTTAAAACACTGGACAAAAAGAAAGAATGTTGATGTTCATAAAATATTATTTTAAACGGTTTAATTCAATTTAAATTGATAATTAATGTTGGTTTTTGCGCCCTTTTTTTCGTGATAAATTTAGCGCCCTGTCTTACTGTTCACTTTTGTACAACGCAGGACCGGGCCTGGACATACACAGCGACCATCAACTGGTAGTTGCAACATTCAAAATCAAACCAGCCGCTGTAAAACAAAACAACAAGTCATGTAAGAGGAAATTTAACATCAATAGATTGAGCGACAAAAATACAAATAACATCTTCAAAGAGTCGCTCCAGCTCAATCTACCAAACAACGAAACCACCAGCATTGATGAAAAATGGGAACAAGTTAAAGAAGCTTACGTCAAAACTGCTACAGATGTGCTAGGCTACCAAGACAAATCACAGAAACCATGGATTAGCGATGATACATGGAAGAAAATTGAAGAGCGTCGACAGCTCAAGTTGCAGTTGTGTCACCAGAACACAACCGAGATCCGCAACAAATATGAAAGTACAGCAAAACAAGTTAAAAAGATGGCAAGGAATGATCGCAGAAGATATACAGAAAGCATTCTCAAGACTGCGGAAACAGCAGCAGCTAATAGAAATATGCGCACTCTACACAAATGCGTGAGAAAGGTCACCAACAAATATACAAACACTCCACCAATAAAGGATGAATCTGGTCAAACCCTCACAACTCATGAACAACAGCTAAATAGATGGAAAGAATACTTCGAAGACAACTGCCACCAACAAGAAAATAACTTGCAGTCTCCGGATGACAACTATAACGAAACTATTAGCACCCATCCACCAACGGAACGGGAAGTTAGAGATGCCATACAGAAACTCAAGAACAACAAATCCGCTGGTACAGATAATATATCAGCAGAATTACTCAAAGCAGATGTAAACACAACAGCAGAAGCTCTAACACCACTATTAGCTGATGTATGGAACGAAGGTAAAATACCAACCAAATGGAAAGAAGGTTTAACCATAACAATCCCAAAGAAAGGTGATCTAAGAGAATGCAAAAATTGGAGAGGTATATCTCTGCTCAACACAATAATGAAAATACTAGCAACGATCATTCTCGAAAGAATATCTCCATCAATTAACATGAAACTAAGAAATGAACAAGCCGGCTTTAGACCAGGAAGAAGCTGTACCGATCATATCAACACAATCCGTATCATCATTGAGCAATCAAATGAATGGAATTCACCATTGTATCTCCTCTTCGTGGACTTCGAACGCGCCTTCGACTCAATCAACAGGAGCGCGATATGGAAGACACTTTGTGAAATGGGCATCCCGAAGAAAATAGTTGATCTAATCAAAGAAATGTACCGGGATGCTGCAAACAGAATACAATACAAAGGACAGCAAAGTGATGAATACTACAACCACCGAGGAGTGAGACAAGGCTGTGTACTATCCCCGCTACTATTCCTAATAGTACTAGATAGTATCATGAGAAAGCTCGATGATGCAAGTCCAAATGGAATCCAATGGAATACAACAAGACGGCTCAATGATCTAGACTACGCAGATGACATCTGTCTACTTACACACACACATACGGACATGCAGCAGAAAATACAGAAGCTATCAACCCTTGCACATGAAGTCGGTCTCAACATTAATATCAGAAAAACAAAGGCTATGAGATTGAACACCAAAACGATAACACCAATTACCATCAACAATACACAAGTGGACGAAGTTGACAAATTTGTGTACCTTGGTTGTACTGTAGCAAAAACAGGCGGGACTGAAGAAGATATCAGTCAGCGTATTAACAAAGCCAGAAATACGTTCAATATGCTTCACAAGATCTGGAATGCATCCGTCCTGTCAAGAAAGACAAAGCTACGAATGTTCAATGCATGTGTCAAGTCAGTACTGCTGTATGGGTGTGAAACGTGGAAACAAACAAGAAAGATCACAAATAAACTACAGGTGTTTGTGAACAAATGCCTGAGAAGACTGATCAAATGCTTCTGGCCAAACACCATCAGTAACCAGGAGCTTCTACGGCAGACAGAGCAATTAGACATTGAGACCGAGATAAAACAAAGAAAATGGAGATGGATAGGACATACACTGAGAAAATCAGTCGAAGATATAACAAGGATGTCCCTAGAGTGGAATCCACAAGGTAAAAGGAGAGTTGGAAGACCACCCATGACATGGAAGAAAACGGTGCTAGCTGAAGCAAAACAAATTGGCAAGACATGGGGTGAACTGAAAGCGATTGCCCCCAACAGAGTTAGATGGTCCAGTCTAGTAGACGCCCTATGCTCCTAAAATGGAGATAAAGGAAAAAAAAAAAAAAAAAAAAAAAAAAAAAAAATTGAAAAGGAACTGCTAAGTATACACTGGGCCATAAACTTTTTTAGACCGTACGTCTATGGGAGGAAATTCACAGTGGTGACAGACCACAGGCCATTAGTGAGTCTGTTCACGCACAAAAATCCGTCATCAAAACTAACAAGGATCAGATTAGACTTATCTGACTATGATTTCCAAATCATTTATAAACAAGGAAAGATGAATGCAAACGCTGACGCATTATCTAGAATAGAAGTACACTCAGACACGCTTAAAGCGATGATACCGACATCCACGGTAAATACAGTTAAAACGAGGGCTATGACAAGAAAAGAGAATTACAAAACAGAGGAAAATACCGCAGAGTTGAAAACGGAGTGCACGCTGTATTCATGGAACTGCACCTCTATATCTGAAATAAGAAATATGAGAACCTTGTCATTCGAAGATAAAGAATCACGTGATAAAATAAAGAAAAAATGTATTGACTACAAAGAAAATAATGATAGTTTGCGAATAATTGAATTGAATAAAAAGAATAAAAGAGGAATCCTGGTAATATATAGTAAAAATCCAAGTATCGCCTTAGGGAATACACTGGAGAAGCTGATATTGATTATGAAAAGGGAAAAATAGAGAATCTAGCGCTAGAGATTAATGATAGTATACACATGTAGATGTGAATGAATTTAAAAATGAATTCAATAAGCTGCAGCAGAAAAATAATAAAGAAAATATGCAAACAAATTTAAAAATAATAATTTATGAAGCACCTCAAAGAATTACAGATAGAAACAAATGGATGAATTAATAAAAGTTTACCACGATACACCACACACCGGAGGACATGCAGGTGTTAAAAGAACAATTAACAAATTAAAACAAAAATACGTCTGGAAAAATATGAGTAGAATGATAAAGAATTATGTAAAAAAATGTGAATCATGTGCTAAAAATAAACAAATTAAAAATATTAAAGAAAAATTAACCATAACCGATACACCGACAACAAGCTTTGAAACAATTTCAATGGACACAGTTGGACCATTGCGACTTACGGATAGCAATAGATATATTCTTACGATTCAATGCGATTTAACGAAATACATTGAAGCGATACCGATAGAAAACAAAGAAGCAAAAACAATAGCCAAAGCGCTCGTAGAAAAATTCATTCTAAAATACGGTAATTTTAAAAAATTAAAAACAGACTTAGGGACAGAATTCGTTAATGAATTAATGAGAAATGTATGTGCATTCTTTAAAATATCCCATATAACCTCGACACCATATCACAATGAGACACTTGGTTCTATAGAGAGAAACCATAGAGTGTTGAATGAATACCTTCTTTCATTCACGAGTGATTATAACTGGGAAGAGTGGATAACATATTTTGTGTTTTGTTACAACACAACACCACATACAGACACTGGGTACACACCGTATGAGTTGATTTATGGAAAGCTAGCAAGCCTTCCATCGGACGAAAAATTGACTAATAACGCACCAATATACAATTTTGATAACTACGCAGAAGAATTAAGATTTCGCTTACGACAGGCTCAAAGCAAAGCGAAAGAGCTTCTAATAATAGCAAAAATAAACCGAAAAAATATCTATAATATCTATGATAGAAACGCGAAACCCGATAGACATAGAAAAAGGTGATTACGTTTGGTTAAAAGTAGGTGAAAGAAAAAAGTTAGACTCACCATTCGATGGACCGTATGAGGTCATAGAAATATTAGAAAATAATGTTAAGATAAAAACGGGCAATAAAGAAAAATTTGTACATAAAAACAGATTAAAGAAAAGTTAGAATTAGTTAAAATTGCCAAAATAATAGTTAAGTAATAAGAATTAACTCGTAAAATAGAATAAAAATATATTACTTGCAAACAATAAAAATATGTAACAATTTCTCCAATAATTAATTATAAATAATATCAAAAAAAAGGTCAAAATCATAATAACAATGAAAATTTATCTTCAATAAATTTTCACTTAGGGATGGGGATGTAACATATGTATGACTAATCTAATTGACATACATTACATATGTTATTCTTCCAACCAAATTATTCTAAACAATTAAATAAGTCATCAACAATTTAAAAACCTAGATCTAATTTCCATAAATTCCCACGATATATATGTTATAACGAAATCCAAATAACTTAAAATAATATTAAAGTTGATGACATCACAAAAATAAATTTAAATAAAATTTAAATAAAATTTATTGAAATTCCTGCTGAACGAGGCAATTATATTTATTTAATATAATATTGACCGATATAAACTTTACATAATAAATCGATTGATAATTGGTTAATCGATTTAATTATTAATATAAATTTAATCTTAAGAGGGGATTATAGCGGGGAAACCCTCTATCAATTTCACTATAAATTGAATGTAAACTGTAATGAAAATATAATTAATAAACTTATCTGAAAGTTTAAAGTTTTAGTTTTTCTTAAACCTTTAATTGGAAGAAAGTCTGCTCAATAGGCCTTTGCCTACGAGTTAAACATGGTATTTCCAGTTGCAAAGACTTTCTTCCCATCGTAAATATAAAGATAATAAGTGGACGCCGAAGTATAATAAATCAACACAATAAGTCCACCATACCGCTCTTCAAATGACTGTACACAACTGAGAAGTGTGTCTGCTTGAATTTCGGTACAAGCACATTAAGATTTCAATGGTCGCTGGATCGGTAGAGCTAGTGCGGTAAATTGGCCTGCCAGATCACCAGTTCTTACTTCGCCAGATTTCTTTTTGTGGGGCTATCTCAAAGAGAAAGTTTACAAACAAAAACCAACAACACGGGAGAATATGATTGGACGAATCAATAATGCTTGTGCCGAAATTCAAGCAGACACACTTCTCAGTTGTGTACAGTCATTTGAAAAGAAGATTAATAAGCATTGAAGTCGAAGGCCATAATTTTGAACACTTATTTTAAGCTAAAATTTGTTTATTCACCAGCCATTAACATTAATAAACTTTTTACAATGCAAACGTGATATCTTTTATTTCAAAAGTATGTATTACAAAATCGTAGGCATATGTTCTTAGTAAAAGAAATCGAAAAAAATTGAATTAGGTTGATTACAGCACCATCTATCATGAATCAAACACAATTTTTAGTCAAATCGTACGTATTTTTAGCCGTAGAATCCGTATCCTCAGTAAAAAATTGGGGTTCCTATTTTAAATTCAACGTTACCTCCGCCCACCTTAAAAGAGGGGGAGTGGGGGACTATTTTTTTGCACTAATCTGTTTCTCCCGCGGGATTATTAAATTTTGACTACGGACATTTTTTCCGTAGAGTGCTTATTTTTCGAGATATTTGAAGTTTCAGGTTAAAAAAATCACCCGGCATATATATATATATATATATATATATATATATATATATATATATATATATATATATATATATATATATATATATATATATATATATATTATATATATATATACATATATATATATATATATATATATATATATATATATATATATATATATATATATATATATATATATATATATATATATATATATATATATATATATATATATATATATATGTATATATATATATATATATATATATATATATATATATATATATATATATATATATATATATATATATATATATATATATATATATATATATATATATATATATATATATATATATATATATATATATATATATATATATATATATATATATATATATATATATATATATATATATATATATATATATATATATATGTTTAAATTTTTTTTTCATTTTGATTTTCCGTCTCCGCTTATCATTTATAGTCGATTGGCACCAAAATTTTTCCGAAATTCCGAGATGAAGCACTTTGCAATATGTAGATTTTTATATGAAATCTACTTAATATCGTTGGGTAATTTTTTATTCGATCTGGAAACAATTAATAGCCGTGTTTTCTTGGAATTAAAATTAACCAAATTTTTGTCACCCCAATTTACGACTATTTCTAGGTTCTGTAATGAAGGGCTTTCTTCGTTGCGGAACAACGAATAGGCATAGCAGGCCGCGCACCTAGATGAGGTTTATAAAGCCTTTTCGACTAGCTTTCAGCTTTGGAATTGAGTTAGAATTCCTGCTACTTCAGCACAAATAACTGAAATGTACTGAATTACATGATTTACACGGAAATGAATAAAAAACAGCTGAAAGAAGGAGACTCTGGCGACCCCCATATGCGAAAGAACCACGATCACCACGTTCAACCCCACATTTACTCACATGCTCACGCTCTCACACCCCATATACTCTCGCACCCTCTCCCCCACTCGCCCGCGCACTCTCTCACCCATCCACGCTATCACCCGTATCAACATCCATGCCCACATTCATACACACACGAAAGAATCCAATATCATTCAAAATTCAGGTAACAATAAATTTACATTTTTATCTTCATTATAATTTAACTCTGTCAAAATTTCCTTTAAATATACTTTTATCATAGATAAAAAGGCATATTTTATGTTATCTTTTTTTTTTGTTAAAGTATATCGTCGCTTTAATAATGAAACAACGTATTCGCAAAAGTGTAGTTTCGAGATAATTGGGTTTAAAGATTTTTCGATTTTCTGATTTTCGTAAATTCGGCAACACTATTGAATGAATAAAGATATTGGAAAAAAAATTTCTACCAATTAATCTTGACTAATTTCCCCACAACATATTAAAATTTCACATTGGTACCTGCTGGCTTTTCTACCTAAAAAGAGGTGAAAAGTCAATCAGGTACCTTATACGTTATTTCATATTTCATATACGTTATTTCATTTTGCATGGAAGTACGATTAAGCCTAAACTAATTATTATTGAACTAACGCATAATATTCTTACAATTTTTTATTTATATGAACTGGCATATCATGTAGTAATGAATGATGCTTATACAATATTTTAGATTTACCATTTCGTGTGGCGCGATCGTAATGTATGTAAAGTATACGACACTGATTTTACCCAAGTTATTATTCTGTAGGAATTGAAATATCGTACATGCATTTACGCTGTTTCAATATTTAACCAAATTCAAATTTGCATGTACGTTAATTAACAATATATTAATTTTCAACCCCAGTTATAAAAAAATTGGAAAATGTTAAAATGCCACTTTATAGACATCCTTATAGGGAATGCAGCGCACCCATTATATAATAACAACGTATATATGGCATACGTTATTTCATTATTAAAGCGACGATATGATCTATTATAATTATTCGTATTATATAAAAAAAAACAAATGTATAATAATTCATTCCAATGAGTCAGTTTCATTGAATAGAATTTCAAATTTGGTGGTCAATATCGTTAATGGGTTGTTATTTACAATAACTATAATTTGAATATCGTTCAATTGATTATTCCATATACTTAGCAGTGAAGTGGCTGAATTGGAAACTATTATAAGATGATAAAGCAATTAACGTTACATTGCCCGTTTATCACCTTAAACCAGACTTTCATCATCATCCCCAATAAAAAAAATGGTACAGTTGTGTCATCAGTTGGCCTTGCTATCAGTTGTGGTCCGGATGAATTCAATACCTCAATCGTAACCACGCAAATAACCCCTTTATGGTTGAAAACGATATACATTATTCATGGTTGGATATTGTAATTTGATTTATAGGACCATATATGTTTGGGCATTAGTTGTACCAATTTACTAGGATTAGCAGATGTTGAGTTCAGAACGCATTCCGATTTTACAAAGTTATTTCAAGTCAATTAAATCTGAGCACAACACACAAGGTTGGGATTTTCACCACAGTATCAACCAATCAAATCAAATTCCACAACTAAACCGTTTACATTTTGTTAATGCAGTTTAGAAAAATTAACGATTCAATTAACCAATCTAACAGGTTTCGGTTATCAATTCTATAAATGAAATTAAATGGCATTCTATCCATACTTCCCTACATTCACACGTCATCAGCCTCACCCATACGTACTAGGGTTTCTCATTTCCCGTAGAAATTCAAATCCCGGGAAGCCGGGACAAAAAATATTAGATTCCCGGGATCGCGGGAAATCCCGGGAAACGCTAAAAAGCTAGATTTTTCTAATTGGGTGGTAAAAAACGTGTAAAATTAAAACAGCACAAAAAATGCGCTATTGATTTTTAAATTTCCATTATTTTTAATTAGAAAAACTAAATAAAATAAAAACTAAATAAAAAAGAATGCATAAAAACAAAACAAAAATAAATTCATAATACTAATTTTTAAACAATTTTTCAAAAAACTAGGTTGTCAATGGCGCCATCACTCAATTTTGTCCGAATTTTCGTGACAAAACGCCCATTGAACCATCCATTGAACCATCCGTCCAAGAGAACAATTAAACATTAATTAAGAGAAATGAAGCGCAAGTTTTAGGTAGATTTCTCAGAAAAATTTACCTATTTTAAGTTTGATTGGTTTTAATTTGTTGTTGTTTTTATGTGTCAAAAAAACCATACAAAAAAACCATGATGCTATATGTGTCAAAAAAAACATTTTCCTAATCTTGAACGAAATTAATTACTACAGAGGGAAAAGAATTAAAAACTACTCGATTTTCGAGTGAGAAAACTTTTAATATCTTTGAAAAAAGTACAAAAAAATGTTAATAAAAATTAGCGGGATACCCGGGATCGCGGGATGAAATCCCGGGAAAACGGGATGAAAATTTACCCCCGGGATCCCGGGGAAAACGGGATCCCGGGATCCCGTTTGAGAAACCCTAATACGTACATGCAATCACTCCTAAATATACACCCATGCACTCACACATAAAGACGTACACATCCATACTCGTTCATACCTAAAAATAAAAACAAAATAAAAGTAAAAATTAACTCACCCCCATGATCTTCGGATATCCCGCTTCCTGGTTACCTCACATCCTAGCCCCTTCCCATATTTTGGCTGGATAGGTTGAACAACTTGGTGATATTCATAAGTGACCCCTTTTGGGTTCTGAATCCTTCATCCAGTCACTCCAGTAAATAAAACACAATAATCTCAAAATGTCGAGGCTTGACCCATTCAACCCCCTTTTTGTGGATTTATATTATCTTTTGGGTATTATACCATTATAAAATACAACACAGTTTTAGTTCCGTTTTTTTTCTTTTTGTATTTACCAAAATTAGTAGTAAATGAAATTAATTACATTACGTAGATTTATTCAATAAGTTTTTAATTGTATTAACTATACGAGGATTAATCACTAATTATTTTGATTAACCTAATTTGATTTACTAATTAAGTTCTTTAATTGATATTAAATATACGAGCAACAAAACAAGCACTAATTATTTTGATTACATTAATTTGATTTACTAATTAAGTGCATTAATAGTTATTAAATATACGAGCAATAATCACTCCTTTTTTTGATTAAACTAATTTGATTTACTAATTACGTGCATTATATATACGATAAATAATCACTAATTATTTTGATTATCCTAATTGGATTCACTAATTAAATTCTTTAATTGTCATTTGATAGGATCATCACAGTATATGTCTAATCAAATTCGGGATCATAGATGATAACCTATATCCTTGCAGCTTGAATATCACAGATCGTATATATAAAAAAAAATGCGCGGACATAACAACAGAAAGTTAATAATTTATTTAGCACTACAATCACGGGTCACACAATACAATTTAAAAGTTTCTCTGACGCTTTACAATAATTTATCACAGGTTGGTCAAGCTGTATCCAAAATTAATAGTAAATCTATAATTTCCCACCGTTTATCAAAATAATTCACTAGGTAACGCGCTTATTTGGTACATGCCAACACGTTGACTAGAACAAAACAGCCATCTTTTTTTTTGGAACGTAGAGTACGATTTTTCACATTCATGTTTAGCGAATAAAATTTGTATACGAACCAGATTACTATATCCCAATAAGATTCCTTTTCGCTATCTCATCAAAAGGGTTTATTTCGTTCTCTGTTGTATATGATTTGTTTTCTTGAATTTTGTGTAACACCATGAAATATTCCTAATGGATACTCGATCAGCAGAAACAAAACGTTAAAAAATAGTAATTCAACAACAGCTGGCTGTTGGATTGACATCCAAATTGACTAAATCACAATAGAGTATCGAAAAATATAAGGAAGCGAAGCTGCCTGTCAATTAGTATTTATAGGTCGCGTAGCCCATTTCTCAAAAATGCCGATGAAATTGAAATTTTGACGTTTTGCACTGAAATGTAATTTTTTGTTTTGCTTTATTTCCTTCCACAAAAATTAAATTTCCAAAATGTAATTATTGGAAAACAAATATTATTTGAATTTCAACACAATCTGTCAAAATTTACTCAAGTAAGATAGCAGAGTAAATTGAAATTGTTTAGTCGATTTGCAGATTCAATTCAATTTCATCGAGAAATGGGTCACAGCCATAGAAAATTGACATCGAAAATGATAATGCAGTTTCTTTGGGGAAAGTAGATTTTCGCTATTTCATTAATTTTATTTTACCCAGTAAGAAATATGGATGTTATTTTGTAATAGAAATTTGGAAAATTTTTTTGACGGAAGAAAGTATTTACAAAACACTTGAACGAATTATATATGTAAGCTAGCAGGACCCGGCGTGCTTTGCTACGCTTTTAAATAAAGTTTGTGCACAGACATTTTGTTGACGTAGTAGCAATGATTTCAAAAAGTAGTAATGAGAAATGATAGCGTAGTTTTTAATTTTTGTTTTTAAAAATATGAATGAAAAATAATCAGTACTTTAGCTCATCAGCTCGGATATATGAAAAATTGGCGATCAAATAAGTTTTCGAGTAAGCTATAAAAAAATTGAAATGACTTGTTGAATTAGTAGAGATGTGTCATCACTCATCTCTATATAGAACATTATACAGAACAAAAATAGATTCACAAATGTTCACAGTGCTCATGCATTGTATTTGTACCCGACACGAAACACACAAAAACTGTTCTAAAGAAGTTTTTCTAAGAGAAAATGAAAAATGCTTTCAAATTGCAAAACTCAAGTGAATTACAATAATTACTTTGATATTAATCACTCACAAAATCTCTTAAAATTTTATTTTTTACACCAAATAGCGTAAAGGTTTGGTTTATTTAACATCGGTTGCATATTGCCGCTATCTCATAAGAAAGAAAACTCGAGAAAACTCGTAAAGATAACATTCAATTAACATTGTGTCATTTTTATTGCAAATTATTTATTTTAATATGGAACGAATTTTAAAATGTCGTTTTAATTCTATTTATTTATTCGAGTACTTGTGGGTACACTTTACTTTTTGTTTTTCCGTCTGGTGCGTACACGAATAAATCAGAAGGTTTTCCTAACGCGCCAGCCACATAAAGTTGTCCATGTCCATGTGAGAAGAACGGATTCTCCAAATCTAGTCCACATACTTGCAGTAACTGTCCGTCTGCTTTGTTGATGGTAATTGGAAAAGCGAGTTGCACTGGAAACTAAACGTTTGAATCTGTTGGAATCATTGAAATATGTGGCATGTCTGTCGTGCCAGCACTACATCTTCCTCTTCAAAATTTCCACTCCAAATTGTAGCTTCTATGACATTGTTCATCATCTTTTTCCCCGAAGTTCAAAAAAGTTTGTGCAATTTCAAAATATATGACATATTTGAAATTACAATATGTGTCACAACAACACATATAAACCATATAGGCTCTACAACATAATGCTTTTTAAGACGTTGATGGACGCAAATTTCTTTTTTTTTATATTCTTCTTAAAGAATGGAAAACTTAACAATAAATCCTTTCACATAATAATGTACGATATGGGGCAATATTTCATGATAGGATGGAGGAAATAAAAACAATATACTGTTTTTTTTTTTCAAATTTGCTTTGCTAATTTCAAAGCTAAAATTAGGTTCCTAATTATCCTAGTGCTAGAAGCATTTACCAAGATAATATAACGCATTGTTTACTTCAAGCCAGCATATATAGTAATTATATGGAAGCTCTTTTATTCGAGCAAGCAAAAAGTTCATTCTTTTAAAAAATAAAAAATTTACGTCCATCAACACCTTAGAAAGCATGTTCTTATGTGTTGTTGTGACACACATCGTAATTCCTACTACCCAACACATTTTATTTTAAAAAATATTGCGACGCTGATGCATAGGCGGACTTCACCACAGCTCTGGAAACATAGTGTTCTGGATATATAATGAGCTAATATCTATCAAATACTTTAATTAAAAGCTAACCAATATTATGGACTTCGTAGTTCTAATAATAAAAATATTAAAGCAAACAGTAGTATCCCAACAAACATATATTCTGTTGTACGAGAAAAAGTAAAAAAAAATTTTATCGGAAGTGACAAACCGGAAGTTAGGATGCAGAACTGTTGTAAACCGTACTAAATGAGTATGTACCAAATTTCATCCCATTCGATTATCAGGTACAGAAGTTATTGAGCTTCCAAAATAACAGGTGCTTGGAGGACCCCCTACCACTTTATTCACTATCGCTAAAAAAACTAATCAGTTCCTTGCCATACATATCCGCATCTTTTTGCAAAGTGAAATCAAAATTACTTAACGAACGAATGTTGTATGCATCCAACAAACATTGAAACAATAAACAGGTGTTAGGGAGGACCCCACCACTTATCCCAATATTGTCCAAAAACTAATCAATTCTTTGTCATTAAAGACTTCATCTTTTCCAAAGTGGCATTAAAATTGATTAATGAATGAAATCTGTATGCTCCCAACAAACTTTAAAAACAAAGTGTGAAAAGTCAGCAGTTGTATGGTAGACCCCCCGCCACTTTGATGAATATGTTTCAAAAGATGATAACTATCTTCTTACACTAATTGGAACCTTTTCCATAAGTTTTGTCATAATTACTTCATTATTGTAGGCTGTAGTATGCATTTAGGCACTGAAAACACTGCCAACAATTTACAAAAAAATTTTTTACCGGAAGTGAAAAACCGGAAGTTGGGATGCAGAATTGTTGTGAACCGTACCAAATGCTCATGTACCAAGTTTCATCCAATTCGATTATCAGGTACAGATGTTATTGAGCTATTAAAAAAAACAGGTGTATGGGACACCCCCCACCACTTTGTTCACTATCGCTCAAAAACTAATCAGTTCCTTGCCATACATGTTTGCATCTTTTTTCAAAGTGTCATCAAAATTCGTTCACGAACGAATGCTGTGTGCTCCCAACAAACATTGGAAAAAGTATGACACAGTAAACAGGAGGGGACAGTGTTCGGGAGGACCCCCACCACTTATTCCAATATTATCCAGAAACTAATCAGTTCTTTGTTACTTAAGTTTTCATCTTTTTTCAAAGTGTCATTAAAATAAATTAATGAATGAAGTCTGTATGCTCCCTACAAACTTAAAAAACAAAGTGTGAAAAGTCAGTTGTATGGTAGACCCCCCACCATTTGGGTCAATGTGTCCAAAAAGATGATAATTATCTTCTCACACTAATTGGAGCCCTTTTCATAAGTTTCATCATAATCACTTCATTGTTGTAGGCTGTAGTGTGCATAAAGACACTGAAAAAACTTCAAAAATGTACAAAAAAATTTGTTTACTGGAAGTGAAAAACCGGAAGTTGGGATGCAGAACTATTGTGAACCTACCGCATACTAATGTACCAAGTTTCATCCAATTCGCTTATAAGGTACAGATGTTATAGAGCATTCAAAAAAACAGGTGCTCCAGGGACCCTACACCATTTTGTTCACTATCGCTCAAAAACTAATCAGTTCCTTGTCATACATGTTTGCATCTTTTTCCAAAGTGTCATCAAAATTCATTCACGAATGAAATTTTTATGCTCCCAACAAACATAAAAACTTTGGGTAAAAACCACCTGTTGTATGGTGAACCCTCAAACCCTTTATCCAATGTGCTCCAAAAGCTAACAAAATCTTTCTCATGTTACTTGAAAGCTTTTACCAACGTTTCATGAAAATCGACCGGTAATTGTAGGCTACAGTAGGGATAAACACCTGAAAAAAACCTTTTTAACTGGAAGTGACAAACCGGAAGTTGGTATGCAGAAATATTGGAAACAGTACTAAAACTTTATATACTAAGTTTCAATAATATCATAGTCCGGGATCAGAAGTTATTCAAAATTTAAACTTAGAGGTGTTCGGGAGACCCCCCGCCATTTTGTCCAAATTTAAAATGAATCCAGATCTTCCATTTTCAAGTGAACCTGTATCATTTTCCAAAGTTTCATCAAGATCCTATGCAGAAAACTCACTATTGCAAACGTGTTGCCGGCTAAGGGCCACATTTTTAATTAGTTTGTTTATCAACTTGCTATCCATGTTTGATTATACATAAGCTATGCTTCTTTGTATAGTATTTGTGCGAATTCCATTTCGTAATTTTGAGCTTTTAATCGATGTTATCAACTATCTTTCTTAAGTGGAGAAACATGCATTACATATACAATTGCAAACCAATAACATATTTAGTTTATTACCAATATAACAATAACACATTGTATAGATGATAAAATTTGTAACATCATTAAGTGTTTAATTCAAATACATATAGTTTTGATATACAAATGTAATTGTTTCAGATTATACTTTCATTTTTCTATTTCATTAAATTATGTTCAACAAAAAAATTGATCAAAGGAATCTAACCGTATAAAACAATATTTAAAGAAAAATCAAATTAAATTATTATCAACATTTAGGCAGAACCCCTTAAGATTCAAAAAAAAATTTGCCTGTTACCTATGCGCAAGTGTACACAACAACTTCCCAAAGTTTCATGATGATCGGATGAATGGTTTATTAATGCATAAGGTACAAACATACATACTTTCAATTTTATATATATATAATAAGATAATAAGATAAGATAAGATAATAAGATAAGATAAGAAGATAACCTGGGTATGCATTAATGAGATTAACCAATCGTTTTTATAACAATTTAACAGCGATTAAGGATTACTAATCAAACATAGGAAACTACGGGTGGAATATTATTAATTAATAGATGATTGGTTATAGAAACTACATATTGTTTAGCAAACCTACGGATTAAATTATATCGATTCTATAACAGTGGTTAACGATCACAAATTGAGCGAATAGTGTTTCAATGGAAAAGACAACACAAACGTTCTAAAATAACAAATTTTGTAGCGACCAATGACCATACACTGGGCAGAGGAAACCGAATTGGAACAATATTACACAAATATTTTTCTGGTACCAAATTTATGTGGCGAAAGCCATAATAAATGATGACCATGAAGTAATCATAAGACCGAGTACCCAGGACAGAATGAAAAACGACTATGCAGAAAAAAAACTTATGCGAATGCAAGTTTGATACGTGTGAGAAAACCGTGAATGTCTAAACCAGGGATTTTATATACGGCGTCATCGATCACTAAGTTACTTCGTTACAGTTCTCGTTTACATTTATGGCAGCTTCTTTTCGGGGGCATTTATTCGTTCATACATTTGGGAACGAATGACTTGCGCAGCAAAACTATTTATTGGATAACTGGTGATTTTGAACGTTCGTTGATATAAATTTAAAAAAGAATGGGGGATAAAACTGAGCCTTGGGGCCATTGGCATAACTAGGAAATGGCTCTAGAGTGGGCCTGGCCCCAATAATATTGCTGAGTAAAATAATTAATAAAGTTTCCGTTTTTATTTCATAACGGGTTTTAAAACATACGGCTGTGTCAATTTGAGGTTAATTTTCAAATTAACGGTCATTTATATTTTGCTAGATTATTTATGTTAGGTTAGGTTGCACTGACTGTCACCAAAACACAACATCAGGACGACATACTTAGACCAAAATACCTCGGTTGTGATGCCAAAGAATCTCGTTCCCCTACTCGAACCATTTGCAGCTTCTAATGAAGCTAAGTATTTGCGTGATTTTAAAATAATCACGGTCGGTGAGAGTTTTAAATGTGTGCGTTCCAAAATGAGTTTGCCGTATAATGGGCGAGTGCTGGACAAGTGCAAAGTAGATGAAACGCCGGTTCCACCTGACCCTCCTCCTTACCGATCCTGCAATCAGTACTTGGGTGCTATCCAAGGATCCAGCTACCAGTGATGACTTTAGCAATGAACTAGTATTCTGCATACTCAAGGATATAAGTTTTTTGGAATACTGTAGGTCTAGTCTGGAAAGATTAATCTGCTTATCTTGCAGCTAATGGTGTTTGACTACCTCCCTATAGATTACGCATTTAACCCTGTCATAAGTTAGTTGTTTAAGAGGAGCAAAGGACTCGCTTAGAGCTTCCATTTCTTGTAAAATATCGATTTCAGTCCCTAGCAAATCCGTCCGCTATATCGTTGCCTTTAACGCCACTGTGACCCGGCACCTATATAATATGAACGGTGAAGTTACCGGTGGTTTAGTATCACTTTTGACGTCGTTGCTACTATATCTACCGATTCGAATGCAGTTATTTATGCTAGGTTGTTTGTAGTTATTTATGTTTATATTTAGATATATATTTGTGTAAATAATAAATCTTTAAATTATAAAACTAAAAGAAAAACATGTTCTTTTTAAAATCGACATGTTAGACAAATTAAAATTGAAAAAAATCATATAAAATTATAAATTGTTATATCAGTATGATGTTTTTATAAATCCTTACTTAAGCCGCAGTTAGACTATTGCAGAACTCTGCAATATTTCTGCAATAGTCGTGCAATGGTAGTGTGTAAAATATTCATTGCAGAAAAGTTTGGCAATGAGCTCATTGCAAAACATTGCAATGAGTCATTGCAATATTTTAAAATTAGTTCATTGCCAAACTTTTCTGCAATGAATATCTTAATATCTTACACACCGCAATAGTCTAATTGCGGCTTTAGAACTTTCAAACAAACAAAAATTATGCAAAATCAACATTCCTAGTTTCTAAATTAAACTTTACATTCCTAGTCTCTAAAACTATTGAAAAAATAAAAATAAAAAATAGTTCAAAAATAACAATTCATTGTTTACAGTAATCATACACTCCCCCAACCATTTAATGCAGTACTGTGCGCAACGATCTTCATTTTCAGCATTACAAAATTCAGATAGTTCCAGAGATAAATCCATCAGACTTCGAATTCCGCCGTCAATTTGCTAATGGTCATACAAACAAACTTAAAACTACGAGTAGTGTTGGTGTTTCGGTGTGGTTTTAGGTCTTATGGAGCAATGAGGCGGTATTTTTTTAAAACGAAATCTATATTGTTCTTATTGTAATGTTTTTCGTTGAACAAATTGGAAGGTGTGGTTTTTCAGAAATTGTGAATTCATTTGACATTCTGACATCTGGCACATCACATGTTGGAAAGAAAATGTTTGCTTTTTTAAACTTCGCTACTATGGTGAACCGATAAGATAAACGACCATTTTAAAGATACTTTTGTAGCAATGTTATTGGTAGTGCTTAGTAAACTTCCTTATTAAACTTAAATGAAGATCAGTAATATGAATAATATCATGAATACTATAATTATACGTTTAGAAATAATTTTGAACAGCAAATTCCTTATAGTAAAGAAATATATTTTCATTTTCCCTAACTGTTATATACTTCATGAACTTCGTGTTCTAGGGGGGGGGGGCGTGAAATTCGTCTAGGGGGGCCGGGCCCTCTGGGCCCCTACCTAGCTACGCCAATGCTTGGGGCTCATTAAGTAATAACTAATTTACTCAGAAGAAACCCCATTTATGGATACTAAAATGTATCGGTCGGTATCGGAATCAGTTTCACGACCGTGGAGTGCAAACCGTACGCCAAGAGCTTGTTGATCAAGTTGGGATGCCAGGTTCGATTAAATGCTTCTAAGATTTTTCGTCTCCGCTTGCTTATATATAGTCATTTGCCATCAAATTTTTTCCATAATTCCGAGATGAAGTACTTTGCAATAGGTAGATTTTTATATTTTGATCAAATTTTTAATCATGAGAGCCATGTTTTTCTCAATCATGGACATAAAGTTTAGTATCACAATATTAAACTTGTTTAAAGCTTCCAACCTACAATGTTCGTTATTTGTGTTACTTTCTATAGTGGTAGCCTGAAATATGCCTGCGAAGGACCCGCTTGAAGACACAATTCACATTACATTCGATTCACTCAATGCTCTGTTTGGGGTTAATTCTCATAATTCAATTTTTTACATCCTGGGCAGCCTCTTTAGTTCGTTGCATGTTTTCTACCACAATTACAATTTGTCAATTATATACTAAATTTCAGTTGATGCTGGCTGCAACATTTATTTAAAATATAAAGTGTTATATAACATTAGTTGAATAAAGTTAAATATATTATATGAGCAATTTCACGCAAGTTCAGCAAATTTTTGGGAAATTTTGACTTGACCCCTATTAATTTTGATTATTTTTTGTTTATAGATAGTCTTTCATAAATAAAAAATACAAGTTCTCTTAGAATTTTTTTGTTTCGACTAGGGGTCTTCACAGGGCGCCCCTCAATTTTTTGCTATTTTGTGATGTGAGTGCATTTTGACGAGCGATTGTAGAAAAACTACTCAATTGATTTTCATAAATGATATGTCGTTCAATTGCGATTTCAGAGTTTAGATTGTCGATTTGGCAGCTGGAACTTAGACTTAGATTCAAGTTTTCGAGCTGTTGATTTGTCAGTTTGGATTTTGTTTCTATATTGAATGCAATTAAGGCTTTTATTCAAGGTTTAAGGTTTATTAAGGTTTATAAACGTTAAGTTAAAATGTCTGAATTATCAATCAATTTTACAAACATAAGAGGTTTGAACATCAATCTCAACTCGGTCCACCAATATCTTGAACGTTGCCATCCTGATATTCTTTTTTTAACAGAAACGATTATCAGTGAGAGAGCCGTAACATTAGATAAGAGTAAATATATTTGTCCTAATTATGATCTAGAATCTTCATTCTATAACAAACATGGTGTTTGCGCTTATGTTCGAAATTCTATTCCATATGTGAGGATTAAAAAATTTGAATTAAACACTAAACACCACAATATGGTATCTTTAAAAATTTGTTGCCCTAATCAAACTTTGTTTGTTTTTGGACTGTATCGTTCTCCTAATTCACCTGAGAACATTAATTTATTTCATGATCTGTCTGAAAAGATAGATAGGTTAGCTCAGTATCCTAATGCTAAGTTTATTCTTCTAGGGGACTTTAATGTTCATAATAAAGGATGGCTCATACACAGCTCCTCTACTGATGAGATAGGTAAACAGGCTGAGCTCTTTGCTCTTTATCATAATTTCACTAAGATAATAGACCAGCCTACCAGAGTTCCTGACATTCCTGGACAAAGTAGCAACTTACTTGGCTTATTTTTGACAAATGATCCATGCTTAGTACAATTTAAAGTATCAGAGCCTTTAGGTGGGTCAGATCATAATTTGATCTCTACTAAATTAAATATACAAATTCCTAAACAATTTAAAGCGAATCCTCGTCTTGTTTGGGATTACAAAGCGGCGGATTGGGAAAGACTTAAAATCTTCTTCAAACGCTTTCCTTGGAAACCTAGTTGTCTTACTGGCCAAGATCCAAACATTGCTGCTATTAATTTTTCTGAAATTATAGGTGAAGGCATGCGTAGATTTATTCCTAATAAGTTGATCATTCCGAAGGTTGATCTATGGTTTTCTAGTAAATGCAAAAAAGCAATCAAAGCTAAAAAAAAGGCTTTTCGAAAGTTTTTCCAAAACAAAACTGATGAAAACCTTAGAGAGTATCGAAAAGAGAGGAATTTATGTAGGAAACTAATAGATGGAGAGAAAAATCTATTTAATTTGAAAAAAGCTTGTAAATTTTCTGAGCACCCAACTGGATCGCGTAACTTCTTTAAAGCCGCTAAGGCTATCCAAGGCAATTTCTGTAAATCTTCTCTTCCTCCTCTTATTGATAGAGATATACCTATTATTGACCCAAAAGAAAAGGCTAAT
Source organism: Diogma glabrata (assembly GCA_963693315.1). Lineage (NCBI taxonomy): Eukaryota > Metazoa > Arthropoda > Insecta > Diptera > Cylindrotomidae > Diogma > Diogma glabrata. The sequence continues at coordinate 185,069,656 of OY856188.1, read as the reverse complement.
TTGCTAGGACATATTTTTTCTATAAATTCTACCTTAGTCGAACCCAATTTCCAACCTAGACCTATTCCTAAAGCATCGCTCAAAATGAAGCGAATAATTTTTCATAAAAACATTATTCGAAAAATTCTATTACAAATTAATACCAACAAGGCATCTGGGCCTGATAATATTCCTCCAATTATACTTAAAACGTTTGTTAGGGAGCTAGCACCTATCCTCACTAAAATATTTTATTTGTCTTATAAGAAAGGGATTTTTCCTGTAATATGGAAAATTGCTAATGTACAGCCAGTAGCAAAAAAGGGTAGCAAAACTGACCCATCCAATTACAGACCCATTTCAATTTTGTCAGTAGTGTCTAAAGTTTTTGAGAAATATATAAATTTTAATTTAATGAGTTTCTTAGAGTCTTCCAAATTACTTAATGAAAGACAATACGGCTTCCGAAAAGGAAGAGCAACAGGAGATTTGCTTTCGTTTGTTACTCATCTTTGGAACAAATCCCTTGAAAACTTTGGTGAGACTTTCGGTGTTGCTCTTGATATTTCCAAAGCATTTGACAAAGTTTGGCACAAAAATCTTATATGCAAGTTGAGATGTTATGGTTTAGATGAGCCACTAATTTCCTGGATGCAAAGCTTTATATCTGAGCGGAAATTTCGAGTCAATGTTGACGGTATTTCATCGGATGTATTTTCGACTAATGCAGGAGTTCCTCAAGGTTCCGCTTTGTCCCCAACTCTTTTTCTTATCTATATTAATGACTTGTTGGTTTCAACAATTAATCCTATCCATAGTTTTGCTGATGATAGCACTCTTCATGCATCTCATGTTGCACCTAGATCGTATTCACCTTTAGCGCTTAATAACTGTAGATCAAATTTGATAGATTCATTAAACGTTGATCTTAAAACTATCTTTGATTGGGGTGTTACTAACAGTGTTGAATTCAATACGTCCAAAACACAAGTTTGCCATTTTTCAAGATTATCAACACCTAACCCTTTTCCATTGAAGTTTGATTCCAACGTTTTGATAGAGAAAGAGTCCGTGAAACTTCTAGGAGTTGATGTTGAAAATAATATGAAATGGAATTCTCATATTTTTAACCTAGCAAAAAGCGCTGTTCAAAAATTGGGGTTTTTAGGACGATGTCGTAAGTTTTTCAGTAGCGAACAACTTCTTTTAATATACAAATCTTTTATACGTCCCTGCATGGAATATTGTTCTCACATATGGGGTGGATCATACTTATGTTGTTTGAAGTGTCTTGATTCTGTACAGCGGAGAGCAGTTAAATTGATTGGTAATTCAAATCTTACTAATGACCTTGATTCCTTGCAGCATAGAAGAATTGTTGCTGATTTGACGATTTTCTACAAATATATCATGGATGAACGGGTTTCTGAAGAGATCAAATCGATTTTACCTAAGCCTGCAAACCTATCGCGTCATACCAGAGCATCGGTAGCGGCCCATCCTTTTACGGTTCAAATAATTAGATGTAGAACAGTAGCCTTCCAGCGCGACTTTTTCAACAGAGTCTCTCATCTCTGGAATTCATTACCTTCGTGGGTTTTCCCTGATAACTTTAACCCTCAAAAGTTCAAAGTCAACGTTCATAAATTTCTAAAAGAAACTTAATTCTCAATTGATTATAATCCCTAGTTGGCATGGTATCTTCGGATATTCAGAGACGTTAATGTATAATTAATTATATTAACACTAAACATGCCTAACTTCCAATAAAAAAAAAAAGAATAGGTAGTAGAACAAAGTTTTTAAAAATGTACACTGTTAATTTTTTGAAATAATTTTTAACGGTGTAACATAAGAAAAAAACGGTGTAATTGAAAAAAAGATGGCGCTACGCCGTTTTTTTTTTTTAAACTAAATTGAAGCTTATTTTATATCTAACAACTTGTGAAAGTTTCGAACAAATAGTAGAATCTGTAGGCTTTAAGGAGTAGTTAGATTTCGACTCGGAATGCTATTTAAATTTTCAAATAATCGGCGCTAGAGGAAACGTTTATAAAAATTTGTCTATTGCTTATTGTTCCCATATCAAAATTTAACTCGTCTCTAAAATATTAAAACAAAAACTGAAATTTTTTCTGTAGTATTAAAAAATGCTATTCGACAAACAACTCAAAATCTACATTTGTGAGTTATTTAGGATTGCCTCGACTCTATAAATAATCCGTTGAAAACCAACAGAACAAAAAAAAACGAATTATCAAATCGAGGAAGAAAATATTAAAAACACAAGAAAAATCATCATCAAAAATTTTCATTCATTTTCTTATTATTATGTCTGTACTTATATGTAAATTATCTATAAATAAATTTGATCAGACCGTTTTAATAGTTTTTTTTTCTTCTACTCTACTGTGTTTCATTAAGGCAACAGCAACAACAACGTAAATTTTAAATCTCTTGATTTATTTTTGCTTAGATAAACATAATTAGAGTTATAATAACATTTTTAATTAATTTATTTTGTTTGTATAATTTTTTCAAATTCAAATAATACTAGACCTCTATGTGATTAAATGTATTATTGTTATGTTATGTTAAACCACTTTAATACGTTTTTATTGTTTATTGTTTAATACGTAATAAGTTTTTATTGTTTGACAAATACTGAACTTGAATTACTTTAATTATTTTATTTAAATTATATTTGTAAAAAACGGTCTAAGTGAATTAAGACAACAAAAAAGGTTTATAAAATGGTGTGCATTAGAATTTACATTTCTTTGCCTGTTGCCAAAAGGCATATCAAATGTAATTTTATTAATAAGAAATTGTCATTAAGAACAAATGTTTTTGACTGGGATATCTTGTTTGGTTGACACCACTAACATAGAGTGTCGTTGAGGAAAATAAATGGTTTATTTAATGAAACTAAATAAACTGTGGGATTTCTACTACAATGAAAAAAAAGTTGAAGTAATGACAACCTCATCTCGAAGTTGTCAGTTTATTATTCAAATAAAGAAAAAATACTTGCAAACAATTTCAATGTACATATTTTAAATAAGCTTTTATTTATTTTAAAAAATTTAATAAATAAAAAGGTATTTTTGTTTGGTCTCCAAGTTGTTGTAAAATAATTAAATCAATAATTTAAATTAATAAATTATTGTAAAAATAAATCCAAATTTATTTATTTATAACAATGTATAACATTCGAAACGCGTCAAATAAATATATATAACTATTAAAAGATTGTTTTGTGGATTTATTTTTACAATAATTTATTAATTTAAATTATTGATTTAATTAATTTCAATGTGATTGGGACAACTACATATAAATATTTTCCTGACACCACTCTGTTGTTTATTTAAAATATAAAGTCTTACATCCAACATTACAGTAGTTGAATAAAACTAGTAACTATTTCCATGAAAAAAATTTCCTTTGGTCTTATATCATGAATTTTTCATTTTAAAATTGAAGTATTTGAAATTAATTGAATTATACATATTTTGTTTTCACATAAATATTTTGTGTGATTGTCTCAACTACATCGTTCTATAAATTTACAGTTGTTGAAACAATTTCGTAGTTCTATTCGTCATACCTACTCGCACTGTGAGGTTGAGACAACTGCATTTCGATTGGAAATAGAGCATGTTTTTTCAGTGTAACATTTTTTCTCTGTGAGGGTTTAATTGATATTATGTATTACGTTGATATTGATATTGATATTATGGGTTGAAAAGATAAAAATATTCTGGTGTGGAAGCGTCTGGTTTCGACAGAAATATAATGTTATACACATATACTAATTAAGTGTTGTTTTGGTTAAGATTAAAGCCAAGGCCATCTTTTTAGCTTATTTGTCTTCGTGTGTTTTGATAACTGGATTTTTAATACTGCATTAGTATTTTGAACAACAGCAGGTTAGTGTTGTAGTGTTGTAGATGTTTTGTTTTAAAACAATAATATGACTTTTACAACAAAAATTCGAATAACAATTGTGCTTTTTACAATGTGGAAATCTAATTTTTTTTGAACAAGCAACGATCGTGAAATACTTCTTGAAAGTTGTTTTCAAATTTGTAACATTTCCAATTTAAAAAATTTCTTCTAATGGAAAAACGTATTTTATCGGTCTTAACAATTTGAGTTGCAATTTGATGAACCTGATTTTTAACACAAAGCACTTTTTGAAGCAAAGCTTTCTGAGTGTGTTCTAAAGTGTGCTCTGTTAATTATTTCGAAATGATAGATGACTTTGACATGAAAAATATAAAGGGGCGTAAGTCGCCGATGCCGAGGTATTAAAACTTCGATCTGTGTCAAAGATGTGCTCAATGCCGTATAACAAAATTAAATTTCATTGCAAAAAACCGAAATGATACAAGTTTGTTATTTCTGTCAAAAAATATGTTATAAATCTAACACGAAACATGTATTATCATTATAATTAACAATAAATTAACAATACAACATTAAATAAACCGAAATGACTGTTCATCTAGAAAACTAATCAGAAAATATTGCGCTATAGTTACAATAATTACAATTGTTGTTAAAACAAAATCAAATCTGCAACCACCTGATTTTTTTCATTGTTTGTAACTGTCTGCTCGCATGTTTTTTGATAAGAACAGTGTCCAATAACGACACTTACAACCATGCTAATATCTGTGCTGATTGTTAATAACCGTTGATTCGATCTGAAGCGGTCTAGTACAAGCCGAATTTGTCTTTCCCATAACACATGTTATGCCCTCTAACCATCTTAAATTTGTGCGTGTTTGGTCTTTTTTTGGATTTGCTGTTTTCTTGAAGTGAGAGGTATTCCTAAACTTTTCATTCTTGGGAATACAAGACAATAAGTGCCTTATCGAGTGAGTTCGTCAACCTTCAAATTTTTTTTTTATATAACGAAATGCTCTAGAACCAAAACTATGGGAATTTGAAATTTTTGTTTTGAATAAAATGTGTTGTGTATAGTAGGAATTACAATATGTGTCACAACAACACATATAAACCTTTTAAAACCAAAGTCCCACAACAACATGCGTTCTAAGGTGTTGATTGACGCAAATTTGTTTTTTGTTTGTTTTTTTTTTTAAACATTTTTTTATAGAAGGGATAACTTTTTTTTTTTTTTTTTTATTAATTAGTTAGACATGTTTAGCACACTAAATATGAAATATTCATTATTTAAACTCTTTGAATATCCGAAGATACCATGTCAACTATAAAGGAAGGAGATGAGGAAAATGGAAGGAATGGGGATATAGGGATAACTATACTAATTGTTTTAAATGATTATGGACATTTTCTTTAAATGCCTGAGGGGAAAATGCATCGGGAAATACAGAGGGAGGCATTGAGTTCCACAACTTGGCCACTCTATTAAAATAGTCGTTCTGGAAGGACACAGTTCTACAACGAGGTATTTGTACAACAAATGGATGGGATAACTCGGCAGCTCTTGTTTGTCGATTATACTGCGCACACGATGAAAAGATATTTGGAATTTCATTAGAGGAGAATTCACTAAAGTTATATTTATTGTAGATTGATAATTCAGCCACATTTCTTCTGTGCTGGAGTGAATCAAGCTGGTCCGTTAGTTCGATATTACCAATCAACCGTATTGCTTTTCTCTGTACAGAGTCTAGACATTTTATTGTTGACTGACAAGCACCTCCCCAAACATGACAGCAGTACTCCATACATGGACGAATAAAGGACTTGAAGATTAGCAAAATTTGCTCGGGATTGAAATACTTTTTACATCGACTCAAGAATCCTAATTTTTGCATTGGAGATTTAGCGAGGTTGAACACATGTTTATTCCATTTCAGGTTATTTTGAATATCCACTCCAAGAAGTCTAACTGATTCAACCTCACGCAATTGTTGTGGGACCCAGGTCGCCAGTTGTTGTGGGACCCAGGTCTAGACCTAGGTCTTAAAAGGTATTTATGTGTTGTTGTGAAATATATTCTAAACCCTATTACACAACACATTTTATTAAAAAAAAAAAAAAAAATTCCTCGTGGTTTATTTTAATAGGAAAATTTTTATGTCGCTCTATTCGTGAAAGACGACATAGTTTGGTTTTGGTTGGATTAAATGAAACAAGATTACGATCTCCCCATTCCATTATACGCTCCAGATCTTTGTTGATAGAATCAATTAGCAGCTCTCTATCAGTGGTAACTGCAGTATGAGATCGAAATTTAGAAGATGCATGTGATGCATGCAATGTGCTGTCATCAGCAAAACTGTGGATTGGGTGCACTGTGGAAATAAGTAAGTCATTAATGTATAGAAGAAACAAGGTTGGTGAGAGTGCAGAACCTTGGGGAACCCCAGCATTGGTTGTGAAAATATTGGATGTGATACCATCTAAATTAACATGAAATTGGCGACCTGTAAGAAAACTATGAATCCATGAGACAGTAAGATGGTCTATGCCATAAGATTTTAATTTAGCTATGAGATTTTTATGCCACACTTTATCAAATGCTTTAGAAATGTCAAGTGAAATACTGAATGTTTCACCATGGTTTTCAAGCGATTTGTTCCAGAGATGGGATACGCAGGCTAACAGATCACCTGTTGCATGACTTCTACGAAAACCATACTGTTTATCATCATAATTCGCGACACTTCCAAATAATCTATTAAATTGTAGTTAACATATTTTTCAAATATTTTAGCTAAAACTGAAAGAATTGCAATTGGTCTATAATTGTTCGGATCTATCTTACTCCCTTTTTTTGTTATGGGTTGAACGCTGGCCAGCTTCCAAGAGTCGGGAAATATTCCGGTTTTATAAGATAAATAGACAATTTTTGTTAAAATTGGAGCTAGTTGCCTAGCAAAATTTTTAAGAATGAGGGGTGGAATACCGTCGGGGCCAGCAGATTTGTTGATATTGATAGAAAGAAGCATTTTCCGTACAATATTGCAACGAAAAATAATTGGTTTCATTTTCGTTACAACTGGGGGAATGAGTGTAGGAGAATGGGGAGGTTCAACTATGTTTGAGTTTTCTGCGAATATACGACCCAAAAGATCCGCCTTCTCTTTCGAGTCGCTTACGGGAATGTCATTCAGAACTAAGGTTGGAATAGAGGATCGAGTAAAATTGCTCTGGACTGATTTAACTGCCTGAAAGAAACTACGTGGGCCAGATGGGTGCTCGGCGAATTTCTTTGCTTTCTTCTGGATAAACGCTTCTTTGTCCAAGTCTATTTTGTATTTACTAATATTTCTGGTTTTCTTATAGGCGCTATGGGTTTCAGGTGTTTTATTAGCGTTATATGTCTTAAATGCTTTGCGTTTATTCCTCACCGCCTCATCAACATCCCGCGTGAACCAAGGCTCAGTTTTAGGAGTGATTAATCGATTTGGAATAAAACGCCGCATTCCGTCTTTTATGATTTCGGACATTCTTATTGCCGATGTGCTAGGATCTTGATCAACACAACAAATAGTTTTCCAAGGTGTTTCATCATAAAAGTTTCTCAGTCCCTCCCAGTTGGCTCGTTTATAGTTCCAAACGCGACGAGGATTTGCTTTAATTTGTGTCGGTGATGTAAATTGCACTATTGCTGATATTAGTAGATGGTCCGATGTTCCGAGGGGTTGTTCAACTTTTGTCTTCGTAGTATCTGGTTCGTTTGTCAAAAACAGATCCAGCAAATTATTGTTATGATGTAAATTGTCTGAGATTCTAGTGGGACACTCTATCATTTGCGTCAAACCGTGATAATCTGCGAGTATCAGCTCGGCTTGTCTTCCTACATCGTCAGTGCGCGATGAATACTTAATCCATTCTTTATTATGAATATTAAGGTCTCCAAGAATGGCCAGTCTTGCTTTGGGGTAGTCCGTGGTAATCTTGTCTAGATTAGCCGATATTTGATCGAAAAAGAGACATCCTGGGGGAGAATTTGGGGATCTGTATAATCCTATTATAAACATAGTTTCATCAACACCTGAGATCTTCAGTGCTATAGAATTATGGTGCTTAGAGTTCAACTCGTAGGCCTTAATTCTCATACATGAAAGTGAATCTCGAACAAACACACAGACACCATGCTTGTTATAAAAGGAATGTTCCAATTCGTAACTAGGTATCCGGTATTTATCGAGATCCAATTTCGATGCTTTGCTACTAACAATTGTTTCGGTAAGAAACAATATGTCAGGTTTATTTTTTTCAATGAGTGATGAACCTCGTTTAGATTCGAATTGAGTCCTCTTATGTTGGTGAAGTCAATGCTAAGCTGTTGGTTCACTCTGCGGCCATTTTGTTGAGACAAAGGCTTACCCTTTGACATTGCAGGCAAAGCTACTGAAATTCGGCCAGGCCTAAATTTCAACACTAAACAGTACAAAAGAAACTGGGTATCTCTGTCACAAAACACGATAGCAGATTTCATGCAACAGTAGCACGATAAGAGAAAAGCAAAAAAAAAGTGGGCATACAAAAGACACTAACAAAATTGAAGAGTACAAATAAAGGGTTAAATTCTAAATTCCTAACTTTTGTCAAAAAAAGACATTTCATAATCAACTAACTGATATTTTCCAACTCCTAAAATAAGTCCGAGATGGGAGGAGCTAGATCATGTAAAAAAGTCACAAAAAATATCCCAATCAATCCAAAAAAAATCACTAACAACTAAAACGAATTTTTTTGCTTTCTGTTGCCAAGGCAAATTTACGCTTTAAAATAATAAATAAATTTATTACATCAAAGCGATAAAGGTAAAATTTTACCTGCCTACCCCTTAATAACATTAAACACAAAATACCAAATAATTTTTTAATAAAGAACAATCTCACCAATTATATAATTGTCTCCGTCTCCGTCCTTCAACACTTCTATTTTTATAAATACTAACACAAACACTATAACACTTATTAGCTACTTATTAACACTTATTTTCGATTACTTTTGTTTTTGTTTTTCTTTTAATTTAGGAGACTACCGTCTTCGTCCGACTCCGAAATATGAATATGACGTTAACTTTAACTTAACCGTAACTTAAGACACCTCAAAATTTTGATTTATAGTCGGTAAGAAATTACGTATCCATTGAAGTTTGATTTGATATTAATTTTGGTTTTGTAATTAAATTTATAAATCAATCAATTCTTTAAAATGTAATGAAGTGCTTTCTCAATGGCGAACCAATGAGAATGGCATTGCAGGAAGCGTACCTAGCGAGATTTATTTTCTTGCCCCAAGCTAGCTTCAGCCCATGGGAACGATAAAGAAACCCTGCTACTTCAGCACAAATACAGAAATGTACGCTATTTACGAGAATTTGCAGAAATGGAAAGAAATACAAGTGCGAAACTGAGACTCTGGCGACCCCCTTCTACGGAAGAACCACGGTCGGCACGTTCAACCCCCTTGCTCGCTCACATACGCCCACACACACACGCGTCACACCCCTTTATCATTAGGATAAAAGTAAGAAATCAAATTTACTCACCCCATGATTAAATCCCGACCTCCTATCCTGATTGTATCAGCCTTCCATCAGCACGTTGGTCACGTTGGATAATTCACGAAGATATTTGAATATCAAAAAGGTTGTAGAAAGTTGTACGTATAAACGTTGTATAAAATGTTAAGTAGAATCGTTCAATAAACTTGCAATCAACAGCGCTGAATAATTTGGTATTTATAAACGTTGAATACAATGATAAGTAAAAACGTTAATTAAACTTGCAATCGTTGGATAATTTTGTTGAATAAACCGTTAAGTAGAAACGTTAAATGATAATGTCGTTATAAACGTTGAAAAAAAATGAGAAGTAGAAATTTTGTATCTGGTTGCGAACATACGCGCCGAATCCATTTATAATCACAGGTGAGTATGGTAACAATTATAGCAATTACAGTCGAATACGTTGACATGTAATGGTGGCAGGATGCGTTGAAATCAAACAAAATGTAATAAATTGTACCAATACTAGTTAAATTATTCTTAGACGTAGAACTGTAATAATTTTGTATCAATGATGGTGAAGCAATACGGGAAAAGGTAATTGTCGACGTATGCGTTGAAATCCAAAAAATAATATGTAATAAATTGTACCAATATTAGTTATATTCTTCGTTGAAATAGAACGGTAATAATTCGTATCAATGATTGAGGAGCAATACGTTGAAAGGTAATTGTTGCCGTATGCGTTGAAGTCCAAAAAAGGTAATAAATTGTACCAATACCAGTTAAATCATTCGTAGAAGTAGAACTGGAATAATTTTGTATCAATGATGGTGAAGCAACACGGTAAAAGGTAATTGTTGACGTATGCGTTGAAATCCAAAAAAAAAAAATATGTAATAAATTGCACCAATATTAGTTAAATTCCTCGTTGAAATAGAACGGTAGTAATTCGTATCAATGATCGTGGAGCAATACGTCGAAAGGCAATTGTTGCCGTATGCGTTGAAATCCAAAAAACATAATAAATTGTACCAACACTAGTTACTGTTATTTTAGTTAACAATTTATTTAACAATTTATAAGACAATTTATGCTTTATTTTCCATACTAAAACTATCAGTATTATAAACAATTAACAACATTCATAATTTCTATTTAAAATTTGACAAGGAATATTTTGAAATCTTGTTACTTTTAGTTATTTTGTCCAACACAAACATATATGATATGTTGGTTTTGTTTAACACTTTTGTAAATTAATTTTTTTTGTATAATTCAGACGCACGGTAAACGGCACAAAACATATAATTTTTTTTCTTTGGTTTAACTTTGGTGTTAAACAACACAAACATGTATGATTTATTCTTTTCATATATTTTTTTGCACAACACAAAACAATTAAATTTTTTTTTCTAAATTTTTAACTAGTTGGGCATATCATTTACAAAAAAAAATTGCACCAATTGAACTAATTTAACAGAATTTAATTTAATTACAAAAATTTTCACTACTTAAATATAACTTAAATTTTGGATGAGAATGCATGAATGCAAAATTCGATTTTGACATTCGTCAAAGATAATCAGTTGCACAAGAGATTTCAGTTCGTGTTTGTAATATACAAACAGATAATTTTTTGTAAATTTTGTTTTAAACAACACAAACATATAATAATTTTTTTCTTTGTAAATTATTACGGCACTGGCATATATGATTTATTTTTAATTTTTATATTTTTTTGCACAGTACACACCAACATATAGAATTTTTCTAAATTTTAACTAGCGGGACGCGAAACATTTAAAAAAATTCAAACTAATTGCACTAACAAAACTAAATGTAATTTAATTAAAAATTTTTCTACTTATATTTTAACTTAATTTTAAGGAAAAAAGCATGAATGCAAAATTTTCCGCAATTTCGACATTCATGAGAGATAGTTGCTGCACAAGAGAGCAAATATTTTTACAGTGGCTTATTATATAGCCAAAATTTTCAGTATCGAAAAAAAACAGGGTTTTAGATGTAGGACAATTAATTTACATCAAGTTGCGAATTTTTTATAGTTACACAAAACTGTTTGTTATTTGATATTATTGCCCAAAAAAAATAATTTTGTGATACAAGCATTTCCGATACATTAATAACATTTATCGTTGAATTTAAAATGAATTAAATGCAAGTTCGATCGAGGTTATGATGTTTAGGTATTACGAAAATACAATCTACTATATCAGTACAGTGAAGTTCAGTTCAATAACGGAAAGATTGTTTGAAGCAAAATATTACATTCATACAAATATAAATCGGATATTTTAACAAAGCAAGATAGTAATTCTTTGTATGTTGACGATTGGAAAAAATACGCACAGCTGTTATGAGGTTTGAAAACTTCATTGTTTAATTACGGTTGGTGTTTAGAAAATTCAAATTCAAGTAGTATATTGAAAATAATCGAATGGAAACGTAGCGCGCGTCAATTTTAGGGGGTTGTAAGATTAAATTTTATTATTTATATAGATAATATTTAAGGAAAAATTTTTAATTAATTCAAATTAATTAATATTATATTATATTAATTAACATATAAAACTAGTGTAATTTGTTCAATTTTCTCTCAAATACGTTTGTCCAGCTATTGAAAATTTAAGTAAGTTTCAGGACAAATAAGGAAACTATGGGTTTCGGGGACTATAGAAATATGACTATTGAAGGTAAATGGATGGGAAACCATTACGAGCTGTACATGTTAATAAAAAAAATTGACAACTAATGAATCTGAGACTATACGAAAAATGTGTCTGTTAATGATGGATAAAAAAACTATTACAAGCTACTTATGGTAATCACAAATGACACTAAAGAATCAGAGGCTATAATACACCGTGTTCAAGCATTCTTCCAGGCTATCCATTACAGAACAAGTACTTTTTTGGAAGAGAGCTCCCGTCCAAAAAGAAGTTGAAAAAGGCATAGACTGGTCGCCAATAGACCTTGTACATCCATATTAGTACGGTGAGGCACCTCAATGTTCTACAAATTAGTAATCAAACCGATCAGTATTTCATAGCCCAGTCTTAGCAGAAACAAAGTATCTATAATTATACAAAAAAAACATTTTGGAGGGGTAACGATAAAAACGGTATTCTACTCTATGGTAAGCGATGGATAAATATAACAATCCAGACCCAATTTCGGGCAGATCTGGGGGTTCCCGAAACTCTAAAGTCACAAAAAAAAATATTCAATCGGCTACAAGATCGAAAAGTGGAAAAATCAATGGACCGACTCCTTTAATGAGATACCCGACACAATTCCGTCCTACGTTATGCAGGCTCGAACCCCACACCTGAACTAACAAGAGTCTCATGCTTCTCCGACTACGCTAGCCGGGCTACACTGTTGTACGCATCCGACCAAGTGATTCTGAAGGTTGTACAGATAGTTTCAAAGTAACTAATTGAACCACATTCAATACGTACAATCTCGGAACTTTCACTTGCAAATAGTCAGAAAAAAAAAACAAATCTGAAACAAGACATGAACACCAAAGTTAGTACACACTCGCGGAACTGTTGATTCAAAAACGAAACCACCTTCATACTTTATGGTCGTCGATATTCTTGACCTACAATGGCGGTGAAACACAAGCGAAATATATTATCATACTGACAAAAAAAATTATTACCGATGTTAGGCGCGAACGTCCTTGGAATGATAAACACCTCTACGTTTGGAAACCAGGTCTTCCAGTTCGTAAGCAGCGCTACCTACCAACCTTATTACTCTGGTTTCAACAAACTTCTGTGCAAGTTTAGCAGATAATTTCTTACCGGCGTCACTCAACATAAAGTTCCTTCGGAACACCGTGTCACCTGGTTTAAACAATGTTACTCGAGCTCGCAGGATATATCTTTCAGCACTTTTGACAAATGCTTCGGCAGTTAAATCAAGTATTCGAATTCGAATCTTGTTAAGATAATCAGGTCGCAGAATCGTTTCACCTGGTTCATGAAGACTATTCAATCGTCTCAGCAATTCATATGACGAACCATGAGTCACCATAGGTATTCCAAACATTGCGAAATATGGAGAACATTTAAGTGTTTGGTGCAGGGAACAACGTAGTGCACAAGCGATCTCGCTCAAGTGCAGATCCCATTTAGAATGCTCCTCCTTTAAATAGGCTCGAATACCCGATAAAACACTTCTATTTACCCGTTCAGAAGCATTAGCTTGAGGTGAATATAAGGCCAATAAGGTGTGTTTCACTCCGTGCTTCGCCAAGAAATCTTCAAACAATTTAGATTTGAATTGGGTCCCGTTATCGGACACGATTACCTCTGGACAACCAAATACGTGAAAGACATTGGTAGCCAATAGTTGACAAATTGGTTCAGCAGTTAATTTCCGTAAAGGAAATAAAAATGGATATTTAGTAACATGATCTAATACTACAAGAATAGCGATATTCCCGGCCTTTGAACGAGGATAAGGGCCAAGAATATCGATATATAATCGCTGACCAATTCGTTCTGTTTTCATCTGAGACACCATGGGAGCACGAAGTGGAACATTAGTCGCTTTGATTTCCTTGCAGGTCTTACAATTTCCTATGTACGATTTAACCTGGGTAGACATACGAGGCCAATAGTAAAATTTACGAATATTATACAGGGTTTTTGCTAGACCTCCATGAGATGAGGTAGGAGGATTGTGGGTCCTTGCAATACACTCGTCAGTGTATTCCTCAGGTAACCACAATTTCCAAACCTCACCCTCTGAAGGAATATCAAGATCTAGACAAGCCAATCGTTTATAAACCCGACCAGAAATTACTTTCAGATCAATCAATGTACCGTCTGCTTTGGTAACCAGATTTACCAACTCCAAATATCGAGAAGTGTTGAAGAAAGGGGAATTAAGATCTAATTCAGGCACTGGACATAATTCAGAAATGACGTCAACAGAGTCACGTCTTGATAGAGTGTCTGGAACTACGTTTAACTTTCCTTTTCGGTACTCAATATCAAAGACATAACCCTGCAGTTTCAAGCTCCAACGAGCCAATCGACCAGAAAGGTCTTTTTGTTGCATTAACCATTTTAATGAAGCATGGTCAGTTATGATCTTAAAGGCCTGACCCTCGACATACGCTCTAAATTTCTTTACTCCCAGTACGGCGGCTAGACACTCTTTCTCACTAGTGGAGTAATTGCGCTGCGCAGAATTTAGTTTTTTGGACATGTATGCTATGGGGTGTTCCATACCGTCCATGTCACACTGAAGTAGTACACAACCTATACCGTCGTTGCTAGCGTCGCACTGGAGAGTAAAGGGTTTAGTATAGTCGGGGTTTATGAGGACTGGTGCTGATATGAGAGCATTTTTGAGATTTATAAATGCTATTTCAGCTTCTGGTGTCCATACGAATTTATTAGAATTTTTCTTCAACAAATCTGATATTGGAGAGGACATAGCAGAGAAATCAGATATAAAACGGCGGTAATAACCCGCCATGCCCAGGAAACGTCGAATCTGTTTGGACGTACGCGGTGTAGGAAATTCGGAAATGGCCTGAGTTTTATCAGGATCAATTTTTAGCTTACCACCTCCCACGACATATCCCAAATATTTTACATCCGGCAAGAGAAACTTACTTTTTTCCACGTTTATCGTCAAGTTCGCACGTCTAAGACACTGGGAGATATCTTCTAACAGTTTCAGATGGGCCTCAAAGGTATCTGTAACTATTAAAAGATCATCCAAGTATACGAAGACGCACGGCTTGAGATGTGGAGGAATTACTTGGTCCATTAATTTAGTCATCGTTTGCGGCGCATTGCACAGTCCGAAAGGCATTCTTACGAACTGATACAAAGGGACCGTAAAAGCAGTTTTCTCTCGGGAGTGTTTTTCTAGAGGTATCTGCCAAAAAGCGTCTTTCAGGTCCAAACTGGAAATGAAATTACTCTGTGGCAGACGACTCAAGATTCCATCTATCTGTGGAAGGGGGTACGCATCCTTTTTAGTAACTGTATTGACTTTTCTACTATCCAAACAAAGACGATTCTTCCCAGGTTTGCGAATTAAAACCACAGGACTCGACCATGGACCGTTTGAGACCTCTATAATACCCAGAGATAACATTCTATCCAGTTCTTCTCCCATCAGTTTCTCAATGGCGGGCGAAATCGGGTAGTGACGTTGTTTGATGGGAGCGGCCGTCCCCACATCAATCACATGTTCTATCAAATGTGTTCGACCCAGACCCATTTTTGAAAATGAAGGTAGAAGTTGGATAGTGTTTTGTAAGCGTTCCTGTTTGTCCATAGACAATTCTGAAATTACTGACTCTGTAGTCGGAAATGCAGGTAAGCTAAATATTGGGTTAAACAAACCAAAAAAGTTAAAGAAATCTATACCTAGGTATAGATCTTGAGTTAAAGACGGGATAATGAAGACGTCCAGGGTTCTGACTTGGTTCATAAATGAAATCTGTGTTTTTACAAACCCCAAAATCTTCTGTCTTTGGCCATCGGCAGTACGAACTACTGCAGATGAGTAAGTCAGAAGGTCTGGAGTTTGCACGATCTCTTTAGCAAAATCACCACCAATTACAGTCAAAGACGCTCCACTATCCAACAGTGCAGTAAGCTGTTTAGCCCAATATTGAAACCGTGGCATAAGATCTCACATCGTTGGCCAATTTCACAATAGAGGAAATGGTTTTGGATTTAAACATTCGTCGTTGTTGCCAATAGATACGAGAACGGAGAGCAGAGCGTGTTGATAGGTTTCAAGTAGGATAATGAATCGACAAATATGTTTGAGCGTATTTTCAAGTACTCATTCAATCGTTGTTGGAACGATTTGATTTTAGTAAACAATGAACGTGGTTCAGTATGATTGGGCGTATGTTTCAATAATTTCACATTAGTATCATGAGTGGGTACCAGGGTATCAGAAGCAGTAATCCACGGGTGTTCTATAAAAGTGGATGTTGAAGCTCGGTTCAACCGTGCATCGTGTACTAGTAGGTTATTGGGATTGGTAGATGAAATATCCGAAGGATCAGGAGACAAATTAAATGTGGTCTCAGATGAATCTAAGACAGGTCCTGGGAGCGAGAAAAGGTGTTGGGATTCTGGCCCCCCCTTCGGTTTCCCCGACAATTTTCACAGTTTGGACACAATACATCGTCCTTTCCACATCCCCAACAAAACAATTGCTGTGATTCACGACAATCGTGCCACCGATGACCTGGTCGTTTACAGTTCCAACAAATAGTTGAACTGGTTATTCGTAGCATATTCGGTGCAGGCTGTATTGCCGCAAGTTCGTTGGATGTAATTGGTAACGATTCAGGTGGCAATTCGCTAATTTGAATTTGTGAAAATTCACGATCTAAATCCACCTCAGACACCGGTCTAGATGGTCTAATGTTATAATCGCGCGGTTTGGTTATTGACTCGGCCCATAATTTTTCGCGGTCACGGCAGAGCTGGCGCAGATGTTCCAGTCCATAAATGGTGACATATAGCAGCTCCCTTCTGATTTCCAATCGCAAGTTGCTCCGAATCAAGGAGAACAATTCCACATCCGACATCGGGACTCGTAGTTTATCTGCCAGTCGATAAATTGATTGTAAGAATTCATCAAACAATTCCGTGGGCCGCTGTTTCCTGGCCCTCATCCGCTCCTTTACCTCTTCGTCCGTCTGCCTGTCCTGAAATTCTATTCGCAGAGCATGACACAAGTCAGTCCAGATAAGCTGTCGGTTCTGGCGAAAATATCTCCAGAACCAATCAGCAGCTCGATCGGTGAATAACAGATACAGACAGCGGGTGACAATAGTAAAATCGCTATTTAAACACATCTCGGTCAGCCGCTCTATTCTGAAGATGAACGCTTCAACATCTAGACCATCGGGTCTACCTGAGAACGTTACGTTCCAATTCCTAATTGTTGTAGAGTGCTGTTCGAGATGTGTTCGTGTTCTAGCTGGAGCAAGAGCAGGATGAGGCTCAGCAAACACTAGTGGTACTGGTACATTATTTTGCACAAACGCATTTACTGTCGTATGATTTCTGGAATGAACCGTTTGATGACGCGGGGTGGTGGGTGATACTGCATTATGTGCTAGGGCTAACAATCCTTCAGGTGCAGGAGCACGTGATTGCCTCATTGAGTGATTAATTCTTGAAATTTCCTGATCGATGTGAGCATTTACCGCTTCTTGAAAACCTTGATCTTCCGCTGCAGCGGCACCATATATGGGAGATCTTTGAGCTATATTCCCTTGCACTTCATCGGCGAGTCTAGATGGTGGGAGACGGACTGCCAAGGGAGTGGACGAGGGCTGATTTCCGGTACTGGAACGACGTTGCCAACCTGCGGTAATAGAGCGAGTCACAGGTCGCGGTGGGGGTGGCACTATTGTATAATTATTTTTATCCATCCCTCGAGGTAACCTCTGTAATTCTGCACGCTCACAAGCGGCTCGACAAATTGGGCAGGTACTATTCTGCAGCAACCAGTCGTTGAGGCAGATGTCGTGAAAGAGGTGGTTACACCGAGTGAGGAGTTTTACGTCGGCCGACACTATTTCGTGTTGACAAACAGCACAAGAGCTGGACCTGTCCAGAACGTCAATCTTATCAGCGGCAGACATTATGAATCTTCAAGAACACAAACAGCCGCACTTTACTTAATCAAAACCAAACAAGAATATGGAAGGGGAAGAGACAATTGTTACAATATCTATTGCGAACGTTGAAATCAAATAAACAATTTAATTATTACCAGAAAAAAATAATTTTATTACAACATTTTATTACTTTAAATATTTTAGAGCAGAATTTAAAGAGTTGTATAGAAATTCAGTTATTCCAACCTTAAACAGCTGCGCGATATCTGACCAATTCGTCAGATGTATTGATTAGGGAACTTGTTAAACGGGCTATCGCCGAGCGTGAATCAAGAATAAAAATATCTATTACTACTGTGTGAACAAACAGTGGTAAAAACTTGTAATTGGAGATTAAATAGGTATACTACGACTATGGCAGGAGATGGCAATTGTAAAACTTTTCAGACCCAATTGCGGGCAGGTCTGACGGTTCCCGAAACGCGAAAATGAACGAACGATATCAAGCAGAACAGTTATACTACCGCAACACACGAGCAGTATGGCAATACGTGGAAAATTTATAAATGTTTCGACAAAAAAAAACTATATCTATTATACAATCTTAAAAACTATATGAATAATATCGTTAATTGAGGAACGGATCAACTACAAAAAGGTTCGTGTTAAAAAAAATTTCTGTTCTAATAATTGAACACTACGAGACTTCGGCGACACGAAAACAATTTTTAGTTCAAGTTGGTCCCTTTCCCAATTTACCTTATCGTTATCGTGGTGGAACTCCTGATGTTAATGTGTAATTGATGTCCTCTTGATAGTTGACTTCTTGAATTTATGTAATTACTTATCCTTGATAAATGTGATCTTTTATTCTTGATAAATGGATTTATTTCTTTTTTATATATGTGTTTATTTGTTCTTGATTTATTGTAGATATATGAAATTATTTATTGTGGATATATGTAATTTATTGATTATTTATTGGACCTAAAAATTTTGAAACAACAAAAGATTAGTACCTAATATTATCAGCGATATAAATTTGTATTCAATAAATATATATTTATTTATTTATTTTTTCTTTATGAATATTTATTTATTTTATTTCTTTTTGTATAAAAATTTATTTATTTATTTTGTTTTGTATAAATATTTATTTATTTATTTTGTTTTGTATAAATATTTATTTATTTATGTTTTTTTTTTTGTATAAATATTTATCTATTTATGTTTTTGTGTATAAATATTTGTGTATTTAGTTTGTTTTGTATAAATATTTATTTATTTATGTTTTTTTTTGTATAAATATTTATTTATTTATTTTTTTGTATAAATATTTATCCATCTATGTTTTTGTATATAAATATTTATTTATTTGTTTATTTTTTTTTTATGGACGACGGACGGACGGACCAATCAAGGGGGGAGTTCACCACACTGGGGTTGGAAGCGCCGATCGCCGTTCTTTCTATTTAGTTTATTTGATTATTTATGAGATTAAAGAAAATTTTTTTGGGATCAAAAGAAAAGTTAAAGTTAGTTTACGTTAAAGGAAGGGAAATGGAAAAGGAAAGGGAACAAGAAGGGATGGAAAAGGATGGGAAAAGGTAGGGTGGGAAAGGAATAAGATGGGGTATGTGCTGATGGTGTCTCACCCAGCGGACGAGTGCTGAAGGGATGGTCAGAAGATAAATCCTCTGAACCATCATTCAATCAATCAACACATACGGGCGAGGTGCTATGACCTGAGTTGATCCAGTCAACCACGGCATGAAGGCTGAGCGGACATCTTCCCTCAGTAGCTGATCGGGCTACTTTGGAAAATGTCCCCCAGTATCATCCATGGGGAAAAGTCTGAGGAATCTCAGACCTCCTTCGCTCCTGCGCGTATGAAGCAGGGAATTGCTTCTACGCCGCCAGAGTCTTTACTATTGCTTTAGTGGAAATGAAAATTAACTTTGAAGAAAAATTTAAAAAAAAAAATTTTTCAAAAAATTTTGAAAATATGGAGGGACTCCTCCAGAGTCCTACATCGCTGTAGAAACCCTTAGAGGAGCCCCACGTTGGTCGCCAATTTGTAATGAAGTGCTTTCTCAATGGCGAACCAATGAGAATGGCATTGCAGGAAGCGTACCTAGCGAGATTTATTTTCTTGCCACAAGCTAGCTTCAGCCCATGGGAACGATAAAGAAACCCTGCTACTTCAGCACAAATACAGAAATGTACGCTATTTACGAGAATTTGCAGAAATGGAAAGAAATACAAGTGCGAAACTGAGACTCTGGCGACCCCCTTCTACGGAAGAACCACGGTCGGCACGTTCAACCCCCTTGCTCGCTCACATACGCCCACACACTCACGCGTCACACCCCTTTATCATTAGGATAAAAGTAAGAAATCAAATTTACTCACCCCATGATTAAATCCCGACCTCCTATCCTGATTGTATCAGCCTTCCATCAGCACGTTGGTCACGTTGGATAATTCACGAAGATATTTGAATATCAAAAAGGTTGTAGAAAGTTGTACGTATAAACGTTGTATAAAATGTTAAGTAGAATCGTTCAATAAACTTGCAATCAACAGCGCTGAATAATTTGGTATTTATAAACGTTGAATACAATGATAAGTAAAAACGTTAATTAAACTTGCAATCGTTGGATAATTTTGTTGAATAAACCGTTAAGTAGAAACGTTAAATGATAATGTCGTTATAAACGTTGAAAAAAAATGAGAAGTAGAAATGTTGTATCTGGTTGCGAACATACGCGCCGAATCCATTTATAATCACAGGTGAGTATGGTAACAATTATAGCAATTACAGCCGAATACGTTGACATGTAATGGTGGCAGGATGCGTTGAAATCAAACAAAATGTAATAAATTGTACCAATACTATTTAAATTATTCGTAGACGTAGAACTGTAATAATTTTGTATCAATGATGGTGAAGCAATACGGGAAAAGGTAATTGTCGACGTATGCGTTGAAATCCAAAAAATAATATGTAATAAATTGTACCAATATTAGTTAAATTCTTCGTTGAAATAGAACGGTAATAATTCGTATCAATGATTGAGGAGCAATACGTTGAAAGGTAATTGTTGCCGTATGCGTTGAAGTCCAAAAAAGGTAATAAATTGTACCAATACCAGTTAAATCATTCGTAGAAGTAGAACTGGAATAATTTTGTATCAATGATGGTGAAGCAACACGGTAAAAGGTAATTGTTGACGTATGCGTTGAAATCCAAAAAAAAATATATGTAATAAATTGCACCAATATTAGTTAAATTCCTCGTTGAAATAGAACGGTAGTAATTCGTATCAATGATCGTGGAGCAATACGTCGAAAGGCAATTGTTGCCGTATGCGTTGAAATCCAAAAAACATAATAAATTGTACCAACACTAGTTACTGTTATTTTAGTTAACAATTTATTTAACAATTTATAAGACAATTTATGCTTTATTTTCCATACTAAAACTATCAGTATTATAAACAATTAACAACATTCATAATTTCTATTTAAAATTTGACAAGGAATATT
This sequence comes from Diogma glabrata, assembly GCA_963693315.1. NCBI lineage: Eukaryota > Metazoa > Arthropoda > Insecta > Diptera > Cylindrotomidae > Diogma > Diogma glabrata. The sequence goes on along the minus strand of OY856188.1, from coordinate 185,048,009 downwards.
TTGAAATCTTGTTACCTTTAGTTATTTTGTCCAACACAAACATATATGATATGTTGGTTTTGTTTAACACTTTTGTAAATTAATTTTTTTTGTATAATTCAGACGCACGGTAAACGGCACAAAACATATAATTTTTTTTCTTTGGTTTAACTTTGGTGTTAAACAACACAAACATGTATGATTTATTCTTTTCATATATTTTTTTGCACAACACAAAACAATTAAATTTTTTTTTCTAAATTTTTAACTAGTTGGGCATATCATTTACAAAAAAAAATTGCACCAATTGAACTAATTTAACAGAATTTAATTTAATTACAAAAATTTTCACTACTTAAATATAACTTAAATTTTGGATGAGAATGCATGAGTGCAAAATTCGATTTTGACATTCGTCAAAGATAATCAGTTGCACAAGAGATTTCAGTTCGTGTTTGTAATATACAAACAGATAATTTTTTGTAAATTTTGTTTTAAACAACACAAACATATAATAATTTTTTTCTTTGTAAATTATTACGGCACTGGCATATATGATTTATTTTTAATTTTTATATTTTTTTGCACAGTACACACCAACATATAGAATTTTTCTAAATTTTAACTAGCGGGACGCGAAACATTTAAAAAAATTCAAACTAATTGCACTAACAAAACTAAATGTAATTTAATTAAAAATTTTTCTACTTATATTTTAACTTAATTTTAAGGAAAAAAGCATGAATGCAAAATTTTCCGCAATTTCGACATTCATGAGAGATAGTTGCTGCACAAGAGAGCAAATATTTTTACAGTGGCTTATTATATAGCCAAAATTTTGAGTATCGAAAAAAAACAGGGTTTTAGATGTAGGACAATTAATTTACATCAAGTTGGGAATTTTTTATAGTTACACAAAACTGTTTGTTATTTGATATTATTGCCCAAAAAAAATAATTTTGTGATACAAGCATTTACGATACATCAATAACATTTATCATTGAATTTAAAATGAATTAAATGCAAGTTCGATCGAGGTTATGATGTTTAGGTATTACGAAAATACAATCTACTATATCAGTACAGTGAAGTTCAGTTCAATAACGGAAAGATTGTTTGAAGCAAAATATTACATTCATACAAAGATAAATCTTATATTTTAACAAAGCAAGATAGTAATTCTTTGTATGTTGACGATTGGAAAAAATACGCACAGCTGTTATGAGGTTTGAAAACTTCATTGTTTAATTACGGTTGGTGTTTAGAAAATTCAAATTCAAGTAGTATATTGAAAATAATCGAATGGAAACGTAGCGCGCGTCAATTTTAGGGGGTTGTAAGATTAAATTTTATTATTTATATAGATAATATTTAAGGAAAAATTTTTAATTAGTTCAAATTAATTAATATTATATTATATTAATTAACATATAAAACCAGTGTAATTTGTTCAATTTTCTCTCAAATACTTTTGTCCAGCTATTGAAAATTTAAGTAAGTTTCAGGACAAATAAGGAAACTATTGGTTTCGGGGACTATAGAAATATGACTATTGAAGGTATGGGATGGGAAACCATTACGAGCTGTACATGTTAATAAAAAAAATTGACAACTAATGAATCTGAGACTATACGAAAAATGTGTCTGTTAATGATGGATAAAAAAACTATTACAATCTACTTATGGTAATTACAAATGACACTAAAGAATCAGAGGCTATAATACACCGTGTTCAAGCATTCTTCCAGGCTATCCATTACAAAAATTAACAATTAAAATCAAAATTTAAAATAATAAAAGTCGAAACAAACATTTGATACAAAATTTAAAAATAAAAAAAATTATTTTCATATTAATTTCACGCTATTTGGCTTTAAAGTCGATATTTTTATATCCTTTGCATTTTTTAATAAATAAAGTTTTCTTTTTATGGATACTTGCAATTAAATATTACTTTTCTTCAGTTTTTATACTAAACGTCAAAAAATCCTTAACAATATCTTTAAGATAGAATGAAATGAACTTTACGTTAAGTTAACGTTAAGTTTGCGTTAACGACTATAAAATACGCAGACTAAACAATAAATCCTATCACATATAAAATATATAACATAGGTCAATATTTCATGCTGGATAGAAAAAATAAAAAATATAAATAAAATAAATAAAATAAACATAAACAGCAAATCTGTATTAAAAATTTGCAGTAACAAAACTAAAATGTGGTTGCCAATAATCCAGCTAGTGGAATATGCCTTGATTATGTGATGCACTTCCTTCATCAACGATTAAAACCCATATATAGAATTATATAAAGGCTCGATTCTGCGAGCAAGCAATAACGTGGCATCATCAAGGAGTACTCCATAGTTCATCATCTAAGAATACTCCTATTTCTAGTGGTATATGATATCTCAGGTTAGCTTGTATGTCAATAGCAGGGACTGGAGTACGCGGGGTTGTCACACCAGTAGATCAAAAATAAAAAATATTACCAAAAAAATTGATCTCTCTATGCGGGATTAAAATTATGAAGTGTCAACGTCTCCATTAGGATACGAATCGACTGACTAACCATCTCGCATTTTGACGTGGTCAGGCTATACTCTAGATTCTAGAACCTTGATTGCCGAGTGACGGCCCGTAAAGATTCCAAAATTTCAATAATCAGGCAGGCAGAATGAGAGGTTTAAATTTAGTTTTTTGGCAAAACACTTCATAGTCAACTTTCCAACTCATGTTCGGCACTCCGTAAAGAAGTTGCAACAACTGCATGTTTATCTAATTCACTTTTTTATTCCTCTGGGTACAGTAGAAATTGTGAAGCCAGGCTCTGAGGATGGTTTCGTAATGGAATACCCTATGCTCTAGGGAACATTCCTACTTATCAACATTGATAAGTGCCCCATAATACTGCAATTCCACAAACCGGTACACTTTAGATCCTCATCTCATTCGATTGCCAGGTACAGATGTTAGCTTTAAAAAAACAGGTACATGGGGAACCCCCCACAACTTAGTTCAATATCGATGAAAAACTAATTAGTTTCTTGCCATACATATTTGCATATTTTTCCAAAGTGTCATCAAAATTCATTCACGAACGAATATTAAGTTTCAATAAAATCAAAAGCCGGGATTAGAAGTTAATGAAGATGTAAACTTACGGGTGTTCGGGTATATTTTGTCCAATTTTGAAACAAATCTAGATCTTACATTTTCAACCATTTTTCCATTTCAACCGAAAGTTGGTATGCAGAAATATTGGAAACAATACCAATACCTTATATACCAAGTTTCAATAAGATCGAAAGTCGGGATTAGAAGTTAATGAAGATTTAAGCTTAGGGGTGTTCGCGTGACCCCCTCTACTTTGTCCAATTTCGAAATAAATCCATTTTCAAGTGAACCTATATCATTTGCCAAAGTTTCATCAAGATCCTATGCAGGAATGTCACAAACCCATCCACCTACCAAACCACCCACAGACATACACCAAAATTTTTATTGACTATAGATAGACTAGACTATAGACTATAGATAGATAGAATGGTCCAAAACCAAAAAAAAACAAAACTTGGAGTATGTAAGATTTTTTTCCCACTAGATTACATTACTTTTCACAATTTAAAATTGTGATGAAGTAAAAAACAATCTGTTGTATTGTGGACCTGCCAACCCTTTATCCAATGTACCTCAAAAGCTGATGAAATCTTTCTTATGTTACTTGAAAGCTTTTACCAACGTTTCATGAAAATCGATCGGTAATTGTAGGCTACAGTAGGGATAAACACCTGAAAAAATACTTTTTAACCGTAAGTGACAAACCGGAGGTTGGTATGCAGGAATATTGAAAACAGTACTTAAACCTTATATACCAAGTTTCAATAAGATAATAAGCCGGGATTAGAAGTTATTGAAGATTTAAAGTTAGAGGTGTTCGGGAGACCCCCTGCCATTTTGTCCAAATCTGAAATTAATCCAGACCTTCCATTATCAAGTGAACCTGGATCATTAGCCAAAGTTTCATCAAGACCCTTTGCCCATCCACCCCCAGACATACATCAAAATTTTGTTGGCTATTTAGATAGAGAATGGTCCAAAACAAAAGAAAAACAAAATTTGGGGTATGAAAGATTTTTTTTTTACGATAGATTGATTGCGTTACTTCACAGAATTTAAAATGTGGTGAAGTAAAAAGTGGATTCTTTAGGATCGATTATTACAGAAAATCGAAACCTAAAAAGAGCGGAAAAAGTTTTGATTAATCTTTGCTGTTTGAAGTTGTTATCGTATTTGTTTTTCTTTTATCTTATTTAATTTTATTTTACTAGTTTTTCTTTGTAGCAATATGAAGTAGTGTAATAATAATATTTCCATAGATTATAAAATTATATTTTTTTGGAAATAAATAAAAAAAAGTCGATCATTTGCAAGATCGATTTTTTTCTAAATAAATCAATCATGATAAGAACAATCAATCATCAATAAATAAATAATCGCACAAAATAATAGGACAAAAGGACAAATAAATGATCAATAAATAAATAATCGCAAAAATTTATTGGGTTTAAAGTAATATTGGAAATATTTAAAAATATTCCAAACAATTGAACTAAAACATTATAAAAAAAATCCAAGCGGCACGGCATGCATGTATATCCGCTAGAAATAGGTAGATTTCGAGATCAGACAGTTTTGTGTGCCAGTAGAATCTGATGTACCAGATTAGTTTAAACAAAATAAACTAATTACAAACAGATATCGAACAAATTTAAAAAATTAGCTACATATAAGTATAACTATATCTATCCAATTTTGCAACAAACAAACATCAAATCTACCACAGAACATATGTGTGATAATTTATGACACAAACCTGCTCTATATCATAAGTCGTGAACTTACTGCAAAATATCAAAATAGTTTATTTCTAAGAAAAAAAAATTAATTTCTTCTATTGAAATCTTTTTATTTTTTTTCATTGACTGTTATAAGGTTTTTGGAAATTGTAGTTGGGGATTGTTGCAAACTTTTTTGTTGAAGCCAACAAGTCGAAAACCTCCTACTGCAGAGGTTTATATGTATAAGAAACGGATTAAAATGTTACCACAGATTCTAAATTTATGAAGTTTTTAAAAATATTAGTATCCAAACGGCCGTTATTGCGGATTTAAAAAACCAATATTTTTTCTAGTATAAACCCTCTAGTTCCTTAACCATGTGTCAGATTTGTCTGATTTATGAACTTGTCCAAGATATTAATAAAACACACATTTTTAAGAAATGGTTTTTGATCTGGCTCCAGATATGCGACCGTGAGAGTGCCGGTTGATTCAAACGCATTTTGTGTTTTACAAGCTTTTTTGTTGGAGCCGCTCACTCAGAATCCTTCCACTCCAGAGGTCCATTTTTGGAAAGAAATTGATTGAAAAGGTTTCAAAGATTCTAAAATTTTGATGTTTTTAAAAATATTAATATCCAAACGACCGTTATAACGGATCTAAATATCAGACTTTTTTCCTAGTATTAAGCCTCTGGTTTCTTAATCGTGTGTCGGATTTGGCTGATTAACGAGTTCGTCCAAGATATTAATAAAACGCACATGTTTAGAAAAGGTTTTTTGATCTGGCTTTACAAATGCGACCGTGAGAGTTGTTGTTGCCGGTTGTTTCAAAAAAAATTATTTTTTTTGCAAACTATTTTGTTGGAGCCGCTCACTCAGGAACCTCTAACTGCAGAGGTCTAGTTTTAAAAGAAATTGATAAAAAAGATTCCAAAAATTTTAAATTTGTTAACTTTTTTAAAATATTCGTATCCAAACGGCCGTTATAACGGTTTTAAAAAATTAATTTTTTTTAAGAAAACAGCCTTTAGTTTCTTAACCACGTGTCGAATTTTGCTGATTCACGAACATGTCCAAGATATTAATAGAACACTCATGTACAGAAATTTTTTTTTGATCTACCTCAACAAACACGACCGTGAGAGTTCCGGTCGTTTTCGTTATATCTCATATCGTTTATATATATGGAGGGCTCAGAATACAAGTGAACCAAGTCCACTTTTTGTCATTTTCGAGTTAGCAGTGCAATTGCATGCACTAATTATGTAGAATTTCAGTGCAATAATGAACCAAGTCCTAGTACAGACAATATACGCTAGGCAGTAGCAAGTTCTGGTGTTTAGTGATAGATTATGATTTTCTTTCAGAATAATTCTGAACCAAGTCCATCTGATGTTTGTTTAGAGTGTTCAGCTAGCAAAACAGTGTAGTGAATAGTTGTTGTGGTGTGCATATTCTAAACCAAAACTTATTTGTGGAGACGTAATGAATGGTTTGATGACGAGTGACGCGAAAGCGTTGAGCACGAAAGAAAAATGGTTAAGAAGGAACACCCGAAGCTCCCAAACTGCTTATCTATGCGTCAGGAAAGTCTCAGCAAAACTCCTAAAGAAAACGAAACGCGAACTCCTGAAGAGCTGTATCGAAAACATCAGCCAATATGCGTCTAATTGAAATTCAAAAGAGCACTTTGCCAATGAGCGAAATCTGACAAAAGATTTCCACCCAAAATCCACAGCCATCAGAAATGAAAATAACGAGCTTACAACAAAAGAACGTGATGTGCTCATGGTTGCTTTGTTTAAAAAACTTTGTAAAATTATATGAAAAACCATAACAACTACAATTTGTTATTCTTTTTACACTGTAGGGGAAAAAACCATTTTCACAAGGAATTAAGCGTGATGAAAATAGAATTTCCATATGCTATCATAGAAAAAAAACAGACATATACCCGAGCAGAAATTAGTTAGGGAATGCCTGAATACAGTCAGGGCCTGATCACGGTCAGATAGGGCAAGCCCTATTAGGGCAATCTGATGTGGGCCTGTTCCGGACCTGAATTAGAATACCCTTTTAGGGCAAACCTTATTTGGATAAATCCCGCCCTGATTTGATTTTTCGTATCTGACGCGTAGTTGGGCATTTTGATCCGGGCCTGATACAAAATGCCTTACTACGGTTTTCCCTATTTAATTTTATATGGACTTGATCTGCCTGATCCGTTTATCCCAATCAGGGCCTGATTAGGCAAAAGCGTTACACTTATGATCAGGGCCCTATCAAACTAGGGCTAACCTGATCAGGGCCGCATTTGAGCCCTAAAATATTTCTGCTGAGGTACATATTTACATTCTACAGAAATGTTTTGCGAAATTTTATTTTAAGAAAATTATTTAATCTATGCATTGTTTTGTTTGTTTGTAGTTTTACATACAATTAAAATCAAATAAATTGGTTGCTAAAGAAATTTAGAAAAAAAAATTAACAAAATATTACGTGAATTTAACAATTTTGTCAAAAAATATTTAACAAAAAATATGCACTTAGCAATAGTTATTGAGCACATTAAGTCATCTCCCTGTTACCAAAGCCACTATACCAGAAAAGATAATGAAAACAAAAGACACTTAAACTTAAGTTCGGATTTGAACATAAAAAAAATGTATGACTTGTACAAACAAAAATGTGAACTTGAGAACAAGGAAGCTGTAAAAGAAAAGTATTACTACCAAGTGTTTAACAAAAAATTTAACTTGCACTTTAAGCCCCCTTCAAAACACACTTGCAGCAACTGTGATAAGTTGTTTCAAAAAAACAATGCTGAAAATGACGAGAAAAAGAAATCTGATTTAAAGACAGAAAAAGAACTACTCTTGACGCGCGCAGAACAAGCGCGTGCGGAACTAAACAAAGATGCCGCGGCAGCATCGTTAGAAAAATATGTTTGCACATTTGATTTCCAAAAGGCATTGTATTTTCCAAAACTGACAACTTCTATAACCTACTATAAGAAGAATCTTTATGTCTATAACTTTGGTGTTCATTGTTATAATAACAATACTGCCTATATGCATGTTTGGGATGAGACTGAAGGTGGAAGGGGTTCTCAAGATCTAGTTTCATGCCTTTGGAAATACTTTTATGAACATGCCAGAACATTGTTCTATTTTCTGACTCTTGTCTTTGTTTACTAAAAATTGTTCAAGACCTTCTATTGGATGTGAAAACAATTGATATGAAATTTATGATACCAGGCCACTCGTTCCTCTCCAACGACACTGAATTTGGTATTATAGAGAGAGCAAGCAAGAAATATGGGACCATTAATGTGCTTGATGACTGGTACAACATCATTAGAACAAAACTGAAAAAACCTCAGTTTCACGTTGTAAAATCACAACGAGAAGATTTTTTGAGCACAAACACCCTTAAAGCTGCAATCACAAACAGCAAAAAATACACAGAGGGTAGTAAAATCAATTGGCTTAAGATTCGGAGGTTAAGATTTGAAAAAGGAGCACCTTTCCAAATAAAGATCAAGGAATCATTCAATGAAATGTCGACATTCCGAACAGTGGATATCTCAAAGAAGCCCATCAAAAGAAGGCCAGGTCGAAGATCAATGGAAGTTGAAAGTTTGTTGACTGTACAGCAGGGTATGCTTTACCCAACCAGAAGACCAATTACATTCCAGAAAAAGGAGGACATGTTGTCATTATTGCCTTACATGCCCCCGTTCATCATGAGTACTTCAAAAACCTTCCAGGACACCAAACAACTCGTCAAACCCAGGACAACAATGCGGCTGAAGAAAGTGACGTCGATGATGAGTTTTTTATGTCAATTGACTTTTTCTTAATAAGGAAGTGACATCTTTAACTTTTCTTTTTTAGTTCATAAGTAGGCTAAATGTAAAAATAAAGAACTATTAACAATACATGGAGTTGGCTCATTAACTTCCTAAAATTTTTCAGAATACATATGAACCAAGTCCACTTTTTTGGATTTTTTGGGGTTATAACATCGAATTTGAGGGATAACATGTATGTAAGTGTCTAACTTACTCTTTGAACTTTTAAAATTTAATTTATAATTTAAAAAATATTAAGAGATAATTTTGGTATAAAGCTTTGACTTTAAACCTCTGTAGCACAAAAAAGCTTTTTATGGACTTGGTTCACTTGTATTCTGAGCCCTCTATATATACATATATATATATAATTTTGTTTTTTTTTTCGTCTCCACTTATCATATTTAGTCGTTTGGCACAAACATTTTTCCGAAACTCCGAGATGATGATGCACATCACAATAGGTAGATTTTTATATGAAATCTACCTCAAATCGTATCGCAGTATCGTCTCACCCAGTTGAGCGAATGCAAAAATAGGAGTACATTTAAATTTTGAGGCTTATGACCTAAGTGTTATGGCTTATGACTTATGCTCTAGTGCATCATTTCGTGTTTAGTACAAAAACATCATCAAATTTTTAAATATATGTTGCTTTTCTATATTAGAAAAACAACAGAGCAATATTTCATAAAAATAATCGGTCAAGAATCGGTCTATATAAGATCGATTCTTTCAATATTTTTGCTTCATTATAAGATTGGAAATGAATCGATTCTATTTTGAACAATTATCTATTAGATCGAGGAAAATTGATTACGATGTCCCATCTCTTGGGTCCACCCTTGTAATGATTTTATTTGTGCTATATTACATAAAAATAGTATGTTGTGGTAAATGATATAAAACCTTTTGCTGTTACCGCGTGCACTGTATAAGTTGGAACTTGATTGAACATAAAAAGATTCTAATCACTCACCTAATTATATCGAATCTTGTTATAAAATCTCGAAATATATAACTAGAATTTGGATTTCTTACAAAATATTCTATAACACAAGTTAGTGATTCAATATTATAGAAACAAAAGTTAACATGAAAGATATTTTTAAATCATTTATTATATCGCTTTTGTTAATTTTAATTTCAAAAAGATTTGCTTGCAATCCTTTGCTTGTGGAACAAACATACCTACATAAAACACCGTGCATTTTAAAATTTCTATCAATATACATATCTGATATTTCAACAATAAAAGGATCTCTTGCCATTATTAGTGTTTCAAATTCAAACTCAGACTTGCAAAGTTCGATAATCAAAAGATTGAATGAAAACAAAACACTCGACTTGACATTTAAGTATAAAAATTCTGGCAAGATTCACTATCCGGTTACAATTGTGACTGAAAAGGCAAAAACATATTTATTTTTTATATTCAACATTAATGATTTAAAACAAGACTTGATTCAAGTGAGAGGATTACCAACATGGAATGCATATGCAAATGTAATTGTTATAATACTAAAAGACATTAATCCTGCCAGCGCTCATATGGAAATAAAAGTATTGTTCGAAGAGTTTATCTTGAATGAAATGTTAAATGTTAAGATTATTTATTCGGAATATGAAACAAATTTGATAAAAATCGTTACATGGCTTCCATATCGGAATAATAATTGTGGAAAAAAAGTGGAGAAAATTGAAATTGAAAACCAGTGTAAATATTTTGAATTCTTTAATAACAAAACTGGCATAAGAGAGTCCGTATATCAAGGATTAAATACAAGCAGAAGAGTTTATCCTCTGATTCCACGCAAATTAAATAATTGTACATTACGTATTTTGACATCAAAATGGAAACCGTTTACAATTTATGAAAATAAAACATTTGTTGGTGGAATTGAAATAATGTTGATTAAAACATTATGTAATAGGATAGGTTTGTTTCCGAAATTTAAATTCGGTAATAAAACTGAATCTAATACTAAGTTTGATGCTCAGCTTTACTATAATTTAATGAGGGAGTAAGTATAAAAATAATTTTAAAACAAATTAACCGTTAACATTGTGGTTTATTCAAAATTAAATTTTAAATATTTTATATACTTGGTAGTGGAATGAATCACTTTGGGTGAAGTTGAGACCGAATATTGTATTAATGTATATGCACTTTATTGTCTAGGTGAATGAGATTTTCTCATAAGACCTTATAAGAGTTCAGTTGATACACTCAAAAGTTTATGTCTGTGGTGAATATTTCGGAGTACATCTGTGTGATGCTCTACTCTTTGCCTGCAATGGCAAACTTCAACATTTGATAGGGATAGTGTTCAAGAATATGTATAAACGTTGAAATGTTTGAAAGATTGGCGGTTTGTGTTTTAACTTTAACGCGTTGAAACGTGAGGAACGAGCACTAATAACTTCCATTGGTCTTCTTCGTGTTCGTCTTGCAGTCTAATAACCACTTTTATATATATATTCGTTCATCTTGAGTTTGTGTATTCGTAATAGTTTCTCCTTTGAAGGCAATGTGAGCCTGTGTTACGTAGTCTGGATCATTGAAAAAACTTGAAGATAGGTGAGGGTGACACACATCATTTTTGTTGTGAAAAATTGTTTTTATAACCCTTTCAGCGGGTTAGTCTTCCCGACAAGTCCTCTAACTCTATTTGAGGTTTGAATGGTCCGTTATTATAGTAAAGGAGTATCTTTTTATACAGCCTGTTTTTATATACCATATGAACACCGCAAGACACTCCAACTCTGTCACATTATATTTTTTGCGGGATTTTTCAGCGATTTTTGCTCTTCAGAGGTCATTAGAATAGAAGCAGTTTCCTTCGATTTTAAGACTTTTCGTTTCTTTACCTGATAACATAATGTGCATGGTGCACGAGTGTATGCACATTCGTGCACTTTTTTTTTACAACTTTTTAAGTTTTTTGTTAAATATTGTAGTGTATATTTTAAATTTAGTTTAAGTTCAAGAGTGTTTGAATGCTAACATCAAAATAAATTTGTTTAAATTTACTATTTTGAATTCATGTAAATACGAATACA
>OY856188.1:184984760-185036068 GCA_963693315.1 Diogma glabrata | reverse complement strand
GATGCAGAGCGCAGTGGACGCCCAAATGAGGCTGTTATTCCAGAAAACATAAAAAAAATCCACAAATTGGTTATGAACGATCGCAAATTGAAGGTGCACGAAATAGCTGACATTGTAAAGGTAGCAGATGGTAGTGTTTTTACCATTTTACATGAACATTTGGGTATGCGAAAGCTCTGTGCAAATTGGGTGCCGCGTGAGCTCACAGTCGACCAAAAACAACAACGAATCGATGCTTCGGAGGAGTCTTTGGCACTGTTAAACCGCAATAAAGGGGAATTCTATCGTAGATATGTGACAATGGATGAGACATGGCTTCACAATTACACACCAGAATCCAAAAGACAGTCAGCTGAGTGGACAGCAGTCGACGAACCGAATCCAAAGCGAGCAAAGACGCAACAGTCGGCCGGTAAGGTGATGGCGTCTGTATTTTGGGATACGAACGGAATACTACTTTTGGATCGATTGAAGGCTGATATCGCAAAGAAACGGCCACATTTGCAAAAGAAAAAAGTGTTGTTTCACCAAGATAATGCACCGTGTCACAGATCGATGAAAACGATGGCAAAATTGAATGAATTGGGCTTCGAATTGCTTACCCACCCACCATATTCTCCAGATTTAGCCCCCAGCGACTTTTTCCTGTTTTCAGATCTCAAGAGAATGCTTGCTGGAAAGAAATTTAAGTCCAATGATGAAGTAATCGCTGAAACTGAGGCCTATTTTGACGAGAAAGAGAAATCGTACTATAAAAGTGGTATAGAAAAGTTGGAAAATCGCTATACTCGTTGTATCGCCCTCGAAGGCAACTATGTTGAATAAAAAAATCGAGTTTTGTCAAAATGTTGTTTTTTTCTTACTTATCCTACGGACTTATTGAACGACCTGTTATATATATACATTATATAAAAAAAAAACAGATTTTTTTTCAATTTATCGCCACATGATAGTTCTTCCATTGTATTGATTACATGACGTGATAAGGCTAAGGCAGATCAGTCTACACCAGGGATAGGGAACCTTTTTACCATGAAAGGCCAATAATAATTTTGCAAATCGTAAACAGGCCGCTTCATGCCAAGTATTTTTATCAGCTTTGGGGGGCTACATTTGTTACTATGATGTTTTTTTGGACCCTGTTCAAAAGCGTTCTAAACGAATTGTTAATTTAACATTAAATCCCTACAACATCGTCGCTCTGTTCTGATCTCGTTGTTTTTTATAAATATCCTCACCAGCGGTGTTCTGATGAAATCAAATCCATTATGCCTCAAACATATTCTTTTCCCCGTTTTACTCGTCCATCGGTTTGTGCAAACAGTCAAACTGGTGAGATCACTCACTCATCACTGTCATATAGTGACAGAATGCAGAGGAATTTCTTTGTTCGTACATCGTAAAATTGGAATCCGAATCAATAGTTTTAAAATCCACAAAAGTTGAAAAAAAAGCGTTCATCAATACCTTAGAGCGGAAGTTGTTATGGGACCTAGGCCTTAAAAGGTATCTATGTGTTGTTCTGACAAACAAATATTTAATTTAATATATTGCTATTTTTCTGGGAGCACAAGAAATAAAAATTAAGACAAGAAATGATAATTTCACAAATCCAATTTATTTTATTAATTCGATTTTTTATTAAAAAGCACAAATAGTTAATAAAATAAAATAAAAAGATGTAAAACTTAAACATATAAAGGCCCACATAACTAATTTAATGGAACTTTTGTGTTAGAAACCTGATAAAAAACTTTATGTTAGGTTCCAGCTTAGTAACGCGTACATTGAGTTGGTCTTCTAAATGAACATCAGCTATCTGAGTCCTTCAGTTGATCTTAATTTGGGTTAAATATGAAAAAGTTTATTCGCAACAGTAAATAGTTCCAAAGCAAGGAAGAAATTGACGAGCATGTTTGCGTAAACATGGGCATTCAATTGCACTTTTTCATATTTCAATCGGAACTTTCTTTGCATCAAAAAGAGATTTTATAATATTATCTTCACGTAACTCAATTAACTACATCTGGAGTTCACTCGGTGCTTTTGACTTTTGAGATATCAACTAGATGTGGTTCAAATACTAATCTCATTGTAAGAGTATGTTCTTCAAAACCAGAAAGCCGATGCGTATATTTTTCAACTAATGAGTCCAAAACACTTATGCAACCTTGAAATATGAAACTACCAAATTCGTGTTCATTTAATTTTTTGCTTATTGCGGAAAATGTTCCTATAAGAAATTTCCGATCCAGATAAAATAGTTTTAAAAAGTTATAACTTTTTTCGAAATGCATGGATTTTTTGCCACGTATCATACATACATGTATCGTAAACTTACTTTGCAAAGAAATATTTAAATCGTTCTGCTTTTTCATAACATCACACAAAAATGCAGAATTTCTGCAAAATTCGTCATCTAGTAATTCGAAATGCTGTTTTTGTTCCTCATACAATTTCACTAACTAAAGCCATTCCTTTTGATAGCCAGCGCACTTAATAATGATACGGTAAATCTACACTGTATGTTTCGTCATCTGATATAAGCAAGTTTCGAAATTGGCGATGTCGTGTTGCATTTTCTTGGATAAAACTTACATGTACAGTAATTTGTCTCTATATAGTATTTCTAGATGTAGTAAATTAGGCACAAAGTTTTTGTTAGTGCAATATACAATGAAAAGAAATTATTGTTTGTAAATTTAAATGGCTTTTTTTAACAATAAAACAAATCCTTCTTTTTTTCTCTTATGGAAAATGCACCATGGAGTTGCACACACTCACCAAATTATCCAGATTTAGTCCTGCTTCACAATATATTTGTTGAAAGTTATCATGAATATCTATTCCACTTGTTCTTCCAGTAAGTGTGGTGTGCCCATACCGAGTAGTTCCTGATAACATTGAAAATTTTCAGATATAGCACGAATAAAATGAAATACCTTAACCCGAGTCAGTTTTATCAGTAGATTCATCTAACGAAAAGTATACATCCTTTTTTGAATAATTGTGTAAAGCGGTTCTGTTACATTGTAAACTAATTCGTGTTGTCTATCAGTGAAAGCCATTGAAAGAGGTAATATTTTTCAACATTCTCAGGATCTAAGCATCCAACTGCTTCAACAATGTATTATTTCTGAGCGTTTATTCCGCAAATAATGCTATATTTTGGTATAAACACCCAATGTATCGATAATTTAATAGTAAAAAAAAATAGTAATTAGGAGCTAAAATGCTACTCTTTGTGTTGAGTCTATAGTTTGACGGCCGACCGTAGAGAGGTCAAAAATTATAGACGAAACACAAAAAGTCACTTTAGCACCGAATTAAATACACTATTTTTTCGGCAAACGTTTAAATTTTTTATAAACATGAAATGAATACATCAAAATTATTTATTCTAGTTACATCCAAAAAAGTTAAAAACATTTAAATTTGTATAAATTATATAAAACATAAATTTTTTTATCAAAGCAAGCTTTCAATTACAAATTTCATAATCCAATCAAAATATTTGTTATTTTTTGTTGTCATAGTTATACAATTTGTTTGAAAAAAATAACAAATATGTTGGTCATAGTACTTCTTTTGAAAAAATTCATAATCTCATGTTATATGTTACTTTTGCTGCCGCCGTAAAAATATGGAAAGAAATGGCGACACTTTTTCTGCTGCTGTAAAAATATGAAAATTAATTTACTGTCGGCGTAAAATAAATGGCGTTAATTTACAACCACTTTAATTATATGTCGAACAAGTAAGACTTTAGCCTTCTCCCAAACGACTGTAAAGTTAAATTTTACAGCCGTTTGCCGAAAAACTATTTTTTTATGATTGCAGATGAAACAATCTTATCGGAAAAAACTAACAAACAATTTTCTTTATATTCGTTCATATGACAAAACCAAAAACAAGATGATGTTGCACGTGGTCATGGTTAGCGTTCAATTTACAGATGTTTTGAACATTTATTTTAAAATTTTTGTTTGATTCATATATGTGTACACCCAAATATATTGTCCCTGAAAATACCGTGGACATGCCGTTTTATGAGCGGGTGGATTGCGCATATTTGCTTCACCACTTGCAGACTTATATCCTTTCTGTTGTACTACCATATATGTATCAAAAGGTTTATTTTTACTTCACCACAATTTTAAATTGTGAGAAGTAATGCAATCTATCGTGAAAAAAAAAAATCTTACATACCCCAAATTTTATTTTATCTTTTGTTTTGGACCATCCTCTATCTAAATAGCCAAAAAAAATTTTGGTGTACGTCTGTGTGTGCGTATAGTTTTCTGCATAGGATCTTGATGAAACTTTGGCAAATGATACAGGTTCACTTGAAAATGGAAGATCTGGATTCATTTCAAATTTGGACAAAATGGCGGGGGGTCTCCCGAACACCTCTAAGTTTAAATCTTGAATAACTTCTGATCCCGGGCTATGATCTTATTCAAACTCAGTATATAAGGTTTTAGTACTGTTTCCAATATTTCTGCATACCAACTTTCGGTTTGTCACTTCCGGTTAAAAAGTTTTTTTTCAGGTGTTTATCCCTACTGTAGCCTACAATTACCGATCGATTTTCATGAAACGTTGCGAAAAGCTTTTAAATAACATGAGAAAGATTTTATCAGCTTTTGGAGCACATTGGATAAAGGGTTGGGGGTCCACCATACAACAGGTGGTTTTTTCCACAAAGTTTTTATGTTTGTTGGGAGCATAAAACATTCATTCGTGAATGAATTTTGATGACACTTTGGAAAAAGACGCATACATATATGACAAAGAACTGATTAGTTTTTGAGCGATAGTGAACAAAGTGGTGGGGGGTCCCTGGAGCACCTGTTTTTTTGAAAGCTCTATAACTTCGGTACCTGATAAGCGAATTGGATGAAAGTTGGTACATGAGTTTGTAGTATGGTTCACAATAGTTCTGCATCCCAAGTTCCGGTTTTTCACTTCCGGTAAAAAAATTTTTTTTGTACTTTTTTGAAGTTTATTCAGTGTCTTTATGCACACTACAGCCTACAATAATGAAGTGATTATGATGAAACTTATGGAATAGGGTTCCAATTAGTGTGAAAAGATAATTATCATGTTTTGAGACACATTGATCAAAGTGGTGGGGGGTCTACCATACAAATGCTGACTTTTCACACTTTGTTTTTTAAGTTTGTTGGGAGCATACAGACTTCATTAATTAATTTATTTTAATGACACTTTGAAATAAGATGGAGGCTTAAATAACAAAGAACTGATTAGTTTTTGGATAATATTGGAATAAGTGGTGGGGGTGCTCCCGAACACCTGTTTAATGTGTCACACTTTTTCCAATGTTTGTTGGGAGCACACAGCATTCGTTCGTGAACGAATTTTGATGACACTTTGGAAAAAGATGCAAACATGTATGGCAAAGAACTGATTAGTTTTTGAGCGATAGTGAACAAAGTGGTGGGGGGTCCCTGGAGCACCTGTTTTTTTGAAAGCTCTATAGCTTCTGTACCTGATAAGCGAATTGGATGAAACTTGGTACATGAGTATGTAGTACGGTTTAAAATAGTTCTGCATCCCAACTTCCGGTTTTTCACTTCCGGTAAAAAATTTTTTTTGTACTGTTTTGAAGTTTTGTCAGTGTCTTTATGCACACTACAGCCTACAATAATGAAGTGATTATGATGAAACTTATGGAATAGGGTTCCAATTAGTGTGAAAAGATAATTATCATGTTTTAGGACACATTGATCAAAGTGGTGGGGGGTCTACCATACAAATGCTGACTTTTCACACTTTGTTTTTTAAGTTTGTTGGGAGCATACAGACTTCATTAATTAATTTATTTTAATGACACTTTGGAAAAAGATGGAGGCTTAAATAACAAAGAACTGATTAGTTTTTGGATAATATTGGAATAAGTGGTGGGGGTGCTCCCGAACACCTGTTTAATGTGTCACACTTTTTCCAATGTTTGTTGGGAGCACACAGCATTCGTTCGTGAACGAATTTTGATGACACTTTGGAAAAAGATGCAAACATGTATGGCAAAGAACTGATTAGTTTTTGAGCGATAGTGAACAAAGTGGTGGGGGGTCCCTGGAGCACCTGTTTTTTTGAAAGCTCTATAGCTTCTGTACCTGATAAGCGAATTGGATGAAACTTGGTACATGAGTATGTAGTACGGTTTAAAATAGTTCTGCATCCCAACTTCCGGTTTTTTATTTCCGGTAAAAAATTTTTTTTTTGTACTTTTTTGAAGTTTTTTCAGTGTCTTTATGCACACTACAGCCTACAATAATGAAGTGATTATGATGAAACTTATGGAATAGGGTTCCAATTAGTGTGAAAAGATAATTATCATGTTTTGGGACACATTGATCAAAGTGGTGGGGGGTCTACCATACAACTGCTGACTTTTCACACTTTGTTTTTAAAGTTTGTTGGGAGCATACAGACTTCATTCATTAATCAATTCTAATGACACTTTGGAAAAAGATGGATGCTTAAATGACAAGGAACTGATTGGTTTTTGGACAATATTGGGGTAAGTGGTATGGGGTCTCCCGAACACCTGTTTACTGTGTCATCATTTTTTCAATGTTTGTTGGGAGCACACAGCATTCGTTCGTGAACGAATTTTGATGACACTTTGGAAAAAGATGCAAACATGTATGGCAAAGAACTGATTAGTTTTTGAGCGATAGTGAACAAAGTGGTGGGGGCCTGGAGCACCTGTTTTTTTGAAAGATCTATAACTTATTTACCTGAGAAGCGAATTGGATGAAACTTGGTACATGAGTATGTAGTACGGTTTAAAATAGTTCTGCATCCCAACTTCCGGTTTTTCACTTCCGGTAAAAAAATTTTTTTTGTACTTTTTTGAAGTTTTGTCAGTGTCTTTATGCACACTACAGCCTACAATAATGAAGTGATTATGATGAAACTTATGGAATAGGGTTCCAATTAGTGTGAAAAGATAATTATCATGTTTTAGGACACATTGATCAAAGTGGTGGGGGGTCTACCATACAAATGCTGACTTTTCACACTTTGTTTTTTAAGTTTGTTGGGAGCATACAGATTTCATTCATTAATCAATTTTAATGGCACTTTGAAATAAGATGGAGGCTTAAATAACAAAGAACTGATTAGTTTTTGGATAATATTGGAATAAGTGGTGGGGGTCCTCCCGAACACCTGTTTAATGTGTCACACTTTTTTCAATTTTTGTTGGGAGCACACAGCATTCGTTCGTGAACGAATTTTGATGACACTTTGGAAAAAGATGCAAACATGTATGGCAAAGAACTGATTAGTTTTTGAGCGATAGTGAACAAAGTGGTGGGGGCCTGGAGCACCTGTTTTTTTGAAAGATCTATAACTTATGTACCTGAGAAGCGAATTGGATGAAACTTGGTACATGAGTATGTAGTACGGTTTAAAATAGTTCTGCATCCCAACTTCCGGTTTTTCACTTCCGGTAAAAAATTTTTTTTTGTACTTTTTTGAAGTTTTGTCAGTGTCTTTATGCACACTACAGCCTACAATAATGAAGTGATTATGATGAAACTTATGGAATAGGGTTCCAATTAGTGTGAAAAGATAATTATCATGTTTTAGGACACATTGATCAAAGTGGTGGGGGGTCTACCATACAAATGCTGACTTTTCACACTTTGTTTTTTAAGTTTGTTGGGAGCATACAGACTTCATTAATTAATTTATTTTAATGACACTTTGGAAAAAGATGGAGGCTTAAATAACAAAGAACTGATTAGTTTTTGGATAATATTGGAATAAGTGGTGGGGGTCCTCCCGAACACCTGTTTAATGTGTCACACTTTTTTCAATTTTTGTTGGGAGCACACAGCATTCGTTCGTGAACGAATTTTGATGACACTTTGGAAAAAGATGCAAACATGTATGGCAAAGAACTGATTAGTTTTTGAGCGATAGTGAACAAAGTGGTGGGGGCCTGGAGCACCTGTTTTTTTGAAAGATCTATAACTTATGTACCTGAGAAGCGAATTGGATGAAACTTGGTACATGAGTATGTAGTACGGTTTAAAATAGTTCTGCATCCCAACTTCCGGTTTTTTACTTCCGGTAAAAAATTTTTTTTTTGTACTTTTTTGAAGTTTTTTCAGTGTCTTTATGCACACTACAGCCTACAATAATGAAGTGATTATGATGAAACTTATGGAATAGGGTTCCAATTAGTGTGAAAAGATAATTATCATGTTTTGGGACACATTGATCAAAGTGGTGGGGGGTCTACCATACAACTGCTGACTTTTCACACTTTGTTTTTAAAGTTTGTTGGGAGCATTCAGACTTCATTCATTAATCAATTCTAATGACACTTTGGAAAAAGATGGAGGCTTAAATAACAAAGAACTGATTAGTTTTTGGACAATATTGGGGTAAGTGGTATGGGGTCTCCCGAACACCTGTTTACTGTGTCATCATTTTTTCAATGTTTGTTGGGAGCACACAGCATTCGTTCGTGAACGAATTTTGATGACACTTTGGAAAAAGATGCAAACATGTATGACAAAGAACTGATTAGTTTTTGAGCGATAGTGAACAAAGTGGTGGGGGGTCCCTGGAGCACCTGTTTATTGAAAGCTCTATAACTTCTGTACCTGATAAGCGAATTGGATGAAACTTGGTACATGAGTATGTAGTACGGTTTAAAATAGTTCTGCATCCCACCTTCCGGTTTTTCACTTCCGGTAAAAAATTTTTTTTGTACTTTTTTGAAGTTTTGTCAGTGTCTTTATGCACACTACAGCCTACAATAATGAAGTGATTATGATGAAACTTATGGAATAGGGTTCCAATTAGTGTGAAAAGATAATTATCATGTTTTAGGACACATTGATCAAAGTGGTGGGGGGTCTACCATACAAATGCTGACTTTTCACACTTTGTTTTTTAAGTTTGTTGGGAGCATACAGACTTCATTAATTAATTTATTTTAATGACACTTTGGAAAAAGATGGAGGCTTAAATAACAAAGAACTGATTAGTTTTTGGATAATATTGGAATAAGTGGTGGGGGTGCTCCCGAACACCTGTTTAATGTGTCACACTTTTTCCAATGTTTGTTGGGAGCACACAGCATTCGTTCGTGAACGAATTTTGATGACACTTTGGAAAAAGATGCAAACATGTACGGCAAAGAACTGATTAGTTTTTGAGCGATAGTGAACAAAGTGGTGGGGGGTCCCTGGAGCACCTGTTTTTTTGAAAGCTCTATAGCTTCTGTACCTGATAAGCGAATTGGATGAAACTTGGTACATGAGTATGTAGTACGGTTTAAAATAGTTCTGCATCCCAACTTCCGGTTTTTTACTTCCGGTAAAAAATTTTTTTTTTGTACTGTTTTGAAGTTTTGTCAGTGTCTTTATGCACACTACAGCCTACAATAATGAAGTGATTATGATGAAACTTATGGAATAGGGTTCCAATTAGTGTGAAAAGATAATTATCATGTTTTAGGACACATTGATCAAAGTGGTGGGGGTCTACCATACAAATGCTGACTTCACACTTTGTTTTTTAAGTTTGTTGGGAGCATACAGACTTCGTTCATTAATTTATTTTAATGACACTTTAGAAAAAGATGGAGACTTAAGTAACAAAGAACTGATTAGTTTTTGGATAATATTGGAATAAGTGGTGGGGGTCCTCCCGAACACCTGTTTAATGTGTCACACTTTTTTCAATTTTTGTTGGGAGCACACAGCATTCGTTCGTGAACGAATTTTGATGACACTTTGGAAAAAGATGCAAACATGTATGGCAAAGAACTGATTAGTTTTTGAGCGATAGTGAACAAAGTGGTGGGGGCCTGGAGCACCTGTTTTTTTGAAAGATCTATAACTTATGTACCTGAGAAGCGAATTGGATGAAACTTGGTACATGAGTATGTAGTACGGTTTAAAATAGTTCTGCATCCCAACTTCCGGTTTTTTACTTCCGGTAAAAAATTTTTTTTTTGTACTTTTTTGAAGTTTTTTCAGTGTCTTTATGCACACTACAGCCTACAATAATGAAGTGATTATGATGAAACTTATGGAATAGGGTTCCAATTAGTGTGAAAAGATAATTATCATGTTTTGGGACACATTGATCAAAGTGGTGGGGGGTCTACCATACAACTGCTGACTTTTCACACTTTGTTTTTAAAGTTTGTTGGGAGCATACAGACTTCATTCATTAATCAATTCTAATGACACTTTGGAAAAAGATGGATGCTTAAATGACAAGGAACTGATTGGTTTTTGGACAATATTGGGGTAAGTGGTATGGGGTCTCCCGAACACCTGTTTACTGTGTCATCATTTTTTCAATGTTTGTTGGGAGCACACAGCATTCGTTCGTGAACCAATTTTGATGACACTTTGGAAAAAAATGCGAACATGTATGTCAAAGAACTGATTAGTTTTAAAGCGATAGTGAACAAAGTAGTGGGGGTCGTCCCATAAACCTGTTTTTTTTAAAGCTCAATAACATCTGTACCTGATAATCGAATTGGATGAAACTTTGTACATAAGCATTTAGTATGATTTACAAAAATTATGCATCCCAACTTCCGGTTTTTCACTTCCGGTAAAAACATTTTTTTTTATTTGTTGGCAGTTTTTTCAGTGTCTTTATGCACACTACAGCCTACAATAATTAAGTGATTATGATGAAACTTATGGAAAGGTTTCAATTAGTGTAAGGAGATAATTATCATCTTTTGGGACACATTGATCAAAGTGGCGGGGGATCTACCATACAACTGCTGACTTTTCACACTTGGTTTTTAAAGTTTGTTGGGAGCATACAGATTTCATTCATTAATCAATTTTAATGGCACTTTGAAATAAGATAAAGACTTTATTGACAAAGAATTGACTAGTTTTTGGACAATTTTTGGATAAGTGGTGGGGTCCTCAGAACACCTGTTTATTGTTTCAATGTTTGTTGCATACAACATTCGTTCGTTAAGTAATTTTGATTACACTTTGCAAAAAGATGCAAATATGTATGGCAAGGAACTGATTAGTTTTTTTTAGCGATAGTGAACAAAGTGGTAGGGGGTCCTCCAAGCACCTGTTATTTTGGAAGCTTAATAACTTCTGTACCTGATAATCGAGTTGGATGAAATTTGGTACATACACATTAAGTACGGTTTACAACAGTTCTGCATCCTAACTTCTGCCTTGTCACTTTCGATAAAATTTTATTTACTTTTTCTCGTACAACAGAATTTATGTTTGTTGGGATACTACTGCCTGCTTTAATATTTTTAATATTAGAACTACGAAGTCCATAATATTGGTTAGCTTTTAATTAAAGTATTTTATGGATATTAGCTCATTATATATCCAGAACACTATGTTTCCAGAGCTGTGGTGAAGTCAGCCTATGCATCAGCGTCGCAATATTTTTCTATGTTTTATTAAAGAATGGATAACTAAGCAAAATATCTTATCATACAATAAAATATGACCTATGCCAATATTTCATGATAAGATGAAGAAATAATAACAAAATAATAGGTGAAAAACAAATTGTGAGAAATTTGCAGAAAACAAAACAAAACTAATTGTCAATAATCTAGCTGATGCAGCGCACCCCAGGCGCACGCTCACCACCTCAGTCAAAGCACAAAGCCCACACATAATTATTGTGTGGGCTTTGTGCCTTGGTCTGATTCCTCGGAAGAGCTAATGAGCGGTACTACTACAGAACCCTACGGAAGTCAGACCCGTAGATCAACATTGATCATAATCGATCAAAGTCGACCCCTTCTGCATGTAGGGGTAATATAAATAAATAAATATCGGCCTAAGTATAAATAAATAAATATCGTCCACCCTTATGCAATGCAAGACTTCATTATATCTTCTGATCTGAAAATGGAGTGTACCGATATCTATTAAATAATATAGGCAAAGAAAAAGTGATGTGGCAGAGAGTTAAAATTTTTTATTACTATTTTGTAATACCATGCTATCGGAAATTTGTGTTCTCATTTCAATTATTTTTATTTTTTGACAGATACAATTATGACGTAATGATCGGCGGTTTTAACGAAAATCATCTAGCAAGACAATATTTATTATCTTCAATTCCTTATTACCAAGATGATCTTACATGGTGTACGTCACACTCAAAATTATCACCAAAATGGAAAAATGTTTTTGCCATTTTTACACTCAATTCATGGATCTCAGCGATTGCTATGATAATTGTATCTGGTTTAATTTTATATAAACTAAATGGGTTTGCTTTCACGGCAAAAGGAAAGACTACAATAAAAAGTATAGACTGGGCAATACTGATATCACTTGCAGCATCACTAAATGGTCCTGCTTATTTCTATCCCAAAAAATCTGGAATTCGATTATATTTTTTAATGCTGATATTGTTTGGATTACATTTTTGCTGTGCATATCAAAGTTTTTTGATAAGCATTTTAACCCGACCAAGATATGAAAAGCAAGTGGACTCACTTGAAATGGCAATTGAGAAAGGATTTCAACTAGTTGGTGGTTGGAATGTTCCAATTCATTTTACAAAAAATGATACGGTAAGTTTATATACATGTTATCGGTCAATAGATGTTTAATAATTAATTTGATTTAACTAGAGTTCTCTTTTTCTTGTACAGATTTCAGATTATGTCAATACAAACTTTATCTTTTGCAAAAATATTAACAAATGTTTAGCAAAAATTAATAAAACCATGAATTACGCTGTTGGTATATCTCGATTGTATGCATTAAACAATGTTCCTCAGCAGAACGAGTTATTTTGTTTTCCTCAAGAATCTAATATTTATACATTTTCCACTTCCATGATATTCAAAAAAGATTTTCATTTGGCAAGCAGATTTAATCAGATTATTCGAACGTTTATGGAATTTGGATTTATTCAGAAATGGGAATCATATAACGGAATCATTATTCCGAAGAAACAGTTTCATCGGTTACAGCATTTTAATCCAGTTACATTATCAATGGACCATGTACAAGGAAGTTTTATTATTTGGGGATTTGGGATTTTAATTTCTTTGGTTATATTTTGTATGGAGATTATTATATTTCGAATTAAGCAAAAAAATTTTCAATTTACATTTATGACAAAGCTTAAAAATCAGATTAAGAAAAGGAATAAAACACACTAGAAAGGACTACTAAAACAGTAAAGTTTTCATGGAGCATCAGGCATAGATGTATTCATTACTTACAATAAAATTGTTTTGGATTTTTATACCTTCATACTGAGAATAGCAAATATTGAAGTATCGAACTATTTACTATCGAGCTGAGAATAACTATAAATTAACTCTATTGTTCCATTTTTATTCTATTCTTAACCCGCAATTAGACTATTGCAGATCTATGCAATATTTCAGCAATAGTCATGCAATAGTAGTGTGTAAAATATTCATTGAAGAAAAGTTTGGCAATGAACTCATTGTAAAACATTGCAATGAGTCATTGTAATTCTTTGCAATGAGTTCATTGCCAAACTCTTCTGCAATGAATATTTTACACACTACCATAGCAGAAATATTGCAGAGTTCTGCAATAGTCTAATTGCGGCTTTAGTTTGAAAGTTATTATTCCATTTTAAGTTATATATTGTCATATGAGCCTTACTATTCTCAGTTTGAAGTAAAGTGGTAATGTTAGTCATTTGTAGTATATATATAGTTCATCTTGTACAGTGCCATTATAATCAAATTGTATTAATTAATAAGAATGACTGTAAAACAATGCATTAATTAATTAATTAATTAATTTTATATTACTTAATTACAAAACATTATTTCTTCTGTGTTGAAGAAAACCCAACGATCTTTTTACTGAACATAACAATTTGTTTCAAATTAATTAGATAATTTTTCTTGCGTGCTAGAAAAACTAACAAGTTATAGTTATATAGTGAACATGTGTTTCTACTTTTATTAATGAAATGTTAATAAAATGCTTTAGTTTTTAAAATAATAATAAATTAAACGATGAAGGATGAGTTTTATCGATAAAAAACATATTTTAGAATTTTTCGTTTGAAATTAGTAAGTTATTAGACATATCGTAAATGCGAAATCTGATTTGATATAAATGGAAATTTTGAGAAAATTTGAACCATGATACTTACTGTTGTTGGCAAGCGAATTTTTTTAATTTTTTATCTACGGATGTGACCACCACGCATGGTTTTTCACATACAAGTTCACGTGAGACATCGCATCCAACGCGCAAAAGCAGTGAGATACCACACGTCAGGGTGATATCTTAGAAGGATTGGCAAACAAACTCTATTTAGTCAATGGTATAGTATTCTCAACCTTATTTATGGACTATTGCCTGCTCGAAGAAACGAGCGTTAGCATAATTTTATATTTTGGGATTTAATCATTGAGAAAGACACTGCGTTATATGATCGAGGAATGTTTAGTATAGTTCTGGAAAATTTAAATACAAATTGTTTTATAGCTCTTATTTTGAGTTTTATTTCCTTATCTTATCCTGTAATATTGGCCTATGTCATATATTATTATGGGTTACGAATTATTGTTTAGCTATCCGTTCCTTAAAAAGAACCAAAAAATACATTACACCTTAGAAAACATGTATATGTGCTCTAGCTCTTAAAAATGTTTAGTTTCTTCCTTTTACACAACACATTTTATTTAAAAAAAAACTTTTAGAAAAATAAAACTGACTTCAGAAAAAAGACAAAAAATTGAAAAAGAATTCAATTGTGGTTTTTAGAAAAAAAATTCATCTATATTTTAATTTATTTAATTCAATTATACCTATAACTACAGATGAAATATTACGCTTTAATTAGTATTTTAATTAATAAGTGTTTTATGTTATATGTAGCATATAGAAAAAATATGTGGAAGAAAAATGTCTTTTTGTTAATTTAATTCAATTTTTATTGAAAAAATTTACTAGCTTTAATCATTTTCATCTGGACATAAACTCCTAAATAAACGGCACAATTTTGGTAAGTTTAAGCTTTTCCTCTATGGGCTTCCTTGTTTTTGTTTAATTTTATTTTAATAGTGTTAGAGTATCTTCGGTTTTTAGGTCACGGATAACTTTTGATTTTTTGATGTGGCATTATTAGAAGACTTCGAAGTATTTTGCGAATGGAGTAATATTTTCTGTAGCGGTATCTTCTGAATCCAGGAATTCCGTCGGATAATCTTCGCTGTTCAATATTTCTGAGAAAAGAGAGCAATTAAATTATATAGTGCACCGTTCGTTTCTTCAATAGGCCCTAATGCCGATCTACCACCGGTGCGTGATACATGTTCTCTGCTGATTGCTAACGTCTTTCTCAATTTCATATTCATATACACCGCTTTTATTTGATGTACCGTTTTTTCACCTGTTATGCTTTGAGCGTTGTACTCGCAACAAATTTTATCCCAACCTTCTTTTTTGATTCGATTTTACACAGAATTAGTTTTTTTAATCTCTATGACATTTTTAGACTTGGTGATTAATTCCACCAGTTTTTTTTGTCATCTTCACTTAAAGTTAGTCGACTCATAATTATTTAATAAATTCTCTTATTCTAACTTTTTTGAACGATTAACAGCGTCTTATTTGTTTTCTTTAAATTTTGATTATGTTTTGATTTTGTTTTAACAGTCACAAAAAAAAAATATATTTTTGCTGCTGGTAAAATGTTGGTATAAGTGTTCGAAAAATAATAGTTTTAAATTTCGTTTAAAAATACCATCAAAATCTCAACTAAATTCGTAGTTTTAATGCGGTTTAAAAATACCAGTTTTGAACATCAATTTCGAAAAATCTGTGACTACAACTAAAAGGAAGGAACGTGGAAGATAAGAAAAATCTAATAGAGAAGAATGGGAGACGAAGTAAAGATGTCAGAGCTGACCGCTCTTCTCCAAAAGCACTCATTGAACCTGGAAGCGGTTATCAAACAGACATTGGATTCTGTGACAGTAGCTATGAGGCAAGAGATGTCAACCAAGATGGACGAAATGTTTAGGGAACTGGGCTGATTTACAGAGACGTGGATGACCAAACAACCGAAGCGTTGGAGAAGAAAGTAGAAGAAAGTAGAACTACTGGAGAAAAATTTCGCATCACTTGGTGTACGGACACGTGAAGACAGTGATCCTTCTATCCTCGGTGGTAGAAATGAACAATCATTTCTGGCCAGTTTACCGACACCTCAGATCTCCCCAATAAGAAATGTAGGCGCTGTAGCTCCAAAAATTTGTTGTAAAGGCGGAACCAAACCCGTATGATGGTACAAGTAGTTGGGGTGACTATCACACCCAGTTCGAGATGGCTTCAGTTAGTAACCAGTGGGATGACTGCACGAAAGCCACACAATTGGTTTTGATGGTACGTGGTAAAGCACTGATGATTGTGAACATCCTACCCGAATTTGATCGGTGGGATTACACAAAACTGAAAACGCTCTTAAACGACGATTGTCCGGTGAAGATGCAAACGAAATCAATCACGTTCAATTCCGTCATCGCTTGCAGAAAAGACTAGATGATCTAGCAGAGTTTGTAACAGATAATAAGAAGCTGGCTCGGTCGGCGTTTAAGGATTGTCCAACATCTGCACAGCATAGGATGTGGATGATGCAATTCTTGATTGTATTGCAGACATTGAGGTTCAACACCTTGTACGTATTGCAAGGCCCCAAGGTTTAACGAAAGCAGTAGCAAAAGCTATTGAGTTTCAAGCAGCTCGTATAGCAACTAGACCTAACCGTCGAACTATTCGAAGGACAGAAGTAATAGATGAAGAAGAAGAAGATGACAGCACGGAACCAAAAGGAAAATGGCATAGATTATAGAAGACGTTTTCGTACACGACGGCGAGGGTTAAGAAGGCTAGAAGGCAACAGTTCGCCAATGGTTGAAGGGGGCATCCCAGAAAACAACTCATCTAATGATCCTT
The DNA here is from genome assembly GCA_963693315.1 of Diogma glabrata. NCBI lineage: Eukaryota > Metazoa > Arthropoda > Insecta > Diptera > Cylindrotomidae > Diogma > Diogma glabrata. Next base: position 185,019,089 of record OY856188.1, on the reverse strand, counting down.
CGGGAAACTCTGCTCAGTCAGGCTTGAAGGGCTAAGCCTGACTCCGTCAACACTAACATACGCCCGTGAAGTCAACACCAATTTTGATACAGAAATTCTTCGGCGGGATAACGATGATTGTAGAAGCAAATGTAGCGAGCCGACCTTGTAGATTTGTTCTTGATACTGGTGCATTAAGTACAATTATCAGTAGAAGAGTCTGGGAGAGTATGGACTCTCCCATACAACTAATAAGGAGCAAGCGGTACTAAAACTGCTTTTGAGAACCAGAAGTCACCTGTTATAGGATGTCAGGAGTTGAGTTTCCAAATAGGTGATATTACGGTGGATTATCCCTTACTGGTAGCGGATATGTTTAACGAGGGTCTCCTAGGCGCAGATTTTTTGCTGAAACATCGAGCTGTGATTGATTGGAAGATACCGAAATTGTTAATAAATAGCGTTGAAGTTCCAATATGGATGGAAAATGTACCACTAAGAATTGTTTTAACCACTAGTATTCAACCACAGGAAGAAGCAATTGTCTCTATGGATTGTAAATCATGGTTGGAAGGAGAGGGTCTTGTGACATCTACCACTCATGTAGAAGGATTAAGTATTGCCACCGGTAAGCGTTATTTCCGTGACGGCCTAGCCCTGATAAGAGTAGCAAACGTTATAGATCATCCGATCACTCTCTCCCGTGGTGACAGAAAAGCAGCCATCTCAAAGGTGAAATCAGTGAGTAGGTCACAAACAATTTTCAGGATGACGCTACAGAAGCAGAGAAGGTACTAGACGAGGGCGGACATGGTCTAAATCAGGAACAAAAGAAAATTCTTTCTAAGCTTCTGATAGAATTTGCTGATATATTTTTCAAAGGTCCTGATGATAGAGGACAAACAACAATGGAGAAGCATAAAATAGGCGTTGGTAGTTCGCAATCTATTAAGCAACCACATCGACGTTTTCCATTAAGCAAATAAGAAGATGTAGAAGGATTAACTCAGGAAATGCTTGAGCAGAGAATTATTGAACCTTCTGAGAGTCCCTGGGCTTTTCCTGTCGTACTTGTCAACAAATAAGATGGCAGCACAAGATTCTGTGTCGATTATCACCGGCTTATAGTGAAATTACGAAAAAGGATACCGATACCTAGGATTGCGGATTTATTAGATGCTGTGGTTGGATCCCAATGGTTTTCTACTATGGACCTTCAAAATGGTTACTGGCAAGTAGAGATGTCAAAGGAGGAAAAAGAGAAGACCGCTTTTACTACCGGAATGGGGCTTTGGCTGTTTAACGTAATGCCTTTTGGCCTTTTTAATGCGCCCATTACTTTTGAAAGGTTGATGCACACAGTATTGAAAGGCCTGCCGTGGTCAACCTGCGTTGTTTATCTGGATGATCTTCTTTCCCATGCCAAGACTTTTGAAGAAGCCGATCAGAAATTTGGAAAAAGTATTACAATGCCTTTGAACTGCCAATTTAAGACTCAACCCAAAGATATGTCGATTATTTCAAATTCAAGTGCAGTATTTAGGTCAAGTGATTTCAAGAAATGGGCTAGGAACAGATGATCGCAAAATAGAAGCTGTACAGAACTAGCTCCAACTAACATCAAAACACGTAGGTTCGTACAGTATCATTATCTTATTACTTATCGTAGGTTCGTACAGTGGTTTTCAAATATTCCTAAACCACTACATCGTCTTAGCGAAGACAACGTAAAGTTTGAGTTAACAATCGAGTGTGAAGAGGCGTTTAACCAACTACAATCATCACTGACAATAGCACCACTATTAGACTTGCCAGTTCCACAGAAAGATTTGATACTTGACACGGACGCCAGGAATACTGGAATGGGAGCCGTGTTATCACAGAAACGTGGTGGCAAAGATGTAGTAATTGCTAATTTTAGCAAAACGTTGGGGAAAGTGGAAAGGAACTATTGTACGACAAGAAAAGAATTATTAGCTGTCATTAAAGCGGTGGAACACATTTATGTTTATTTATATGAAAGAAGCTTTACCATTCAAACAGATCACGCAAAATTTACATGGCTTGTATCTTTTAGATATCCTGCTAGCTAGCAAGGTGGCGGGAACGATTTTAGCAATACGATTACCAAGTCAAACATAGATACATACATAGATACATAGTCGAACATAGATACGGTCAAACATTGCCAAGTATTCGACCATACCTGGTCGAATGCTTGGCAATGCTGACAGCTTATCCAGACGTTCTTGTTCTGAGAACAAGTGCTTACATTGTGATGGTTAAGAGAACACATACTTGAACGAGCAGGTCATCAATGCAATACAGACGATCTGGAAGAAATTAGAGGACAACAACATCTTGATGATGATCTATCAATCGTAAAAGAATAGTGTAAGCATCAAAGAAGACCTACTTGACAAAAAATATCTGATTCAAATAGAATGCAAAAAAGCTATTGGGCCATATTCAATTCGCTGAAAGTAAATGAAAATCTCCTTTGTCGAGAATGGCAGAGTCACGATGGAAAAACCTCAAAACACTTGCCAGTTATACCAGGGAACTGCGTGACAACTGTGTTAGCACTTCTCCACAACTCCTCATTTGCCGGTCACTTTGGTATTAGGAAAACCACTGAAAGAGTCAGAAATCGCTACTACTGGGTAAACCATCGCCAAGACATTGAGGCCTGGTGTAAAAATTGTGCTGTAAGGAAGGGTCCAAACAGAAGATGCCGAGAAGAGCTTAAAAAATACGTGAATAGTGTTCCATTTGAAAGATTGGCAGTAGATATCTTGGGGCCACTTACAGCAACGGAACGCAATAGTAAAAACGTTCTAGTTGTGATGGATTATTTTACGAAGTGGATTGAATGCATTCATATTGCCCATCAAACAGCTGATACGGTAGCTAGCGCATTAGTTGCTAACGTTATAAGCCGCTTTGGAGCTTCATTAGAGCTTTATTCAGATCAAGGTAGAAGCTTTGAGTCAGACGTGTTTAAGGCGACGATGAAAATACTTGGAATATCCCCAATCCGATGGAATTATTGAACGAGCCAATAGAACTATTTTGGACTACCTAGCTAAGTTTTTTGTTGACAATCACAAGAATTGGAATCAGCTTTTGCCATTGTTTTGTATTTTAAATTTAAAGCGCACTGTTGGACGATGAGATGACTAAAGTTACAATGTGATTGTGAGGGTCCATACCGTGTAATGTTTAAACTGATGATAATTTTCGAATCCAGAAAACACCAAGATGTACATCTAAAGTTGTCCACATTGATCGTCTGGCAGCTTATCAAGATAATAAACTATCTGTATGGACTGAATAGTATGTCCAACCTAATGAATCTACAAGTAACGATGTTCAGATGGTCTCAGAGAGAGTTATTCAAAACTCCAAGAAGTATATTACAATTAATAATGAAATAAGTGACGTAGTTAAACATGGCATCTCTGTGTTGGGTGAATGTATAAGCAAGAGGGTTCTAATGCCATTGGGGTTTTTATTTAAAAATTTTTTTGAATCTGGTGAATTAAATATTTGGAAGAAACTGGTATTGAGATCAAAACGCGAGATAAAACCATACAATCTCAATTTATTTTAGGGCTCATTGTGGGGGAAAATTTAGCATTAAATTCTGTTTTAGGATATACGAAATCTTTTAATTCAAATTACTGTTGCCGTAATTGCAAAATTTCAAAACAAGATATGCAATTTAACACTGTAGAATCGGTAAATGATTTACGTAATGTTCAAAATTATATTTCTGATTTAGAAATAGAAGATTTCAAATTAACAGGCATTGTTCAATACCACCATCAATATTTAATCAAATCAACTCCTACCATGTAACGTCGAATTTTTCGTTTGACATAATGCATGATTTATACGAAGGTGTTTTAAAATACGATATGAGTAAAATTATATTAAATTTAATTAATTCGGGTTATTTTTCATTACAAATTCTAAATCAAAGGATTAAATTGTTTCCTTACGGGGAGTTAGAAATTGGATACATATCTAAACCATTGCAGTTAAATCACTTGAGAAGCTTTACTATCAAAATGTCAGCTACTCAGCACTCACTAGACTAGAGTAATATCAATTTTAGGAATATATAAAAGAGTTTCATCTGTGGTTTATTTATCGCTTCTCGGTTGAAATACCAAAGTAATGCAATCTCTAACCAAAAGTGAAGATCTTACCCAATTTTTTTGGACATTTCTCTCTACGTTTTAGGCTACAAGGATTCTATTTATGTCTTTTTGCACAACCAACGAAAAATACAAAACTACTGGAGCGATTTCAAAAACTTTTGTTTCTAAAAATAGGTGTTGTTAATGGTAAGAGTCATACAGCTATCGAACCCGTCATGTTCGAAGTGTACCGGAAGTGTTTTGCACATTTGTTGCTTAAACATTTTTTATTTTCATTGATAATGAGTAGCAACTTTGAATGTGGAGAAATCTAATTGATGATCGGCATCTGTATGTGAGCTGCCAGCAGATTGATTATTGTACTTTAAGTCTTTAAGTCTTCATCGTATCGTAAGAGATACTCCCACATTTACTTATGTTGATTGGTGAAGAAATTTAGGCCTGGCCGAATTTCAATCACTATAGCCACAATGTCAAAGGGGAAGTCTCAGTTCCAATACAATGGTAGCAGGGTAAATCAACAGTTGAGCATTGATTTTGCTAAGATAAGAGGGCTTAATTCAAATTTAAATGAGGTTCACCACCATATCGAAAAGAAAAAACCTGACATATTCTATCTTGCCGAAACAATAGTTAGTGGCAAAGCATCGAAGTTGGATCTCGATAAATACCGGATACCTAGTTACGCATTGGAACATTTCTTTTATAACAAACATGGTGTCTGTGTATTTGTGCGAGATTCACTTTCATGTATGAGAATTGAGGCGTACGAGTTGAACTCTAAGCACCATAATTCTCTGGCATTAAAGATCTCAGGTATGGATGACACTATGTTTATAATAGGCATATATAGATCTCCAAACTCTCTCCCAGATTGTCCTTTTTTTGAAAAACTTTCGTCTAACCTAGACAAAATTAGCGCCGACTACCCCAAAGCAAGACTCATCATTCTTGGGGACGTTAACATTCATAATAAAGAATGGCTGAAACACTCATCACGCACTGACGACGTAGGCAGGCAAGCTGAACTATTGCTCGCTGATTACCATGGTTTGACTCAAATCATAGAGTGTCCGACTAGAATATCAGACAATACACATCATAATAATAATTTGTTGGATCTGTTTTTGACAAACAAACCCGATACAACGAACATGAAAGTTGAACAACCTCTCGGATCATCGGACCATTTACTAATATCAGCAATAGTACAATTTGCATCACCTAGACCAATTAAAGCCAATCCCCGTCGAGTTTGGAATTATAAATGTGCTGACTGGGAGGGACTGAGAAACTTTTATGAAGAAACACATTGGAAAGGTGGCTGTTGTGCTGAGCAGGGTCCTAGCACATCTGCATTAAGTGTTTCTGAATTTATAAAAGATGGAATGCGGCGGTTTATTTCAAATCGACTAATCACTCCTAAAACTGAACCTTGGTTCACGCAGGATGTGGCAGGCAGGCAGTGAGGAATAAACGCAAAGCTTTTAATGCATACAACTCAAACAAATCTCCAGAAACCCTAAGTGCACGAAAAAAGCACGAAATTTTAGTAAATACGAAATAGATTTGGACAAAGACGCGTTTATCCAGAAGAAAGCAAACAAATTTGCCGAGCACCCATCTGGCTCTCGTAGTTTCTTTCAAGCAGTTAAATCAGTCCAGAGCAATTTCACTCGATCCTCTATTCCAACTTTAGTTCTGAATGATATTCCCGTGAGTGACTCAAAAAAGAAGGCAGATCTTTTGGGTCGTATTTTCGCAAAAAACTCAAGCATAGTTGAACCTCCTCATTCCCCTACACCCATATCCCAAGTTGAAACGAGTCAGTAAGCCAATTATCTTTCGGTGTAATATTGTACGAAAAATGCTTGCTTCTATCAATACCAACAAATCCGCTGGCCCTGACAGTATTCCACCCCTTATTCTAAAAAATTTTGCTAGGCAACTAGCTCCAATTCTAACAAAAATTTTCTATTTATCGTACAAAGCCGGAATATTTCCCGATTCTTGGAAGCTGGCTAGTGTTCAGCCCATTTCAAAGAAAGGCAGTAAGTTAGATCCTAACAATTATAGACCAATTGCAATTTTGTCAGTATTAGCTAAAATATTTGAAAAATATGTTAATCAAAATTTGATAGAATATTTGGAGATATCAAGAATTATTGATGATAAGCAGTATGGTTTTCGTAGAAGTCATGCAACAGGTGATCTGTTAGCCTACGTAGCCCATCTGTGAAACAAATCACTGGAGAACCATTGAGAAACATTCAGCATTTCACTTGATATTTCTAAGGCTTTTGATAAAGTGTGGCATAGAAATCTTATAGCTAAATTAAAATCTTATGGCATAGATCATCTTACAGTCTCATGGATTGAAAGTTTTTTAGCCAACCGCCAACTACATGTAAATCTAGATGGTGTTACATCCAATATTTTCACAACCAATGCTGGTGTTCCTCAAGGCTCTGCACTCTCACCAACCTTGTTTCTTCTATACATAAATGATTTACTTAATTCTACAGTGCACCCAATCCATAGTTTTGCTGATGATAGCACATTGCATGCATCACATGCATCTTCTAAATTTCGATCTCAAACTGCAGTCACCACTGATAGAGAGCTGTGAATTGATTCTATCAACGAGAACTTGGCCCGTATAATGGAATGGGGTGGTCGTAATCTTGTTGCATTTAACCCAACCAAAACTAAACTTGGTCGTCTTTCACAAAAAGAACGACATAAAAACTTTCCTATTAAGATAAACCATGAGGAATTGCATGAGGTTGATTCAGTTAGACTTCTTGGAGTGGATATAGAAAATAACCTGAAATGGAATAAACATGTGTTCAATCTCGCTAAATCTGCAATGCAAAAATTAGGATTCTTGAGCTGATGTAAGCAATTTTTTAATCCCGATCAAATTTTGCTGATCTATAAGTCCTTTATTCGTCCATGTATGGAGTACTGCTGTCATGTTTGGGGTTTGGGCACCGAAGAAATGTTTTCTGAGTTGTCAATCTACTATAAATACAACTTTAGCGAATTCTCCTCTAAGGAAATTCAAAATATCCTTCCCTCGTGTGCGCAGTTCAATCGACAAACAAGAACTTCAGAGTTATCCCACCCATTTGCTGTCCAAATACCTCGTTGTAGAACTATGTCCTTCCAAAACGATTATTTTAATAGAGTGGCCAAATTATGGAACTCTATGCCCGCCCACGTCTTTCCCGATGAATTTGCCCCTCAAACATTTAAAGAAAATGTCAATCGTTATCTAAAACAATTAATATAGTTATTCCTTCCATTTTCCCAACCTTCTTCCGTTCTAGTTGACATGGTATCTTCGGATATTCAAAGAGTCTAAATAATGAATATTTCATATTTAGTGTGCTAAACATGTCTAACTAATTAATAAAAAAAAAAAAGTGTGTAAAAAAAACGTTAGGTGTGTCAAAAGAATGATTTTCATAAATTTTTTTACCCAATGTTTTTGACAAACATATAGTGGGAAGCATTTTTGACTAGAAACATTTGTGTTAAAAAAGTAATTATTTGGATGACATGTAATGCAATTGCACATGAAATTGGAAATGAAATATGGGTCTATCCAGCTTTAGCTACTTCTAAATGATAGAAACAGTTGGCTAATATCATGTTGTAGCAGATCAAATGTCGTTTTTTACCAAAGTTCAAATGACTAGAAAGATGTTTTTTAAACTTTTTTGTGTGAATCCGGATTCCACTACTTCTAATAGGAACATGTGGAAAATTTAGAATATGGTAGTTGCAGATTAAATGTTGTTTTTTACAAAAATTGTAATTAATGAACAGAAGCATTTACGCCAAACGGAAAAGTATTGTGAGCAGTATTTTTTAATGAAACAATTCCTTCGATCACTGATGACTACTAGGTATAGCTGGCAAATTCTTAGCTTGTTGCAGACTAAATGATATCATTTTTCAATTTTTTTCCAAAACAAACAAATGACTTTAAAAAAGAGCATTTATGCTAAATGGAGAGGCTCTCTGAGAAGTTTTCTGGACTAATTGGAACAGTTGGGTTGGATAATATCAGATTGGTTCATATTAAATGTCGTTTTTCAATAAGAGAACTTGAGTTGGAAAATATTAAGTCGGTTCATATTAAATGTTGCTTGCTTTAAAAAAGTTGTAATTATTGAAAGGAAGCATTTGTTATAAATAGAAAAGTTTTCTGCTAAATTTCCTGGATCAATATGAATAGTTTGGATGGGAAAGTATCAGATCGGTTTATATCAAATGTCATTTTTCTCAAAGATTATATTTATCGGAAACAAATATTTAGCGTAACTAGAAGGATTTTCAAAAAGAAAGGTTGAAAATCTCAAGTCGGTTCATATTAAATGTCGTTTTTTCTTAGAAGTTATAATTATTGAAAATAAGCATTTAGAATTAACTGAGAGGTTTTCTAAAAAGCTTTCTGCACAAATAGGAACAGTTGGGAAGTATTTGGCGATTTTGATGGTCTTTTGATCTTTGACAAAGAGTTTATTTTAATTTACACCGCTGCTCGAAACTAAAGACAATGTTCTCATAAAAGCTTTCTGCCGAAAACTATATAAAAACCCTTAACACAGACCAAAGTCTTGATGTCCTAGGACCTAGAGCCTTCAGATTTTAGTCTCTTCATATTTTATTATTTAAAATGGTTGCTTCGATGATGCAACGAACGAAAGTCTGGCTTCATTACAATATCATGGTAGAACAATGCTACTAACAAAAAAAATTACAACAAAGTTCCAATTTGATTGGGAGATTTTTCTTGTAAACTAGTCTAATTTGTAAAAAGATCAAACCGTATAGTCGTATATCTCTTAATATATAGCCAAGTTCTTAGACATGTATTCAAATCCGTAATTATTCAATAATAAATGTTAGCTAACAAAGTTCAATCATTGAAAAATATATAATTTGAATTACTGATATGATAACTATGGTAATGCAATCAAGCACGCAAATAACCAATTTCTGTAACAAATAAAATGTAATCATGCATGTTGGTATTAATAATTATCGACGATTGAAATTATTTAATCATACAAATTAGTCTTTTTGAAAGGAAGATTAATAATTGTTTAATTATTAAGGAACGAACACCTTAAATAAAAACTAAAATGATTTTCTTGATTCAATTATATAGACTTATAATTAATATGTTTATGTTTAGATATTTAAAAATCAATGATTTAAAAAATTACCTCTAACTTTATTGGATAAAATTTTATGTAAAATCGTTTTCTCTATAATTTTTTGCAATAATCGTTAATATAAAACATTATAACATGTATAATGACTTCCATATTTGAATTTTTTATTAAAACAAGGAGCTTCTATCACATTCATGTCTAATCCAGATTACAATGTTATAGGTGAAACATCACTGTGGCTTGTGCAGCTATATCACACAAGTTAGGACACACCTTCTATTTCTAGTATAGCACATACACACAATACTTTTTGTACCGAATGCAAAAAAATGTTGGGTTCGCGATACATTGCAAATAAAGTTGTCAATCATTGAAATACAGGAGGGGATCCGCTGGTGCGGACTTCCTCCTAACTTACTCTTATACAAAAATTGATGTTATTTGATTAGAAAATCATACTAATAATATTGTTGCGTTCAAAAAAAGTCTACTAAATCTATAAGCAATCATTTTTCATTTTTAATTTAGCTTAAACCAGATTTGATGATCTTTTTAAAGAAGATGTCAAAAATCTCGACGATGATGACGCCCAAGTCAGATTAATTTTTCGTTTCATTTTGTTAATAAAATCAGTATGAAATATTATATAAATCACAATTTTGAAAATCGACCCAAATAGAAGAACTACACATCGGGATGTTAAATCTTCTATACGGCAATGCATTATCTGCAGGGTTTTACTAAAGCATGCTAATGACATATATCCACTTTACTGCTTTACAAAAACTTCGTTCGACGGAATGGATGAAACAGTGAAATGTTAAGTTAGACGAGCAAGCCTTAGTTAATAGTGTTAAATAGTGATATTTAAGCTGAAATATCTGAAATGCCGCTGAAATATCTGAAATATCTATCAATTGACATGGTTTTCATCATAAAATAATATTGTGTAAATTTATCAAGAGGTTTTTATTCAAAAGAAGCAAACCAAATAAAAGGGAGGTAATTTGAAAACATTCAAAGAAATTGAGGGTATCGTGTGTTTATTCTAACAGCAAATGGAAAGAGGTTATTGACTGATAGTAAAGCAAATTGAGAGTAATGTCCAGTATACATAAAAGTTAATTGTTAAACTAGTTAATACGGTTGGCCATCACTTAACTTTAGTTGATTTAGTTATTTAAAACCTTCATTGCATGTAGTTTGGAATTAATCTTGAAATTTAAAAAACAAAAATTGCAAATTCACAAAAAAATGCATTGCTAAAATGCATACAATTAACATAATGCAATGGAAAGACCTACTAAACATGCATCTCAAAATAAAAACAATCAAAAACATTTCGCGCATTTTGCGTTTTATCAATTGACGTTATTTTTAAAATTACGACTTTAAAAATATTTATGCTTCACATGCATTTAATGTTATTATAAAGTCTTGGATACGCGATATATAAACGCATTCATAAAAACCGGGACGTTATGAGAGGGCATTATGAATTCATAACGCCCTCTCTTAATACACTAAAATAATATTTTAAACTTCAAAATGTTTATCCTCATGGCATACTAGACAGTTTGTTTCTGTCGTAAATTGTGTTTTTGCTTTTAATTTAAAAAGTTTTAAAAAATGTTTATTAATTAATAATTTTTATTTCATACTGATATCTAAAACGACATTTTTCGGATTATTTATAGTACAAAAAGTTGAACTTTAAAGTCCTAGTACTTTAAATTTTTTTTAAAGTACTAGGACTTTATAAAATTATACGTCAGTTGTTGCCATAACAATAATTCAAACTTTTAGAAAACATTTTCCATTTTTCGTTTTAAAAACGCCCTTAATTTACAATAATTGGCAATGTCTATATCATCCTTAGCACGTAGTGTTGATTTCAGCATAGAAAATTTTGATCACAATGAGGAAGATTTCAACTTTTTTGACTATAATTATTATAATTTTTTGTTAATGTTAAATGTTATTTTTCTACTTTTCAAAATTAGGTACTTACCTTAGTAGAAAAATAAGCTAAAAGGGCATCTTCATTTACAACCAGGATGCGTTTTTCCTTTCTCCATTCACAAAACAACTCGTATTCCTTTTCGTATTGATTCCGTGGTTTATTTGGCAGCAAACTCTTCTTTACGGCGAATCTCATTTGCATCCATTTTAACACAAATAATTGAAAACAAATTATTCGAAAACAATTCACGGGTTTTTTTGGTTGCTATATGATATTTTGTTTGTTTACTAAATAAAAGGTTGGTTACCGTTTACTTTATTATTACGAATAATTTGAGCAAAATTTAAAACTCATTTCTTTTTATTTTAATAAATTTCCAGTATGAAATAAAATTTTGTATTCACCTCAAACGAAAAGTGTTTTTAAAGGTACTCACTAGTAATTTCGGCCTCGGCTGGACGCCTCGGCCGTAAACAACTAGCTCGTACTTTAAAGTTTCACTTTTCATTCTAGATAAATAAATAACTATTATTCAAATTAAATCAAAATTTTCAATACAGAATGTTACTTTTCGAAATAAAAATGGCAATTTTCAAACTTGCCAGAAAAATCAACAGATTTGCTGGAAAGATTGTCCGATACAGTTATCATTTTATGTGATATGGGGTAGGTTGTTGATGTTGATGGTTTTTCTTGAACATTCGAGATGATTTCAAAACTAGAAATAGCACTTGTTTCTCCTTTAGATGAACCTACAGCACTTGATCATGTTGGAAATTCTATTTTTCGAAGTGATGCTTTCTTCTATGTAGCCTTGTGCTACAGTGTCACTCTTCCATTTGCCGTGCAATTTAAGAGTTTCGAAAGACGCACCCCCATCAATTAAGAGAGTAGACGAAGAGCGTCCCAAACAATGACCAGTAAACTGGTGAGGGTTTTCTAATTTTAAGAACTAAGGCAATAGTGTTTGGAACACTGCCTATCGTATTTTTTCCAACTGGTTGCATTGTACACTTTCTGTGTCTATATGTAAGAAAAAAACGTGACCCATTTGTTTTATTTGGCCTTAAATTCATATATTGTCGTACTATTTTCAGAGTACCCATTTCATCTATGATTGTAAAGCCTTTGGATGTACCTGTTTTAGTTTCTGGCACTTTTACAATCAAAACGGAACCTTTATCAGTTACATCCTCAACTGACATTTTTACCATTTCGTCTCTTAATTCTTAGGCCTCCAAAGACTCTCATAACCAAAACTACCTTATGAAACAGATAAACGTCATCCGGAGCATCTTTTATGAAAGCCATAACCTGATTGCCGGTTAAAACTTGAGATTTTTTTGGCGTATAACCTCTTGATTTTGTTTTTAAAAACGAAAGCAATTGGTTATATTTTGAAATATCAATTTTTTCGTAAACTGTAAGGGTAGATTTTAAAATTGAGTATTTGGTTCACAGTGATTTCGGGGTATACTTTTCAGACTAAATAAAAAATTGAATTAATAAATTTACTTATTAAAATGTATAAACAAATTAGAATTACCAATTCTTGAAAGTATGCTAACAACACATTTTCATTCACTGCCTGTACTTTATTTCTTGATTTCCATGAACGAAAAATCCAGAAATCTTTATCATATTTTTGTTTGGATTTAATTGGCAATAAAGATTCCGCTGCTTTTTGAGCATTTTGCTTAATAAACTCTGGCAATTGCAAATCCATTATTGTTTAGGACTAATTCAGAGTTCTGATATATAATTTTTTCAAACTTCAAACTGTTTTTTCTCATGGCAAACTACGCTACAAAATTTGAGAGAATTTGTTTATAGCAACGCACAAACAACAAATAATTAATTTAAACTTCAAAATATTTATTTTCTTGGCATACTGGGATACATTTGTATTTTTTTGCATAGCAATATAGACTAACAAATTAAATTCTTTCTTAGTTTTTAGCTTATTAACTGAAGCATAAAATCTTGTATGCACCACTGGTGTTATTGGGTATTCCGCCCATCAAGCGACATCCATCCCTCGGGCCAGAGGCCCTCGGGTTAGATTACGTCGCTTTCCGGACGCAATAACCTACATAACGCCCTTGGTACATAAATAGCTATTACGTCTGGCATTTTTGAAATTCATTGGCGTAATCGTAGTCTAATTCGTACGATTTTCAACTAATTCCAATTTGTTTCAACATTTTTACTTCATTGTTCTGTATCATTTCCGAAACTTTTTAAATTAAATAAAAATATTTCGAGAATTTGGTATTGGCAGGAGGAGTGGAAGTTATTCGAATTTACTATATGTGTTATTATGGTTTTCCATATTATTCACTGTTTGTATTTTATTCGAATTTGTTTTTGCTTCATATGGTATGTTGTAATGAGTAATGACCTAAGAGTTAAGACCCCAAAATGACCCACAAATATGATATTCGTATGCTCGAATTGAACTGAAATTACGCTACAGAATTTCAAAAGCCAAGTTTTAGCTTTAATGGTTTCTGAAGGCAAATCAGGAACTCAAAAAAAAATTTAAACAAATGTATGTACTTTTATGAGAACCTTACCAGATGCTTTGTAATTGTGTAAACCAAAATACAATTTCTTTATAGGATATAGAGTTTACACAAATGGACACATTTTTACCTTTTTGAAGTGAAAACTTTTTTTGGCGCAACACACACTGATTTTTCTGTAGGTAGTAAGTTAGGCTGAACCGTCAGCATTTCTATCAATTATCAAGTTATCAATCTATCATTTCTTAACGTTTCAAATTGCGTTGTGGATATCGTGCTCGACTGATGTGCTGTAGATAGTGAGTTCAACTCCTGGTGTGGAACATATTTTTTTATTGTTTTTTTTTTAAATTTTTATTAAATACCATTAAAATTATTTTTTTTTTTATTTATGAATTCATAAAAATTGATCTGAGAGTACTTTATTTAGAGAATATAAAATATGCATAACAACGATATAAAAATACACTCGTTTAAAATCTTTTTTGTTCAAAATGTGTTGTGACCTTTACTTTATTTAAGACCCCTATGTGACCACTAAGGTCTTGCATCAATATGCAGCCCGAGTTATCTTTTGGCTCAACCATTCCTGAATTTTTATTCTATTTTTTACTTTTAAGTGTGATATTCCTATTCGAAACTCTCTTGCATTATTTTTTTCGAATATTTTTATTTTATTTTTTCCTTTTCAGTGCGCTTTTGTTTTTTTTTAAAGATTTTATTGTCAGGGTTTCTTAACCCTTTTTATTTAATTTTTGTTTTTTGTTTTTTTTTTAATTTTTTAATTTTTATTTTATTTTTTCCTTTTCAGTGCGCTCTTTGTTTTTTTTTAAAAGATTTTATTTTCAGGGTTTCTTAACCCTTTTTATTTAATTTTTTTTTTGATCTTGTTTTTAATTTTTTTATTTTATTTTATTTTTTCCTTTTCAGTGCGCTTTTTGTGTTTTTTGTTGTTTTTTTTTTTAAAGATTTTATTTTCAGGGTTTCTTAACCCTTTTTATTTAATTTTTGTTTATTTTTGTTTTTTGTTTTTTTTTTAATTTTTTTTTTTTTTAGTTTTTTTTTCAGTTAACACAAAAAAAAATGTTAAATGGATGCTCCCTTAGTGTCATATTGGACATTTGAAAGGTTTTTGCACTATTCAATATGGCCGCCGGTCCAAAATGGCGGCAATTATAGTCTAAGAACCTTTCTTGGCCTGAGACCTTTCCAACGATATATCATATGTGGTTTCTGCGGTGGAAAATTAATGTCATATTTGACATTTAAAAGATTTTTGCAAAATTCAATACGGCGGCCAGTCCAAAATGGCGGCGGTTATAGTCTAAGAACCTTGTTTGGCCCGAGACCTTTCCAACGGTATATCATATGTAGGGTCTGCGGTGGAAAATTAATGTCATAGCTGACATTTAGAAGAATTTTGCAAAACTCAATATGGCGGCCAGTACAAAATGGCGGCGAATATAATCTAAGAACCTTCCTTGGCCCGAGACCTCTCCAACGATATATCATATGTACGGGGTCTGCGGTGGAAAATTAATGTCATATTTGACATTTAAAAGATTTTTGCAAAATTCAATATGGCGGCCGGTCCAAAATGGCGGCGATTATAGTCTTAGAACCTTCCTTGGTCCAAGACCTTTCCAACGATATATCATATGTAGGGTCTGCGGTGCAAAATTAATGTCATATTTGACATTTGAAAGGTTTCTGCAAAATTCAATATGGCGGCCAGCCCAAAATGGCGGCGATTATAGTGTAAGAACCTTCCTTGACCCGAGACCTTTCCAACGATATATCATATGTAGGGTCTGCGGTGGAAAATTAATGTCATATTTGACATTTGAAGGGTTTTTGCAAAATTCAATATGGCGGCTGATCCAAAATGGCGGCGATTATAGTGTAAGAACCTTCCTTGGTCCAAGATCTCTCCAACGATGTATCATATGAGGGGTCTGCGATGGATCATATGGGCTATACGCGAGGACAAAAAAGCGTTACAAACCCATATATATAGATACATATATCTGGAAGGACTGAATAGAAATAAAAGATTTTAAAAATAATTAAAAATTTGCTTAGCTTTCCGCAAAAAGATTTGTAAAATTTAAACTTGTTGATCTATGGGTGTGACAACTACGCTTTAGTCCCTGTTATTAGCATATGAGTGCTATTTTGACAATTATTTGGTTTACATTGTGAGGTTAGAGTGTAGTTAGCAGTTTATCGTTCTGACTTTTTTCTCATTTATTCGACTTATGCGATCCAAATACTACTAATACGATATCAATTGATTGCGATTGCCAATGAAGTTTTCACTTCTGCCGTGCGGTCTTAAGCACACTCTCTGTTTTTTTGTAGCTTTTATTCTCTATGTAGGAGCGTTGCCAAGATAATCGCTTCGAATATTCACCACAGGCATTTGTAACAGAGGTATGATTTGCACGACAATCGGATGTTTTAATGTCGTTCATTGCGTCGATCTCTGATTTTAGTCGTAGTCTACCTCGCGTTTGTCCATGTTATGGGGTACTTTCGTACATTTTTTTAATCATTCCAGACTGTGAACCGCTGTGTAGAACATGCTCAAACCAAGCAATTCTATTGAAACTGATACAACCTATTATATGAGGATCCTCAAGAAGATTTTTTTTTCATTCAATGTTAGGCATGTTTAGTGTTAACAAGTATAGATTAACGTCTCTGAATATCCGAAGATACCATGCTAACTAGGGAGCTAGGTCTCGCGAGTATTTATTAAATTTCTTTGAGGAATTTATTAACGTTGATCTTAAAGTTTTGAGGATTAAAATTACCAGGAAAGACCCACGACAGTAAGGCATTCTAGAGATGAGAACCTTATAAGCATTGGCTGCTATTGATGCTTTGATGAAACGCGCAATATTTGTTGGTTCAGGAAAAATCGATTTAATCTCCGCAGACTCCCGTTTGTCCATAATATACTTGTATAATACCGTTAAATCAGCGACGTCTCTTCTAAGTTGCAAGGAATCAAGCTCGTTAGTAAGAGTCGAGTTATCTGTTAGAAGGTATCTGTTTTCAATGTTATATCGGGTCCTATCCATCGCCAGTCTTAAGTGGATTAAAAATATAGCGTAGAATCTTACGATAAAATACAGATAATTTTTATTTGTCATTTCGTGTAAGTAAAGGTGCACGTATGTGACACATACATCACCACCGACTTAATCAATTGTTTTGTATAACTTGAGTTTTTTGTTACTTGATACATACCGGGATCCTAGGAGACGTTTAATTGAGTTGAAAGTTCGATTACCTGCAGCTATTCGATATATCTGTAAGTATGCTGTTGTACACTTTGATATCAATAGATTTGACAAATTTCTTATGAGTCACTTTAGCATGTCTTCATCAAAAGTTATTGTTTGAAGAATTTAAAAAAACAATCGTTTTTCACATACATTACTTTGCAGATTTAATTTTATTATAACTGACAAATTGATCAAGTCACAAAGTTCAACTAATCCTCAAGTAAATTAAACTCACAATTAAATTAAGACAAATCGATACAACTAAAACTGTAAAATTAATTTTTATCATTTCATGATATCTAAACTAAAATCAAAACATTTTAATTAAAATATCTTTTTTTATTGTTTGTAAGAAATGTAGATTGAAATATTTTAATTTGGTTAAATTCAAACACACTGCCAAATTGTATGTTTTAATTAATTTATAAATCAAGACAATGGATGTCAGCTATGTGCGGTATTTAACTTAAATGTTTGAAATAAAGTGAATAGATTTTTAATTGTTTTAAGATAAAATTATTGTGAAGCAAATTTTATGGGAAAGAACTATTGAAAAAATGCTAAATGGTTCTATTTTAACGAGTTTCAATAGATTTATTGCAAAAATAAATAAATTTAGTTAGAGAAGTTGATTAAATACAGTTTACAATAATTCTCGTCTTCGGGCATATTGCAGAACTTTGTTTTGAGAGAAAACCAAAAGCAAAACTTGAATTGAGAAATCGATGGATCTTTTTCTTAAAGCTCAAAGAATTCGGTTTATTTCTGTTGAAGTGTGTACATACCCAGTATTTTAATTTTTTCTTCCATTTTCATAATTGGAAAACTGTCAATAAATGCTACTTTTTTAAAGTAGTATTCAATTGATTGAAAAACAATGGTATCCGAAGTGACTTAGACTCACTCAAGAATTTTATTGAACAGTGGGAACACTGTTTCATTTGGTTTTCTAATCAAACGTAACTAAGCAAACGTGTAATTTGCTTTCAGCTAACAGTTGGAAAAAAGCCAATAAATATTATTAAAACACACAATATTTAGAAAACACACCAAAAACTTTTGATAGAAAATTTTATGTTAGAAAAAGTTATGATCGTCAAAAGAAGTCATGGTCAGGTTAAACAAAAGCGGTCCACAGCCATAACATGAAAAGAACTCTTACTGCTCAGCTCTTCTTTTTGGTATCCATCTATAGCTTCTCAAAAAGCCACAAATTTCCGTGACGTTCATTTTGCAGAGATCCGTCAGATCATAAATCATATCTGGTCTGAAGACACGAGCAGAGAAGGTGGAAAACTATTTCCTCCTCCCCTCATTCCAAAGTTGTGGAAGACGGTATTCGGTTTACTTGTATGTTTTCCGATAAGCAATGTGTTCAGTAATGATCCATAACCATGCTGATATCTCGGCGATTTATTGTTATCAGTTGATCAGACCTGGTGCGCTCCAGTGCAACTGCAAATATTACATTAAACTTCAACCAGTCTGAGGTCTCTTTTATAGATGCAACTTTAATCTGTTAGACACAGCGGTGATCATCTAGTCGAAAAAAGAAGTTAAAATTTAGTTCTGTGCCGAATAATCTACAACCGACTTTCCCATTAAATTTCGACCTATCCCTATAGAAGCTAAACGCTACTGTGTGTTTATCTTATTCATTATCTTAATCCTCCCTTGAAGAAATAGCAGTTGTGTAGTCAACCTTTGGGGATGGTTTCGCAATGAAATTGTCTATGCCCGATCTGAACTTTCATCATCAGTTTCTGATTAATAATTTTGTTTAAGGCCGGCCACCGAACCGAAATCCTATACAGCAAAGTTGGTGGGATTATCGAGCTGCATACCCAGTGAACAAGGTGGAGCTCAAGGCCCCATTGTAACCAAACGGCACTTCTGCACGAGAAAGGTGCTACGGTAACTTACCCTACTCTTTGAAGAATGTAAGGTTTCCACTTACTTGTAGTTCAGATTGAGCAAAAAAAACCCTTGATACTTAAGCAGACTCCGTTGAGACTTGTGAGTCAAATTTGGATGGTTTGTGCTTCCTGAGGAAGAGAGTCAACTACGATTTTTGTGGATTGACATCGCGTGGACAGCTATCGGTTCATTCAAAGAGAAAGCAATCTGCACTTTGGAAAGAACGAAAATGAAAGTAGCACAACATCATTGCATAAGTGATCATGCTAAAGCCCAACCATCACATGTTATGAAACAGATCATGTCCTAGTTTTAAATAGGGAGTGATTGCACTTCACCTTTCAGTGGGTCTCTTCTTACACACATTGAGTAAAGTATAACTGATACAGCTCTGAGAGCCCTTCCACTAAGTAGCAGATCGATTCAGGTGACCTGTGACTCCTTCACTATCAAATCTACAAGTATGTATATGTGACCAATATCGCAAAAAATCACCGTTGACTATTTGTAACAGTTCAGAGGTCTCTCAGTTGGATGTATGAAATAGTGCAAGGCTTTTTCTTCAGATTAACCGTTACAGTAAGTATGTTGGGATGCTGACAACCTTGTTGGTCCAATTAAACCTTTCAAAAATTCTTCTTTCAATTTTCCAGCGTTTTAACGAGATTAGAAGATAGTCTGAAAAGGGGTCACGGTTTTTGGATTGCACTGAGATCACTTGCCTCCCTTAACTATAAAGCTTACATTAGATTCAATCCATTTTCTAGGGATGTATCATGGTATAAGGCTATACTCCTGAAAGTCACCGAAAGCCAGGAAATGGTCAATGGTTTTTGAATATCCGCTGGGATGACAACATTCGGTCCTGCAGACTTGATGAGCTTTAAGTTTTTAAAAGCGGGCGAGATTTTACTTATTTTAATGATTTGCTCAGTAAAGTTCTTACTAACCCTAATTTACATGCGTTTTTACTTAACAGGAAGTAAGCTTATAGGAGGAGTTCTATAAGGACTTCGCAGAGAAAGTGGTTCACTGGTCATGCGGTCCTTGAATATAACATGGAAAGGTAGGACTGGTTGATAATGTTTTGTATTGATGCCTCGGCGGACTCTTGCATTTTTTTACAGTAGCGCTTTCAGGAATTATTCTTCGCGTTTGTGAAATCATATTTATAAGTTTACATGTTATTAGTTTCAAGGACTCTATAGGTTGGTCAGTCCTATACAACAGTCCTAGTTTTCTTTGCATTCTCGAAAACACTGGTCAGTAGCCTGGAGTGTCTTTGTTTGATAGTTTGATGAGACCATGATCCAAAAGCGCCTTTTTTGGAAGACCCGATCTCCACTTAAAATTGCAGATGCTAATGATCAGAGAGGGAGTGTTCTTCAGACATGGCCCGCTTAAGTACACTTTTTACCATGAAGATGGTGAGAAAGTAACAACAATTACTTCTTGTCTGTCACAGGTTATAAATTTATGATTCTTGCGTCCATTACAGATCGAAAAATTTGTGCGGCTAAGAATCGAGAAATAACTCACTGGTACAATGGAGAAATAACTCACTGGTACCCCAGGTCTTATGTTGGGCATTTGCATGACACTCAACCATAACTCCGACTTTTCGCCTATATAAGCATCCGTAATCAGATTACTTATCCTATCATAGATTAATATCCCGTGGTAAGTAAGCATGAAAGGATTCAGAAGTTCAATCTTAAGCAATAGACCTACCACCGTTGTATTTGCATAGCTGGAGCCTATTAATAAAAAAAAAGTATAGTTAACGTTTAGTCAAAACACAGGAACGAATTTTACTTGCATTATATAGTTTTGCAGTTTATAGTTTTGAGTCTTGAGTCCAAATGCCTAGTCATGGTATTTGGAAAAAGATAAAATTTAGCTCATCTTTTGCCAGTTTTAACAAAACAATGGTTAGCTTGGAGAAAGTAAGTTCTGTTTCCCTCCATAGTCTTGTCCTCCATTCCACTCAACCGATTCAGTTACTGTATTTCAGCATTGTCGGTACCTTACCTGGATCTTTTGGTTTTGCAGGATTCCAAGCACGGAAAATCCATAAAAAAATCCTAACAAATCCTGAGAAAAATTCAAAAACTATACTTTCGAATTGAAAAATTCATATAATTTAATTAATTACTTGAGTTTGAGGGCTAACACAAAATCTCTAATAATTCAAAAGTGAATCTAGTGAACTAAAAATTCTAATTTACCATATATACTATGTATAGACAGCGTAATAGATACGTACGTAAAAGATACTTCCGCTGTTTATACGACTACGTATAGACATCATAAGTTTTTAGCTTTTAAAACGGAAGCATTCTTTACAGTGTCCGTAATACCCAGCTATGATAAATATTAGCAGTATTGAAATTTGTATGTATGCCATTTGGCATCCAAGCTGTGTTTTGAATGTGTTTTGAATTTCAATTAAACTATTCAGTCAGAGCAAGTCCTTTTTAAAAAAAACTATACTAATCGTCAAAACTTCGTTTTCTAATAAGCAGGCTGATCAGTGGCCAACCGTTATGGCTGATAAGTTTGATGAACACCTTTTAGCCTATAATAATAATGCATATGATAATTATATAATAATGATAATAATAATAATTGTATTCTTAAAACTACATTTGAGAAATGGAACCCACTGCTGCAACTATTTTACTTAATTAATTTACTGCTATGCCTTCAGATAACTATCATAAAAAAATATCAACCACCATAGCAGTGCTATGCAAGTAGGTTATTACAATGCAATTAAGCAAAATATTTTTTATAATAATAAAAGGAAAGTTATAACAATTTAGAAGCAATCATGTTTAACAGTCATAATCATTATATGGGATTTTTTGCATTAAATTTCTAGACAATACTTTGTGTGAATTCATAGAATGGGGAACATTTCTATTCTAATTAACATCCTAAGTCACGATTGTATAGTCATTATTGATTGTTTCCAATCAATGTGAAATCAATGGCTGACACTTGGTCAATTTGTAGTTCTATATGTATTAACATTAGACTACATTAAGGGAATTTGAATTAATTTTGGATTTTTGAGATCAAATAAACTCAAGTAAGTAAAGAAGTAATTGGAATTTTTTCAATTCAAAGGTATGGTTTGAAGATTCTCAGAAAAAAACTCCACTTCACATTTTTCGTGTTTCGGTTGGGATTCGAACTTACCTCGTCAGTGGACCTCATCGATAGCGTGTCTGCCCAAGGATTCGAGCTGGGCACTGACGAGGTAGGTTTGAATCCCAACCGAAACACGAAAAATGTGAAGTGGAGTTTTTTTCTGAGAAACTTCAAACCATACATTTGAATTGAAAAACTTCCAATTACTTCTTTGCTTATTTGAGTTTAATTGATCTCAAAAATCCAAAGTCATAATCATGTTCAGATAATAGTATGTTAATGATGATTTATTTAAAGATCATTTTTTTTCTGACCTACCGCTAACATTTATTAAATACGAAACAATTACTCTGTATAACATAGTAAAGTTGGTTACTTTAAATTTTAATTTGATTAGATTTCTTCTTTTAAAATAAACAAAAATGAAAAAATTAATAATTTTCAAAAATACAAAAAAGAATATATAGATTTTATGAAACTATGTGAGTTATATATATTAATTACTTCGATCTAAAAGACCTAATTACTTCGGTCTGAAAGACGTAAATATTACAATTTCGAGCCAAAAGTTAAAATCTTACGTTTTAGGGCATAACGATTCTAAAAAACCAAAAAATAATAAAAAATGGCCGTTTGTCTGCCGGCCGGCCGTCACAACCGACGAAAACAAGAAAAATACGAGTAGTCCAGTAAATAAAGGTCGAAAAAGATCAAAAGCTCGCAAAAATCCTGTCACGAACCGGACCTGGCGGAAATTGTTGGTCTTACCGAGTACTTTGACGTGAGCAAAATTACCTTGGGGTTCCGACCCTGTGAGCCTGGAAAATGGCCCTCAAAGTGTCAGAAGTAGTTTTCGGGCCGTATCTCCGAAAATATGGCAGTTAAGGCATTCTTGTTTAGCCAGAAATGAAGGTGAGCTAATTATCTACAGAAATGCTCCTAATCATTTTTTTCGCAACATTGATACTTTTTGCAAAAACGGGTAGTGAAAAATTGTCAAATTTGAGACCATTAAAAAACGCCAGATTCTCATCAAATTTGAGAACTGAGGGCTTGGAAATACCCACAGCTCCATGTTTTGGCCTGAAAAATTTGACCTGCAAATGACAATGGCTTTCTCGTTGTATTTGCGAAATTATCGCGGCCATATAGGAGCATAGGAAGGATCAGTCACACACAAATTTAAATTATACATGTACTAATTTGTTATGTCGCTGTAAATGCGTTATATGTTGTCGATTTCTAATTTAATAATTTATAATAAATGACGTTTTTATTCGCCTACATATTAAAGTGTTAATTTATTACTGTAATTTACGGCCTAACAGTGTCACTTTTTAACTATTTATTTTGTTGTCATAGCTACGTCCAAAAAAGCAAAAAGCATTTGCATTTGTTTAAATTCTATGAAAAATAAAATTTTTTATCAAAGCAACCCTTAAATTCAAAATTTCATTATCCAATTAAAATAGTTGTTATCATTTGTTGTCATAGCTACACAATAATTTGAAAAAAATAATTAATAATTTGTCAAAGGTTACTTGTTCCACATATTTTTATTTTAAAATTTATGGAAATTTATAATTTTAATTTAGAATAAACAAATTTTCTTAAAATATTTTGCTTGCGGCGAATAAAAAATAGTATATGATGCACGGACGTAAGCTATTTTGGACTTAATGTGGGTACAAATCTCGGCTAGCGCCTCGACTCCACATCCGTCCAAAATCTTTAGCTTTACGTCCTAGCATCATAATGTACTATTGTTGACGATTAATACAATAACAATAACAATATAAGTCCACGAGGAACGCGTGAAGCCAGTGTGTGTGTGCCATGTGTGCGCGCCTGCGCGGACCGATATTATACACGTAATATACGCGCCGCCACGTGAACCAGAAAAAAAGAGGAAATTATCATAAATAATTTCAGAGAAACTTTTTCAATTTTTTTTTTTTGTGGATTAAAAACAATGACATTATTTATATCAATGGAAAGCTGAGAACCTCAGCTTTACTTTTATATAAGTAACAATACCCAAAACATTCCTCGGAAAGAAAAAAAAGTTTCCGAAAAATTTGGCCAGTTTTTTTCCCGTGTGGGCGTAAAATCAACTTTTACAGAGCCCTGGAAATTTCTAAACAATTTGAAAGATACGATCGGAAACTAGACATTCTAAGCTACAAATTGGTGTAACTTATGAGGCACTTTAATAGACAATAAATCTTTTATTAATGATTTTCCGCGGACTTTCCGAAACTCCATGAAAGTCCTCAAAATGGAAATTAATAAATTCCCTTTTGTTTAAAAGTGCGAGAAAGCCACTGTGGCAAACTTTCTGAGATGTTTCAAGACCCCCACAGGTACAATAATCAAGAAAGAAACATATAAAAACACAATTTTTAAAAAAAATATAAATCAATTTAAAACAGCGTCAGAAAACCGGATAAAAAGAAACATTGACCGCCGTTTGCACTCGCTTACAAACGTGATAACAGGAATTTTATCACAGGATGTGACAGGTACGGGTTTTCTCTTTCACATGAATTTTGAATCATCGAAAAATATTGAATTTTAACCGAGTTATCCGCTAATTTGTCCGCCGCTCCTTAGTAAATACGTGTAAAGCGGCGTTGTGGCTCCATGATGAAGAGAAAAATGCAGGACAAGGTTCGAGTCCGTTATCTCGGAAACTATCGGGTTTACGATAAAAATGATCAGGACCATTTCTGTAGATAATTAGCTCACCTTCATTTCTAGCTAAACAGGAATACCTTAACTGCCATATTTTCGGATATATGGCCCGGAAACTACTTCTGACACTTTGAGGGCCATTTTCCAGGCTCACAGGGTCGGAACCCCAAGGTAATTTTGCTCACGTCAAAGTACTCGGTAAGACCAACAATTTCCGCCAGGTCCCGTCCACGACAGGATTTTTGCGACCTTTTAACCTTTATTTACTGGACTAGAGAGCGATTTCAAAAATTTAAAAAATTTAGTTTTTTAAAATAGGTTATGTTAATGGTAAGAGCCGAAAGGACGATAGGTTTGATAATTGTACCGAAAGTGTTTCAAGAAATCATTAAGTGTAATGAAACGTAATTGAACATGAAAGTGGATATGTAATATGGTTCCATCTAGCTTCAGCTGCTCTCAACTGATAGGAGCAGTTCGAAAATATCATTTTGTAGTAGATTAAATGTCGTGTTTTAATGAAAATGTAATTCTAGGACTATGTTTTTTAAGAAACTTGTTGTGTGAATCCGGGTTTTACCACTTCTAAATAATAGGAACAGTTGGAAAATATCTGGAAGACACAGATTAAATGTTGTTTCTTGCAAAAGTTGTAATTAATGATCAGAAGTATTTACGCTAAACGAAAAAATATTGTGAGTTGTTTTTTGATTGAATCCACTTTTCTGTTCACTGATTAATATAGGGGCAGCTGGAAAATTAAAGCTTTTTGCAGACTAAATGTTGTTTTTTCCAAAACAAAAGAACATCTTTTAAAATGAAGCATTTTTGCGGAGAAGGAAAATGGAGAAGTTTTCTTAGAAATTTTCTGGACGAATTGTAACCCTTTGGGTCGGAAAATATCAGGTTGGTTCATATTAAATGTTGTTTTTCTTAAATTTGTAATTACTGAAAATAAACATTTTCGATCAATAAATAGGCTTTCTGCACCAATATAAGAAGTTTGGTTGGAAAATATTATCTCGGTTCATATTAAATTTCGTTTTTTCAGAAGAGCTTTCATTGAAAGAAAACATTTGCACCAAACAGAATGATGATTTGATGATCAGCGAAGGGGTTGTTAAAATACCGTTTTGATTTAACTTTTAACCTTTAGAGACGTAAATGGCAAACAACTTTGAGCAAATGGAGAGGTTTACTAAGACGGTTTTTAGAAAAATAGGAACGGATGGAAAAGTATCAGGTAATGTCACATAAAATGTCGTTTTTACAAAACTTTTACTCTATTGAAAATAAGCATTTTTTTTTTAAAAAATGTGTTGTGTAGTAGGAATTACAATATGTGTCACAATAACACATAAAAACCTTTTAAGACCAAGGTTCCACAACAACACACGTTCAAAGGTGTTGATAAACGTAAATCTTTCCTTTTTGTTTTTTTATATTTTTTGTTAAAGAATGGATAACTAAACAAAAAATTCTATCACTGACAAAATATGACATAAGCCAATATTTTATGATAGAATAGAGAAACTAACAGTAAATTAAAAAGTAAATAGCAAATTTTTACAAAAATTTGCTGCAACAAAACAAAAATGTAGTTGCCAATAATCCAGCTACGCTTAATCCATACCAATAATCCAGCTACGCTTAATCCAAATAATCTACTTACGCTAAAAGAAACGGTTTTGTGGACCAATAGGAGCAGTTGGTTTTGAAAATATGACTTTGCACGAATTGTAATTATTGAAAGAATTGCTTTTATACCTATAAACGAACAAGTTTTCTGAGAAGTTTTCTTTACTAGTAGAAACTCGTACGTATTGGTAGATAGTGGATTGTTTGTTTTTGAAAAGTTAAAATTGGTGAACGCTAAAAGTAGAGGTTTTTGAGTAGTTTGCTGAGTTTGCTGAGTCTCAATTATGTTAATTTATGATCTGTTATAATTTTAAAGCAACATATTGATGTTTCGTCTTAGTTTTGTAACAAACTTATTCTACACAGAGATAAAATACTTGTACTTTTACAAAGAGTTTTATGTTTAACATACATCGCTGCCTAAAACTAAAATCTCTGATGTTTGTGAAACCAAATGACTGACAATTATTGTAATGTATGTATGCATATTAAACAACATTATGTAAATGAGAATTATTAGAGATTTTTGTGAGCAAGGAAACTAAGGAAATCATTTGAATTTTTCCAAATCGAAAGTATATTTGGATTTTTCGCAAAGAAAACTCCACTTGTCATTTTTGTGTCCTCAGACTAGGATTCGAACTTTGCTCCTCAGTACCACTGATTTGAATCCGTAATGATAGACACAATGTCAGTTACTCCAACGAGGCGATAATTATTTTGAAGTTGATTGCTGAAAAAATAAAATGATTTCCTTAATTACTTGAGTTTAACTGCTCATAAAAATCCCTAATAAGACACTAACATTTTTTTCAAAATTTTTAAATTGAAAACATACATATGTCAAATTACACTCATTGTAATATGACCTACACGTAAACAAAATCATCAAATTCTTCTCAGAATAAATCAAATGCTTCTTACTTGCGTTTATTCTTACCAAAGTTTTCTATGTTCTGTGTTGTAGGTGGGTTCCCTTTTTATTATTTGTTACTGTATATGTTCAATATAGGAACGTAGGTTCTTAAAAGTGTCCATCACCTGCATTAATTTCGATTCACTCAATTTTATGGTCGAGTTTCACTTGAAGACTCAATAAAAACGATTCAACAATTACTCAACAATTTACCAACTTTATTAGTTGAGTTTCGGTTAATTGGGAAAATGTGTGTGTTGATTGGTTGTTAATGTTCTGTTTAAAAACACTTAGACCTTATTTGGAGTCGAATTATAGTCCTCCGAGTTCAAATTCCAGCGTCGTAACCACTAGAACGATCAACACACATACAAAAAGGAAAATGATCTCCCATTTCTTTTCATTTACAACTTTCACAGTTACCCTGTATAAAACTATGTATAAACCTAAAACCTATATCAACATGCGGGGATTCAAATAATTTAATTTACATATACATATTAATCATTTGCGCTGAAGTTGTCGATAATTGAGAATCTCACTTGTTAAATTTAGCTACGCGTTCTGATTATTTGGTTACGCCTTGAACAATAATTTAGTTAGCACTTAAACAATAAAGAATATTATTACTCATATTCTTCTTTGAAAATTAATTATTGAAAACAATTTCTAATTATTTAGCACTGAAAAAATTAATGAAGATTAATTAGCTTATCGCATTAGTACTTATGACTTTAATTAATCATTAAAACTTCAGTTTATTTTTAACAAAATAAATCATTTTAACTTCACGTACCGTATTGCACATCAACGCACAAGTAATGATACATAGTCTACAAAACTGTGTAGTAGTGTGAAGTAGTAGTAGTTATGTCTAACTTAATTAAAAAAAAATATTTATTATCTTGTCAATTATAGGAATACCGGTATACCGAATACCGAAATACGGTATACCGTGGCATGGTATCTTAGAAGATCAATACCGCCGAATTATCAATAACGGTATAATTCGGTATTGGTTGTTCTATCCAAAAGATTATTATTAATAGTTAACTAAAATAAATATTATATTCATGTGTTTGGCACAACTTGTTGAATGTAAAACCGAGTTAGATCATTGCAGCGCTATGAAGTATTGATAGATTTCTACGACATAGTTATTATAGATGTTCTGTATAAGTCAAAGTGCATAACTTAATATTCTTTTTACACGAATGAAATTAGACCCATTATCTGTACATATTTTTTGGGGTATATTATAGAGGGAGACAGCTATCATTTTCCATTTCGTAGTTTGACCTTCTCGTTCGAGGATAGCCTTGAAAGTTAGTGTGTCATCCACTGGATTCCAATGTAATCCCAGCACTGGTATTGTACTCTCACTTGCTAATTTTGTTATAGCCTGTTCGTTTTCTTCATCACACAAAGCTGAAATGTTGGAACGCCATTTTCTTAATACGAAGCTTGTATTGCAGATACGTTGATTATTTTAGCTTTTAGTTAGCATGTCCCTGGCGCCAGATAAAAATCACCAACGTAAAACTCGTTTGATATATGGCGCAAAATTGTTTCATCTCCATTATCATGAGCTATAATTGCTTAAAGGTGCAGATAAAAACGATGAAAATGCAGAACATTGCAACCCAAATGTTACTCTTGTTAATTTAAACTGTTTATGTCGTCGATCAGAGTAGTTCCGGAAAAGTATCTGTTGATAGTCTGTGTTCTCAGGAGAAACGATAACCTGTCGATACATTTTTTCAATGTCGGCAGTTAAGCCAATTCGATTGCACCTAAACCGTATGTAAAATCTTTAAACTATTCGTCCATTAATGTTTTAACCTTTTTATGGTTTTTATTCACCAAGTATAAAAACGAGAGTGATTTTATTCATTAAAATTTACAGAATATACTTATATGTTTGATAAATTCAACAAAGATACTTAAATTTGAAAATAAAATTATAAATATTAATCTCTGAACCTTCGTCGATTTCATTTGATGACTACCACATATTTTATACTTCGTGAGCGTATGGATTGCAATCCCTTATAGCGTTTTATGAATCCCGGGACTAAAGGATTCACAAATTTTAAATCCCAACATCCCGGGCGCCCAGGATCTAAAATTTCTATGGAAAACCGCAAATAATTAAACATTTTCAAATAAAAACGCAATTCAACTTCTTAAAAAATGAAAATTCAAGAATCAAAATTAAACTTCATTTGTTAATCTCGGCATTTCGGGATCGAGAAAATGAGTCGGGATCCCGGAATCCGGGATTCCGGGATTGCAATCTTCAGTGAGGGATTTGCTATTTTCCTCTGCTTTTGTTCTGCTATTTTCCTCGATTCGACCGGTTTTCTGTTAGGTGACCTCCGAAAAATGCCGATGGGATATTTCTTACCAAATTTTTTTTTAACTATGGGGAACGGAAATTTGTTTTAGACCACGAGGGTAACCTTGTCCGACAAAAATTTATTTGATTTTGTCGAGTCCGACATCCCAAGCATGTCAAAATGTCAATTGTCGAACTCGACAAAACCAGACAAATTTTTGTCGGACAAAGTTGCCCTCGCCAAAAACGCCGTATCAGTGTGCTCCATAATGTTGGCTGAATAGTCAGG
Organism: Diogma glabrata; assembly: GCA_963693315.1. Taxonomy (NCBI): domain Eukaryota; kingdom Metazoa; phylum Arthropoda; class Insecta; order Diptera; family Cylindrotomidae; genus Diogma; species Diogma glabrata. The sequence goes on along the minus strand of OY856188.1, from coordinate 184,989,026 downwards.
CTGACCATTAAAATTGTTTTAGTGAAACTCCGCTTGTACTTTTTCCGGACCCATCGAATACAATTCGCACCTTTGTTGTAACACTTGTTTCTTTAGTTATGCATGATGAGGTTAGTAAAATGTGTTTGGGTTGTTTTGGATCTGTGATTTCAACCATGTAACTCATTTGTTGATATTCACGCACTTGCACGATGTATCACTGCCTCTATATGACATAATTTACTAGTTTATATTGAAAAATTGAGAAGACTTTGTCTGCACCAATTAAGAGATTAATTGAAGTAGATTTGTCAAAATCTGTATTAGCCGCATATTTTTATATAAATGCATTTTGCTAGTGTCGATATTGCATCCTGGACTCCTTTAGGCCTTTAGTGTAGTTTATTAATTATTAGAGCATTAATTTGTATTTCTTTGCTTGGAACATATAACGATCGTATATTTAATGCTGCTCTGACTTTTGTAATTACTGAACCCGCCGTGATACCAGTTATATTTATGATAGCTTTATGGCTTTCTAATCCAAGTCGTTGGACACACTTCTCGCTCACAAATGAAAATTGTGATCCTGAATCTAGTAGAGCTCAGTATCGGAGTGCATTTCCAATTCATCCTCAATAACAACCATAGCAGTTGGTAGAAAAGAACGAACTTCTTCGTCAGGGGTTATTATTATGGTTTTAATATGACATTGCAGTTTTTTTTTTTTTTTTTTAATAAAATGTGATGTGTAGTAGGCATTACAATATGTGTCACAACAACACATAAAAACCTTTTAAGACCAAGGTCCCACAACAAAATGCGTTCTAAGGATGTTAATGGACGCAAATCTGTTTTTTTTTTTTTAATATTTTTTGGTAAATAATGGACAACTAAACTATAAATCCTATCACATATAAAATATGACATAGGCCAATATTTCGTGATAGGATAGGGAAAATCAAAATAAAATAAGAGATAAAAAGCAAATTTGTTTTAAAAATTTGCAGGAACAAAACTAAAATTGGTTTGCCAATAGTCCAGCTAATGGCATAATCCTTGATTATGGGACGCAGTATATTTTTCAATGATTAAAGCTCAGATATATAGTTATATGAAAGCTCGTTTCTTCGAGCAAGCTACAGCGTTCCAGCATCAAGGAATATTCATTAGCTAAGATTGAGAGTGCTACCGTTGACTGAATACAGTTCATCCGCCAGCCCCCCTAAGATATCACCTTGGCTAGTGATATCTCACTGCTATTGCCAGTGGTATGTGATATCTCACGTTAACTCATGTGCCAATAACAGGGACTGGAGTGCGCGGGGTTGTCACACCCGTGGATCAAAAAAATTAACAAATTAATAAAAACTGATCCCTCCATGCGTAGTTGGTAATATTTTGATTAGTTGTAAAGGTTGTTTCACTAAAGTTGTTTCTTGGTCACTTGCAGGGTTGGTCTCATTATGTAGTGCTAAATGATGCCGACAGTAACACAATTTGCAGTTTTATCGCAATCTACAGACTGTAGATCGATGTGTGGATGATAAACATGATAAACAATTGAAGCACAGTTTTTTATCAACAATAAATGGGATAAGCTTTTCACATCTGCCCGCATACTGTTCATCTGAACATAACAAACAGCCATAGTTACTAAATTCCGTTATAAATGCGTTAATTTTTTGGAAGAAATAGGTTTTAATATTTGCAGGCGCGCAAAAAATTTCCAGCTTCTCAGATCTTTTGATCTCATAGCTTCTCAGATCTTGATCTCATAGATTCTCAGATCTTTTTAACAGAAATTTGTTAAATTTTACACAATACATTGGATTTGGGGCATGATCGAAATTAACAAATTTTCTTTGTCTCAATAAGTAGTTTTGTGGAAATCAACGACTTCGTACTGCAAACATTAGTGTAGTTTTTGCAGTGAACATGTAAAATTTGTTCTGTAACAAAGCAACCCTCGATGGATTCTGAGTAATCACGATAATTGTTAAAAAATGATGAAATTTGGTTCACGTGAGACATGATTCGGTCATACTAAAGTTTAGTAAAGTGTATTAGACAAGCAAGAAGCTACACCATCAAAAAAAATTGTGTTGTTGTGGATTAGTTGAACAATTTGCTAGTGTTGGCTCAAACCGTTATATGAGAGATACAAGTCGGATTGATTAGCTCTTGGAAAAAAAAATGACCAGATTTGACCTGGCTTAGCTATTTCACTGAAAGTATACATATAATGTTCACGAATTGTGATGATGGAAGATAATTTTCACGGCGCTTCAAAAAATCAAATGAAATTAGGTTCTATGCCAAGGATATCAAACGCTTCTTGATTAATAAAATAAACAATAACAGTTAACTGAAAATAGTAAGCTATTTGATGTTGCTTTGGGTAGTTGCAGTCCTAACGTTTATTTCGTTTAAATGTTTAGTTACTGTCAATTCAGTTTAATGAGTCAAAAATAGTAGTATATTTTCCTACAAGGGATGAAAACATTGTTTTTTTCGTGAGTAAACATTTGTTCACGAGACGCGCTAGCGTCGAGTGAGACATGTTTACGAACGAAAAACGTTTTTATCTCGCGTAGGAAATGCAATTTCTTCTATGATACTAATATATAATCGATATTTACTATAAGTTATAAAGTTATAAATCGACAACAAAACATTCAAAATTCATGTTCTATTTTTTCATGGTTACGTTGTTTAAAATACTTTGTAAAATTATATAAAAAACCATGTCAACTATAATTTGTTATTTTTTTACACTAGTGAGTTTACTTTTCGTATAGAAAAACTTATTTTCTTATTTAAAATTCTATATCGAACTACATACCGCAATACCGAGTTTTTCGGATTTTATTATCGCTATAACCATATTAAAATTATAACCCGGTGTTGAAGAGCTTAATCAGCAGTATTTTCTATAATTTTTTGCAAGTCTTTTGTGATCAATGCAAGTGTTTAAAAAAATTAGATCCAAAAAGTTAAATCTATGCCATTTAACGATCGCTGCACCTCAATTTAAATATTAAAAACTGCTTATAATATATCGCATGCTGTAATCAAGTTAAAACATAAAAATTAAATTAATGCAATTATATTTTGCTGTCGACATGTCCTAATGATATAGCTATTCTAATGAGCTTTTATAACGAGTTTAATAAAAACGCTACTAATAAGGTAAGCTGTTTAACAATTTATAGCTACTAGCCTAAAGGTAGCAATTGTTGCACAATCAAAACATAAATTCGTGAAAGCAACTCTAAGTGACACTAATGTTGTTTATTTATTATACATATAAACTCTGTAAAGTTATTTCATGTTAGGCAAATCATTTCAACTCGCATTTTAATGTAAAAATATTTTGATTAATGGGAAGCAATTTTCTAAAAATTGGGTTAATAGTGTTTACTTAGGTCGTAATGATTTATTTTTTGTTGTTATAGAAATAACTATTGTGGAATAAATTGGTTTGGTTTTTGTCCTGAAGCGAAATCGTTTGCAAAACGCAATTCATCACATATAATGTTATATTATAATTATGCATTATTGTGGTTATATGCTTCTGGTCACTTTAAAAAATCAAAAAAAACATAAAAAGTCGGTCAAGGGCGAATAAAATAAAATAAAACCGCATACTAAAAATAGCACGTTCATTGATAGCACCGTCAATCAGCGTCAAAACGTGCGGATAGAACTTCCTGTCTCTGTGACAATTTTTTTAATTTATCTCTAATGAGAGATAGGCAATAAGCAATAAGCATCGAAACGTTGGGTGGAGGGGTACGCCTGAAAGTTGCACTTTTTGACAATAACTCAAAAACTGTGCACCGAAAAATTCTAAAACATTGCGATATTAGCGACAGAAATATAATTATTTGAGACTTCACTATAACTTTTGGTTAGAATTTACCGAATTTCCGATCTCTGTGAATTTTTTCAATTTTTTTGTCGTAAACAAGAGAGAAGGGAGAGGGACGGTCTAAAAGTTATTACAAGATAATCGATATAAAGGGAAAAGACGTTTACTCTCACCAATATAGGGTTATAGAAAACAAAACACTAAAAACTAAAACATTGTTATAAATTAACAAATTACGTTTGCTAGATTCACTTATTTGGCTCGATTTATAATACAATATCTGACATCTAAGACATCTGGTATCTAAGACCATTTATTTAGATTAAAGTTAATATTGATTGAAATAATTTGTTATTCTTGCTTATATAGTCTATAGAGCATTTTGTATAATAAAGACAAAAGGTTCTGTCTGT